>JARYHS010011408.1:18833732-18968701 GCA_031002005.1 Vandiemenella viatica
TATCATACAGACGTGATAGGATTGATAGGATGAGGACGTGTGTATAGCAATGAAGGGAAGATTTCTTAGTAGTTGCATAATAGTGTTACCGGTCAATCCGAGGCTTCTGTCGTGATGAACTTATAAGTTTACTACATCTGGGGGTTTGAAGGAGGCTGCTTTCTGGGTGTGAATGGGTTAACCTGTAATCACTTGTTCAATTGGATTGATGTCTGATGTTTTTCTAAGTTCACTGGTACTAATTTATGTAACAGAACTTTTTCATAGGTTTCAAATCATCAAGAAGTCTACGGTGTCTTATTTAATGAACATACCTTTACGTTGGGCATAACAATAGATTGGCGGCCATAAGAAAGAATCTTCAGGTAGCAGGGCATGGATACGATTGAGGTATTATGTTGTTCAAGAACCCCCGACAAGCCAGAAATAGTTATATGGGTAGAGTACTAGTTTAACTAACAGGGCTACTTTTTTTTTATTATGGCTTTACACCGAGTCATTAGAGGCGGGATAGGACTGGAGACAAGAATGGAAAGGAATTCGGCTAGGTTTTTTTTTAAGGAAGCATCCCGGTATTCGCCTGTAATGATTTGGGGAAACCATGGCAAACCCAAATCTGGATGCCTGGATGGGGATTCAAACCCGCGTCCTCACGAATGCGAGGCCAGAGCATTGACTACTCACCCACATGCTCGGTGAAGGAGGGATAGACAGGGTTTAAAGAGTTTTAAGAGATAGAAGAGGAACTGGTGAAGAAATATCCCTACTCGTTAGCAAGGTGACTCCAGTTTACTGCTATTCATAAATCATAGTCAAGAGTTACTGGGAGTAAATTTCTGGATAGATGAGAAAGGAAAAATAAGGGCCTTGACTGAATAACCATATTGGTAGAACAGCTGACCAAAAACAGATCATAAAGGAGCAATTAAAATCATATTTTTAATTCAGGAGTGTGCATAGGATGGTCATTACTGGTGGGAACTTTAATTTGCCAAGTGTGGCGTGGGAAGGAAAAAGGATTAATAGAACAAAAGAGCAGAGATTTGCAAAGATCTTAGTAAGGGTGCGGTGGCAGAGCATAGCATGAATGGACAGAACATGTTGGACAGCTACCTAATAACCTTTTAGGTTACAGAGCGAATAAGTGATCATAAAGCAGTTCTTGCAGATATAGGAGGGTTCAGTAAACCAATGGCTGGAATTGAAGGTGGTTATTGGTACAGTTATAATTGACGAGATATTTAGGGAAAGGTACAGTATATGGAAGGAAAGCACAAATATAGTGAAGCTGAATTGGGAACAGTTTAAGGAGATACTAAGAATGGGAGAAGAAATGTCTATGCAAAACTTGAAAATAAATAAAAGTGGCGGGTTGGGATGTGACCACATCTTTCCCCCTGCCATATGTCTTGCCTCCCACATGACTAAGACTAAAGTCGAAATATTGTGCAATTCGTTTGTTTTTGTATTTTTACGTGTCTCGCCCTCCTGCCTTCATCTGTGGTAAGTGACGGGTAACTGTTTATTTTCCCTATCCTATCTTATTTTCAGAACCTACATACTGTAATAGAGTGGTGAGAAGAATAAAGAGGTTGGTAAGAATAGAACACAGCAGAGTTAAGTGACAGAAAAGCAGTGGAGAACATTAGAAATAACTAAACAAGGAATTAAGAGGAAAGCTAACGACTGGTTTACGATGAATATTGAAGGTGCAGGTGCATGTACTGAATGATGACTCTTGAAATTTCTATTACAATGTTAGAGAACTGAGGGGAAGAGAAGATATTCAGACAATTGTGAAAATGGCTGGATGAGAAATTATCAAGAATTTTAAAAAGGGAGATATTAAGCAACTGGATAATGAAACCATCATTCAGTAGTAGTAATGAGCAGACAAAAAACTGGAAATAGATCCTAAGGATATTATTAAGGAACTAAGGAAGCATACTAATTAGACTGAATCTGCAGATTTGCTGCTCATCAGAGAACTTGAAAAATACCACAAAAGAATTGTTCCATAAACTAGATGATACAAATATGGTTGGATATTTTAGGCCTATTAGTTTGGCATCAGTGGCACGTAAGTTGGCGGAGAGATTGTAAGCAACATCAGAAATGTCTACGAGACTGGACAGGATATCAAGTTGGGTAGGTCAATATGGAATGAAGATAAATACAATGAAAAGTGAAAAGTTATCTGATTAGGTACACAGATAAAAAGATAGAGATTTTCTTATGATTATAGGGTGTAAGAGGAATTGCTTGTTGATGACCTTAAGTGTAACTATCTTGGCATAACATTAGATAGTAAATTCGAATGTGCAGGTACGTAGGGCATATGGTAGGAGTGGTTTCAAAATCATTTATTGGAAAAGGTGATGAAAGGCTGTACCAGAAAAGTGAAGGAATGGGTTGCAAACCTCTGTTCAAGCAGTGCTTGTATGTATTGGTTTGGTATGTGACCCACATTTTGGGTACCAAATACGGTAGTTTAAGAAGGCAGCTACATTTGTTTGTGGAAATCATTGCAGAACACAATTAGTAACTGATATATAAAGGAAACGTGTTGTGAGTCGCTGCAAGACAGGAGGCAGGTGAAGAGAGTGCTGGGAGTTTAAAAGGTTAATATTGGAGACAATGCCAATCCTAGTTTATTTTCAGAATGGAACGAGGTTCAAAATTTACTCCCTTTGGTTAGTGAGAAAGCAATTCAGATAAATGATTTTTATTTATTAAAAATCATTTTAAACTTATAATCATTATTAACAGAAATCCAGCATTAATAATTGTGAGATCAATTAAATACTATAACTTTTTACAGAGGTAGTATCTAACTTAAAATTTTTCTAATTCAGATACCAATGGAAAAATAAACAAAATACAAATATAGACAAAATATTTTCACCATAAAATTGGTAAATTAACATTTTAGAGAGCAGACAAACAAAACATAATAAGGTATATTTTTTGCCAAAATGATTTATACCTTCTGAATTGGTGTGTTGTCTGTGTTGTCATGAATTTCTTTCTTTATTTTTCTTAAAAAAATTAAATATATTGTTTTTGAACCTACATTTTCTAGATTTAGTGGTACTGAAAAATTATTTAAAAACTAGCACTCCACTACCTAAGTTTTCATTTTCATAAGTGAAAATTGAAAAAAAATTATGTACAATTGTGAACACACATTATCATCCTAAAAGCTAATTTTACAAATAAGTTTCCATTACCAATAAATCTCAAATGCAAGTCTTGTGCAAGCCCAGCCACCTACCTCTTTAACTTGAAAAAGGGGTTTCACCCAAAATATTGTTTTTTTCTTTGTTTGTGTGTTGTTGCTGCCCTCCTCCCTTCAACTTTGGTGAGGGTTGGGTGTTTTTCTCTTTCTTTTCCATGTAAATTTAAAAACAAATTATTTATAAATTTTTTACATGGAAAAGAAAGGGAAAATACACCCAACACTCACCAAAGCTGAAGGGAGGAGGGCAGCAGCAACACAGCACAACACACAAACAAATAAAAACAATTTCGGGTGAAGAATCCCCTTTTTCAAGTAAACAGATAGGTGGCTGGTCTTGCGCAAGACTTTCGTCCGACGTAAGTCTTGCGCAAGACCAGCCACCTATCTGTTTACTTGAAAAAGGGGATTCTTCACCCGAAATATGTTTTTTATTTGTTTGTGTGTTGTGCTGTGTTGCTGCTGCCCTCCTCCCTTCAGCTTTGGTGAGTGTTGGGTGTATTTTCCCTTTCTTTTCCATGTAATATTGCCTCGCGGCATTTCTTTCCTTTCATTGTTACCTATATTTATAAATTTTATTATTATTGAGAAGCTAATGATAAATGAGCGGGAGAAAATTAGTGATCTACCTTCTTGAACTTCGTGTTAATTAATAGAAATAAGCTGGAAACAAAACCCTTTACTGTGATATCTTTTACTGTTTTGATGATAATTTCAAAGTTATTTGTACCAGTTATGTTAGTAAAGCAAAGCCTAATTCAATATTAAATTTTTGAAAATTTTCCTACATTTAGTCATTTTTTAGGTGTGAGTTAAAGGGTGAACATAACTATTTGATTGGAATACCATAATTTCTAAATAAATTAAACCTTTCTACATTTCACACATACAAATTTTTATTATCATCATAGGGAGCTGTTAATTGAATTAATGGCTATATCGGATTGAAGATATGTATTCAATAAACTAAGGAAACAATTGGATAAAGGAAACAAAGAAACTGCCGCGAGCACTGAAAATAAGATAGGATAGGAAAAATAAACAGTAACCCGTCACTTACCACAGATGAAGGCAGGAGGGCGAAACACGTTAAAAACACAAAAAAAAAGAATTACACAATATTTCGACTTTTCAGTCTTACTCGTGTAGGAGGCGAGACATATGGCAGGGGGAAAGATGTGGTCACATCCGAGCCCGCCACATGAATGAAGCACAGGCGGAAAAAACGCGTGGTAGTGGAAGAATTGCCGGGAGGGGGGGGGGGAATAGGCCTGACCAGCGATAAAAGTGAAACAAATAAATATAATGTCTGTGTAGCTTAGTTAAAAAAGTATAATTGAAAATATATACAAAAATTAAAAAAAAAAAATTAAAAAAAAAAAAAAAAAATAATAATAAAGAAGGAAAACAATTATATAGAATATATAAAAAAAAAAAATAAAAAAAAATAATATAAAAATAACCGACTGTAAAATGAAATGAGAGATGGCAAGTGACAGGTTTAACGTAGGTTTAGGCCAGGGGTGTTCAACTTTCGTCTTTCCACAAGATTCTTTGTCTAATGCATCCCTCCCCAACTCAACATCTTAAACAAATTATCACAGAGTGCAGACAGTTGCAACAGAAATGTGCACAAAAACATCTGCTAAAGCTATCAAATCTATTGAAAAGCTACCTTGTTTAGGCCTGTCTCTTCCTTACCAACATCCTTCACATAGGCAGCACACACACCTCCTCCCCTGGTTGCCAAAGTCCCATGTCTTGCCCACATTTTTAATATGCCACACCCACCTCCATTACCACCCATCCCTCGTGCCACTGCCCGACCTGTAGACACACCACAACGGTCAGTGGTCAACCTCTCGTCCACGTCCTTGTCTGAACCACAACTCTCTATCCTCTCCAAGGGACTTTCCTTCTCGCCTATTCCTAAGTTCGACCATGCTGCTCTGGTCCGGGACTCGCTTGCTTTCTGCCGCCGCACACACTTCGCTGGCGGTATCACTTTGCTACCACAACGGAGAGTGACAGCCGCGAGGTGAGATTGAGTCCAGCTTAGAGCAGTTCAAACCACCATCCCAACTTGACCCTCCTCCACTTCCCAAAATCATCCCCTCCTCCTGTTCCAAGACTTCCTCACATCGACCATCCCCAAAATCTCCTCCTCCAAAACTTCCTCACTGTATCCTTCCCTCAAATCTCCCAACTCCAATAACCTCAACCCTACTGAAATCCGGGCCATGAGAGAACTGTCCAATAACAAAAATATCATTATCCTTCCAGCAGACAAGGGCTCCACCACCGTGGTCATGGACCGCAGTGACTACGATGCGGAGGCCCTTAAACAGCTCTCTGATACCAACACCTATCGTCCACATGCCACAGATCCCACCTCTTCCATCTGCCTCGAAATTCGCTCCTTCCTGGACCTCCTAGGCCCCTTACAAGGTCTTTCTTCACAATCCTTATCCCTTCTCACCCCTCAAAATCCCCGCACACCTACTTTGTACCTTCTCCCCAAGATACACAAGGCTGGCAATCCGGGACGACCTATAGTTGCGGCCTATGGTTCCCCCACTGAACGAATTTCAGCCTTGGTGGATCAACACCTCCAACCTTTTGTGCAGAACCTTCCATCTTACATCAAAGACACACCACATTTTTTGGAACGTCTGTCAAAAGTCCCCAGTCCTCTACCACCAGACTCCCTCCTTGTTTCAATTGACGTAACCTCCTCTGTACACCAATATTCCCCACCTTGAAGGCCTCAGTTCCCTTCCAGCAACTTCTTTGGATATGCGCCCCTCCAAACAGTCTTCCCAGAACATCCCTTTCTGCATATCCCCTTGCCAACTTTATCCTCTCCAAAAACTATTCTCCTTCAACTCCCAGATTTACCACCAGATACGCGGCACGCCATGGGTACCCCGCATGCCCCGTCTATGCTAACCTTTTCCTGGGGCCGTCTGCGAAAATATTTTTCTGAAGAATTCCCCCTCGTCCCCTCGTGTGGTTCAGATACATAGATGATATATTTATGATCTGGACCCACGGGGAGGACCACCTCCTAGACTTCCTCAACTCACTAAATGATAATCACTCCATCAATTTCACATGGTCATATTCCCACACCTGTATCACCTTCCTTGACGTAGATATCACCCTACGACAGGGGACCCTCCATACCTCAGTACACATTAAACCGACCCAATTTACAACAATACCTACACTTTGACAGTTGTCACCCCTTCCACATTAAACGTTCCCTCCCATACAGCCTTGCAATCCGTGGCAGACGCATCTGTTCGGATCATGAATCAATCTCCAGTTACTCCCAAAAACTATCCCAAGCCCTTGTTTCCCGCCAATACCCCCATGATCTGGTGGAAAAAACAAATTTCCCGTGCCATCACCCACAATCCTCGTTCTGCACCTCCTAAAGCTGACCGTGGTCCAACACTTGTCACCCAGTTCTTTCCTGGCCTGGAATCTGTCAACCAGATACTCCGCCGTGGGCATGATTTCTTACGTTCCTTCCCTGAAATGCGTCTCCTCCTTCCCAAAATCCTACCCCACTGCTCCCCGCACTTGCTTCAGCAGGACCGCCCAATCTGTACAACATCTTGGTCCACAAGTATTTACCTGCCGACTCCCCTAGACCTCCACAGGGATCTTTCCCGTGTAACAGACCCCGCTGTAAAACTTGCAGCATGCACCCTGCCACCACTACTTACTCTAATCCTGTCACAGGCGAATCTTTCCCAATAATTGGACATGCCACATGTGCTACCACTCACCTTATTTACCAACTCACCTGCATCCACTGCACTGCCTCTTACATTGGTCTCACCACTCAACAACTTTCCTACAGAATGAATGGCCACAGGCAAACAGTTTATACTTCCAACCCAGACCATCCCGTGGCAATTCATGCGAACTTCCATAATTCAAACAACCTCAACACCTGTTTCACAGTCAGAGCTATTAGAGTTTTTCCAAATACCACCACCCCTTCAGAACTCCGCAGATGGGAACTAGCCTATCAACATATCCTTGACACCAGACACACCCCTGGCCTAAACCTACGTTAAACCTGTCACTTGCCATCTCTCATTTCATTTTACAGTCGGTTATTTTTATATTATTTTTTTTTTTTTTTTTTTATATTCTATATAATTTTTTTTTTTTTCCTTCTTTATTTATTTATTTTTTTAATTTTTTGTATATATTTTCAATTATAACTTTTTTAACTAAGCTACACAGACATTATATTTATTTGTTTCACTTTTATCGCTGGTCAGGCCTTTCCCCCCCCCCCCCCTCCCGGCAATTCTTCCACTACCACGCGTTTTTTCCGCCTGTGCTTCATTCATGTGGCGGGCTCGGATGTGACCACATCTTTCCCCCTGCCATATGTCTCGCCTCCTACACGAGTAAGACTGAAAAGTCGAAATATTGTGTAATTCTTTTGTTTTTGTGTTTTTACGTGTTTCGCCCTCCTGCCTTCATCTGTGGTAAGTGACGGGTAACTGTTTATTTTCCCTATCCTATCTTATTTTAAAATAAACATTTACTCACACTCTGTATCTGCACTCAGTGTTTCCTGTTTTGTATATTGCTTCCCCTTCATCAGCAATTCGTGGCGCTATTCTGTACCTATCACAGTTAGCTCTGTGTAGTAACTCATTAAGAAACAAAGTCATCCCTTCTATTTAAGTGTATGTTATGCTTGTGTAACCCCACCTGAAATTGATTTCCACAGTCATAAACTCCAAGACTACTCTCTATTTCCATATTTATACACCTTTTGGTCGGGTTTAAGTGTTGGTGATCAAAGTGATGCAAGACCTATATCAATTCTATTCTGGCAAGCTGTGCCACTTTTATCATCTTGCCCATACCACTTCCTACACTACAATTTCCACCTCTGTCAATAGTCTTTCCTGCAACCACCATTGTAACTTATCCTCCTTCATAAAACCCCTGAACAGTGATCTCATATCCTCTATCACCTAATCACATGTTACAACTAATTTTAAATGTACTTGTGACCTGGTAGCCTGTACAAAATTTATCATGCCTATGTGGCCTACACTTTTCTCATGGTCACTGCCTAGGAGCAAAACTTGCATCTCATCTACACCTGCATCTGCATGAGGCTCATTCCTCCTCTATTCTTATGTTGTTTAGTATTTATTTCTCTCCTAAATTATTGAAGTCTATGAAAACCTTATTCTATCTGCACTGCAACCTGTTTCTAGTTCAATTTATATTTATTGTATATATTCCATTTTCGAAAATACAAAAAAAAAATCAATTCTTTATTTAAACTGGAACCACAATTAAAATTATTTTGAAATTGATTATATTTTTGGTATAGGATGCTAATCTATATACTGTTGTGTTAGGTTACTATGGTGATGCGTTAGCTTTGCCAAAAGGAGACTGCAAACCATGTCAGTGCTATCCACCTGGAACTGTAGAAACTGGTTTTGGACCTCCAGTTTGCGATCAGATAACAGGCCAGTGTCAGTGTAAGGCTCATGTTTTTGGAAAAAATTGTGATGAATGTGAGGAAGGCTATTACAATATCATAAGTGGGGAGGTAAGTAAATAAAAATATGCAAATTAATCATCAATAAAAAACACATTAAGATTTTTCCTAAGTTATTAATGCATGTTTCCTATTTTACTATACCCATAATCTATTCTCCTTGCATACAAAGTGATTTTTTTAATTTGTGTTTTTACAAGCAAACAGTAACTGTTATTTATTTTGTAAACTATTTTGAATGCATAAATTCTGTCCCTGAATTAATTTACTTATTCTATACTACTTTTATTAATGTTACTAAAAAAACTTATTTTCAGGGGGTGCCAGGCATGTAATTGTGATCCTGTTGGTTCCCTGAATCATACATGTGATCTATACACTGGTCAGTGTCAGTGCCGACCTGGAATTACAGGGCTTCGTTGTGATGTTTGCGAACCTTTCCATTATGGTTTTTCAATTGACGGCTGCAAGGAATGTGACTGTGATCCTATAGGATCTGTGAATTTGACATGTAATCCATGGGGTCAATGTCCAGTAAGCATATATTCATTTCTCTATACACTGATTCATGCTTTCATACTTTCTTACCTGAAATCTGTTTCTGAAATATATTTCTTTAACCAACATATATTCCGGTATAATAATATTCAGCATTCTTGAGAATATAATATGATGTGTTAAATTTAATTGCAACCTAACTATGAAGAAATAGCATATATATAATGAGATTTCTCTTGATAGCTCAGAAATTAACTTGTGTAATTGAATTTCAGTGTTATGAAAATGTGGAAGGTCGCAGATGTGATCGATGCAAGGAGAACAAATATGATCGTCAGAGAGGATGTATTGACTGTCCAGCTTGCTACAATTTGGTTCAGGATGCTGCTAATATACATAGAGAAAAATTGAGCAAGCTGAAAAAGGTTTTGGGTGATATAGCTAGCAACCCCACTGTGATCAGTGATGAAAATTTTGAAAGAAGGTTAAAAGAAGTTGAAGAAGCTGTTGACCACTTGTGGAATAGGGCAAAACAAGCTGTAGGCAGTAAGTTTACTCACTCATTCTTCCAATGCTATCCAATTTCATATAATTTCTAGCAAATAGAAAATAATATTTATTTCTTTATTGGATTTCCTCCTTTTCTTCTAAATTTAGGTTTTACGCAAATATTTGTAACATGTTTTTGCACATCATTTGTTTCTTCCACCCCTTGAAACTGGAACCAATTCGCAATATTTTATGGTTATTGATGATCCACAGGCACACTTTAGTATGGTTCACATAGCTTCTCTGAAAAAAATAATTGAAGTGTTGGTGCCTGTCATGTTTACAAACAAATCTACCTGTTTTTATATAAATAAATTAATATATAAAATTCCTAACTGAATGTCAAAGTGGATCTGTTATTGCTTGTATGTTTTAAACACATCATCATCAAGGTTGTGGGGCTAACATTTTAACTACAAGAAGTCTTATACCAGACAATATTAAACGGGTGCTGAAGGCTTTTGCAGCCAGAATAAATAGTTTCCATGCTTCTTCTTCAACATTTAATACCAGTACATGACTTGGAAACTTCTAACATTATTGGATTGATTGTATTATAGAATTAGTGCTCATTTCTTAGCATGTTGAAATCACATCAAAACATCATGTAAGCTATAACAGTTGGAACACAGCCAATCACCACATATACTTTCCTTGAAATGGCTGGGTTTTGCTTCATAAGAACACACACAGGCAAAATTCCAAATTTTTTGCATCTGCATTATGGGAAAATATGGCGCTATTCACTTGGTATCAGAATAAAAAGTATCCTATCTTTTACCCCACATAACGTTTCACGATGTGCAGTTTTATTAAAATCCATCTTATATGTTCTGCATGATGAATGTCAGACAGACGGAAACATCAAAACTTAAGGTTTTGTACTCCATATCATTGAGATTTTTGTAATGTGAAGGGTATTTTCATGTATTTACATTGAGCTTATTAGTGTGAAATCACTGCATCAACCATGGTAAATGATAGTGCCTACCTCTATCCTTATTTATCTTTCTTCCTAAAAACTGAGTTAGATATACTGTGGTTTCCTCTTTAAAGGTGGTGGTATGAGCTTATCAGAGCGTCTGGGTGATTTAATTAAACGACTTGAGGCTGTGGACAACATAACAAAACAAGTTGATAGTGGTGCCAAAAAAGCTGCTCTCGCCACTCAAAAAGGAGAAGAACATGTGACAGAGGCAGAGAGAATAATTGAAAGTGCACTTCAATCCATTCAGGTAGGTTATGCATCCACCATTAGTCTTTTATGGCTTATATTTTGCTACCATGCAGAAGATGATGAACTGCTATTTTTCTACTTGGTTTATTATGCATTAGTGAAGTAGTATTTTACAAAAAATTAATAAATGTTATTTAAGAAAATAATTTAATTAATGGGAAAAGATCTTTTTATGATATACAAGGTTTGTCATAGAAACATCCAACCCTACAATGGAATAATTGATAATTTCAGAATTATTCCTTTGAGTAGTATCCCTTAGGACCAACACATTTATCCCAGCGATGTTCTAAATATATTATCCCAGAGTTAAATGTATTTTTCCCATGGTACTAAATTTAATTTAATTGCAATGGAGCACATGCTTCGGTGGCAAGTTATGTAGTCATCTAATTAATGTTTATTTTTCATTAGTATTATTATCTTATATCCTTGAGTGTTAAATTCTTCCATGATTCTACTTTCGCCATTTATGAATTTTAATTTTAGATTGCTTACGCATTTTTGGTAAATTATTCATCATTTCCCTAATTCCATTCCCTGACATCCTTAACCACAAAAGAAAGTTTTTCCATTTACTTATTAACAAAATCGAGTGTAAGCTTTTGTCCATGGTCATTTTTTCCTTTCCATGCACTACTTTTTGACTAATATTCCTCCAAATCCCATCACCAGCATATGCCTCGTATACACCCAGCACTCTCTTCATCCTTCTCCTGTCTTCTAATGACTTCCAATCCAAGTACCCCTCAACAGCTGTACCTACTTATTGATCCAATGAAAAACTCTTTGATTATCAAAGAAGAACCTGTATTCTGGAAAGCTACAGAAGTTGAAATGAACTGAATCTGGATAACAGTGGATGTTACATCAGTTCATAGTTCAAATCCCTTAATTCTCCTATAACTGAAATACTTTTGTGGACAAGTTCCTAGTTTTGGTGGGAAAAATTTTCTTTTGTGAAATAAGTTCCCTTTCAAAAATTTTTTCATCCTGTCAGTTTAAAAATTGGATGGTATCGTCCAATATTGTCTTAAATCAGTTTTGTTCCTACTAAAATGTTCCAAATGCTGTTCAAAGATATTTATATTTGCATTACCCATCTTTGACAAAGCTTTTCAATGTTTAGTTCTCGAACCAGAATATATCTGGTTGTTTTTGTGAAATGCTTACATTCATAACCATTCCATGTACCTCGTCTTGCCAGTCATCTATTACATCATATAAGATGGAGCAAAATAGGATGCACATAATGGGCATCATGAATGATAAATTTATGGTAGAACACTGATATGATAAGGGAACTGACTTGGTAGTCAAGACTGACTTGGAAGACAAGAGTTGGAGAAAGAGACTTTTGAAGGTTTATAATGGTATGAGACATTTATTGGCTTTAAGGTGTGGACAGGCATTGGGAGAAGAATTTGCTATAGTATATAGAAGGGAGGATATAATGAAGACCATAAAATACCACTTACATTTAGGCATACAGCACTGGAAAATTTTCAAATTATTGGTAAAGGATTCAGAGACTGGAACAATTATTGAGGGTTGTGATGAACAAGTTTCTTCAGAGAGTGAAATAATTTAAAGTGAATGTTTGCTTGTTGAAGACTTGAATGAAAATCTCTGGTTATAACATGGCATCTCAAGACCTACATCATTTGTATGACGGTACCTCCTCTGCAACCTTTGTCAGGTCACTGTCTAAACTATCATCAAAATTTCTGTCAATATTTATCCTCCATTATTTCTACTCAATCTTTCATGTAATTCCTATTGCAAAAGCTAACTATTACCATTAATCTTAAAAAATGGTACATAGAAACTTATTTATACAGCAGAGCCCATTATAGTATGTTGAAATTACTTGACACAATAGATCAGTGAATTCATGAAAAGTTCCTTTATCATACAAGCTGGTGGAATCTGTGAGACCTAGTAATGGAGATAATTGAAAACAAAGAAAAAAGTATAAAATTATTTGAATCAAAGTTGATAACATATTTTCTGCTTAGAGTAATGCTTAAATGGTACATTAAGGTGACTGTCACCTTATGGCAATATTTTATTTGACATTTGGAATAGACAGAACGATGATTGAAACAGTGTGCTCATTCATTGCACTCTTTGCTTAATTGTGTTAACAATAACTTTTCATATTTTCAGACCTTTTCATTGTTTTTAGTTTTAAGTTTAGGATACTGAATGTTCTCTGTGGCAGCATCTCTCATTACTATAGAGAACTAAATGACACTGGCTTATAGAAAGTAGCCAAAACCAACATTTTCAGTGATAAGCATATTTTTTATCATCTATTTCATATATTAGTGATCGTGCTTGTTAGTATGGATCGAGTTAAATTTACTATCACAACAGTGCTCTATTAAGAATAGGGAGTGAGAGCTTGAATCTACTGTCCTGCAGATAAAGCAAGAATTATTCTGTAAATGTAAGAAACACATCTAATAGTTAACTTTATTACACTGCAAATAACCCTTTCTTTGCTGTTTAAGAAATCTAATGGACTATATTTCTTAAAACCCATTAAGTGGCAGTAAGCAAATGATTCATGTTTGTTAATAAGAGTCTTGTTTCTTAAAAAATATTGATGATTTTTCCAGGATACAATGGACTTTCTGCAAACAGAAGGTTATCTTTCTTTAGAAAAAGCAAAACAGCAGTCAGACCAATTTGGCCAACAAAGCAATCAAATGTCAGAAAATGCCAGAGAAGCACGTATTTTTGCAAGCAGGTATATCTTTTATTTATACGTTTTGACTCTATTTCCATCTGTGATTTCCACTAATGTTCCCTGCTGAAAATATACAGCAAATGTTAGTATCATTTTAAGATTAACTTAATGAACATATGTCTTTGCAGCCATGAGCAAGAAGCTAATGCTATCAAACATATAGCTGAGAAGGCTGTTAATACATCGACCCAAGCATATGAACTTGCCAAGGAAGCTATAAATCAACAGCAAAATCTAAGGTACACCATTATGATTTTATAAAAATATAACAATTAAAACTACCTCTTCCCTTGGATGAATTGTAAATTACTATTCTTTCTAGCTGTATACGTGGTCTTTTGAAGCAGTATCCAATAGTTTCTGAAACTATGGAAAAGTACATATTATCGTTTTATATGTTATATATAACTGAAAATCAGTTCAAAAATTATTGTAGGTCTTAGAAAAAGTTTTATTTATTTATTTACTTAAAGAATTTTCATGATGTGTTTACTATATGATTGATATAAATACAGAGCGTTCGCCGGGAAACGCAACCCTCCCAGTCTGTTGCCGTCGGCAACTTGCTCGGTCAGCGGGGCCAGCGGTTCCCGCCACACGATACCGTGAATCACCGCACTGTTTAACACCTCCGCTGCCCCAACAGTGCAGTGGCACAGTATAATGGGACCCTTACATGGTTAAGAACGATTTCTTTGCATTGTAGCTAGTTTGTGACTTCAGTCTCTTATTAATCAGTGTTGTGAATAAACGTTTCTTTGCGGTTTGGCTGGTTTAGGGCTTCATACTCTTACTAATCTGTACCGTGTTTGAGTGTGAGTAAAATTATGGTACGTTACAGTTTGCAACAAAGAATATTTCTCTACGATACATATGTGAAGAAGAAGTCGTTTAAAAAGTGTCGCAGTAAATTTCGTCGCGAATATCCTGGCGCTTTACTGCCAGCTAAATCAACAATTCTGCGTCTGGTTAAAAAAGTAAGAGAAACGGGTTCATTTTTTAACAAAAAGAGACTGTCGGTCAACCGTATTCTCACAGAGGAGAAAATTGACGATATCGCTTTTCGACTAGAACAGTCACCCAAAAAATCATTAAGTCAGTTAGGGCAGCAGGCAGGCGTATCTAAGACGTCAGCTTGGAAAGTAACAAAGCTAGTTCACTTAAAGCCGTACAAAACAATTGTGGTGCATAAAATTACAGAAATAGACCAGGGGCCTAGGATTAGATTTTGCAACTGGTACCTGCAGGGTGTCCACGATGGCACTGTTGATCCGCAACTGACGTTTTTCTCTGATGAGGCCTGGTTTCATCTGAGTGGTTATGTTAACGCTCAAAACAGTCGACACTGAAGTTCAGAAAAACCAAATACTCTACTCCAACTGCCATTGCATGACTTAAAAGTGGGTGTTTGGTGTGCGATTAGTGCTTCGAGAATCATAGGTCCAATTTTCTTCCGTGAAACTCTTACTTCCGCAAGATATATCGAAAATATTGTGAAACCGTTTTTCGAGAAACTTACTGAAGAAGAAAAATTGTACGGCTATTTTCAACAGGATGGGGCGACAGCTCACACCGCTAGAAATTCGCTTGCTGCACTTGACGAAGTGTTTTATGATCGTGTAATCAGCCGTGGGTTGTGGCCCGCCAGATCACCGGATTTAAACCCTTGTGACTTCTACCTTTGGGGTAAACTTAAGGGTAAGGTGTACGAAGGAAATCCTCACACATTGGAAGAACTTGAGGAAAAAATCTATCAAGTAATAATGTCCATTGACAAAGGTGAAATCCAGCGTGTGTCTCGAAATATGTTCAGAAGATGTGAAATGTGCATTACACAAGAGGGTCAACACTTCCAGCATCTTTTATAAGGTAAGCTAATGAATTACGACACATTTAAATGCTTAGCACATACAAGTTTATGAAGCGTAATTATTGTGAAATAGTCCGCGGCCGACGGTCGAACAATGCCGGAAGCTGATCGCTCGCTCGCCGGGAGCAGTTTCTTCCTTGTAGGGCTAACAGTGGGTTGCGTTTCCCGGCGAACGCCCTGTATAATAGCAATGAGCAGTAAAAAGCTTTAAGGCAATAAAACTAAGGAAGTATAGGGAAATATGAGCCAACACTTACAACAGATAAAGGCGGCTGGGACAAAACAAACACAAGAAAAGCGCAGTATTTCGGCATACAGCCTTATTCGTGCAGAAGTGAGACACCAGTTGGAGTCAGACATGCACGGAAATGGCCATCTGGTGAATCTGACCAGACGGCCATCTCCGTGCATGCCTGACTCCAACTGGTGTCTCACTTCAGCACAAATAAGGCTCTATGTCAAAATATTGCACATTTCTTGTGTTTTTTTTTTTTTTGTGTTCATTGTTCCCAGCCACCTTCATCTGGGGGTAAAGTGTTGGGTCATATTTCCATATCCCTCCTTATTTTATATATATATATATATATATATACAACTTGACAAAGGGTTTTAACCTGAAATACTGTATTTTTTGTGTTTGTGTGTTGTTTTGTGTTTTTGCTACCCTCCTCCCTTCAAATCTTTGTTGAGTGTTGGGTGTATTTTATCTGTCCTTTCCATTAAATATTGCCTCGTGGTTGTTCTCTCCTTTCATTGTTACCTATATATACATAAAGGATAGCGAAATAAACCACCACTTACCTTAGATGATGATTTCGTGGGGTGAACGCATAAAAAAGCACAAGAACAGGAAAAACAATGAATATTTCCGGACGTAGCCCTTTGTTAACAGGAGAACATTATGGAGGGAGGGGGTTGTAGGAGACGGTCTCACAGAATGACTGTTGGTCAGGAACATGGTGGGGGTAAATTCAAACAGAGGACAGGGAAAGGGGAACCGTGAATTGGAGCTAGTGCACTGTAAGGGGCCAAACCTGCTACCGGGGTGGGAGTAGAGTTTAGTACCTTAACTAGCAGTTCACTTGAATTAAAAGTTCTGTGGAATTTTGACGAAATAATTTTAAATTGACCATGTAGCCCTTCTGGATTCTCAACTGAGATGCGCACAGGTCGCCACTAAATTTGTTTAAACCACAAACTTAGAAAAGGTTTAGTCTACTATGAAATCACAAAAGTTCACTTTGATAGAAAAATTTGAAGTTTATTTTAAAAAAAGTCACATTTCCAAAATTTGCATTCTACAGTTGAGTAGGAGATCAAACAAACGTTTCCAAAAAATTGTAGGTTGTGGAGAGAAGTGACACCGACAGCAAAAAAAACCCCTTTGAAATTTAAAAGTTCTTAGTAGTCATTGAAATCATGATCTGTTACAAGAACACCCAACATGGCCGACATAAGCTTCCAGGCTAGCACAGCAAAAACCGTTCTGCCACAACACGACTAACGCGGAGTTACCTTACATATCGCTCCCGGAGGAAAGACCAAAGACGAAAGCATAAAGACGCCCCTTCCACTGGGCTCCAGCTTTTATTGACTCCAGCTGTATCACACGTGTATACAGCCGCTTAGCGAAAAGTGTGTATATTGCACTAAACGATCTAGATTATAAAATGTGTTCAAACTTTGACAGTGTGTAGGATTATCTGCAAGATGCTCAAAGGATGTTTAGTGAGAAATTTCGAGTGATTAGTTTAAATTTTTATTTATTTTGCGTAGTTATACCAAGTCTTTTAGCATTTTGGGTATTTCCCCAATTCTAGAAAATTTAAGTACTTTTTATAGTCAGCTGCTGAATTACAATTAATCTGAATGAAATTAGTGCCAAAGTGTTCTACATTAATTCCTGAGTTCAATGGTGTAAATTTTACAAAAATTGATGGCAAAATCAGCGAAGTTACAGCTTAGACAAGCTTTGGTAAAGTAACTGTTTAGATATCATATGGTTTTTCATTAATAATTATTAACATATAGTTTGTACCGAAAAGGAAAAATTATCGGGATTTTCTTTGAATTTATTTACGTGCTTTAAAAGCTATTTTATCTATGGAAGTGGCTTGTTTTGGTTGCAAATAAATCTTAACTGAGACACATGTGTTTAGTGATGAAATAATTTTAAAAACTTATATAAAATCTGTCCTACTGCATCAAATTTTCTGAAATTTAAATATGTTAAACTAGATTTTTTGTTCTTTTAGAAAATCTACTTTTTACTTCAGGAAATTACTAGGAACATGTGATAAAAAATGTTGAAAGTGAAGTGAAGTGTTTAAAAATTTATTTATTTATTTATTTATGTTATTTACATGGTCAGAAACTATGGAATTTTAGTGAATTCAGCTTTCTTTTGAATTATTATTATTTTAAAATTACTTTACTTCATTTAAAAGTGTTCAGAAATAGTGAAATGGTCACATAGCAAAAATCTATTGTTTGCGAGTTGGCCAATAATTGATTATCCTATTTCAGGTTAGTTAAAAGTTTCTTTACTATTATAAAAAGTTTATGTAGTGCTTTTATTAAATGTTGAGTGACTTTACTGCTTTTAAAATGGTTTATTTAATGAATTAGGTTGTGGTATCAGCTTCTCTATGAAACGTTCCTTCCTATACTTGAAGATAAAAAAACTAGAATTTACCAAAATTTTAAGGTGCTTACAGCACAAGCAATGCAAAATGTTGCAAAAAGTGCAGAATAATACATTAAAATGTTCATGACATAAATTAGAGAAATTGAAGGTAAATAAGTAAACAGAATAAAATCTAAAAAATAACAATAATAAAAATAAAAGAATCTATGCAGATAAACATCACCTCTGGTATCCGGTGGTTCAATATTGACAGAGGACATGGAGGCAAAGAGAGGATAGAGGGAAGTAAAAGTACTGACTGGGTATTATCTCAAATTGAGACCAAGACGTTGCCTTGTGCCTAGTTTGTATCAGTAGGTAAGCTCCAATCTTCTGAGTTCAGAGGAGCTGCTGTTGTTTGGGAGGACTCTGATAGCACAGACTGTGAAACAAGAATTAAAATTATTGGTGTCATGCGAGATGGCATGGATAGCTATTCAGTGTTTTGGATTCTGAGTGAAAATTGCCTGTCGGTGGCCATTCATTCTTATGGTTAGTGGATTGGTAGTCTAACCTATATAGGAAGCCAAGCAGCGTTTACAGGTCAGCTGATATATTACATGAGAGGTTTCACAGGTGGCGTGTCCTATGATAGGAAAGCTCTCACCACTGATAGAGTTGGTGAAAGTATGTCACCCATCTTACAGCAGGGTCTATTGCATGGGGAAGATCCTTGAGATATATATATAAAGGAGATATTGGCTAAGTATCACATTGACTATTTTTAAAAAAAATCAAACTCCAGGAAGATTGGTATATTTGTTCTATAAACTGTGAACTGTGGATGAATATTCTAAATAGTAGTTTTGGAACAAATATGCTTGTATATGGTGGTATAGTATGGGACCCATATTAAGGACATCAAACGCAGAGTTGGAGCGGGTGCAAAGACAAGCTGCTAGATTTGTTTCTGGAAATTACTGTAGAATCCATGCAGTAACTGATATGATAAATGGAGCTTTAATGGGATTCTCTGGAAGACAGGAGGAGGGTGAATAGAGTGCTCAGAGTGTACAAAGCAAATATTGGTCATTAGGTGTGGTGTGGTGGGTACCTTGGTGGGCAAACCACGTTACAATTATCTTTCATACCTATATGATTAATAATTGTGGATTTTTAATTTTTATGAAGGAGTGAAAATTTACTAATTATGCAAGAATCTCGACGTTAGTTGGAATTTAGGAAAAATTGTCACAATATGACATTTATTTTCTTATCACTGGCGATTACAAGTCTGAGCGAATTTACCGTTAACATTAACACAAATTGGCAAAATCATAAAAACAACGCTCAGAGTTACAATTAGCCGTCATGAGCAAGCAAACAATTGTATATTTACTTTTAAATATCTCAGAATCAAAATGTAAGAAATAATGACAACTGGAAACAATGAAAAATACAAGTTATGACTACCTCAGACAAAGGCATCATAATACTGTGACTTTACAGTTAAAAAGAAAATCATGGGCGCCAGAATGAACAATATATCATTCGAAAATAACTAGTTCTGGCAAATTATGCCGCTAGCTCAGGGGTTTTTACAATTACAAAGTGAGAACATGGACCTATCCTCTCAAAGTCGCTTACGGGTTCTGTTTCACGGAATGCACAATCACATGGCTTGGTCGTAATCAATTACCATTGTAGTTCTGCGTCTGATGTCTGTGATGAGTGTAGCGGACCCACGATATGTGAGATTATCTCACAAGTCGGCTATAGGCATCTCTGGTCTGGCAATGCGCATCATCGCATTACCGGCTGTGTTGCGGTGATACGCTCGCTCCAGCAAGGCAAGCTGCATTTAGCGAAAGAAGTCAACTTTCCAAGTCAACCTCAGACTGGTGCGATCGAAGTTAGAATCTAGAATGTCCAGCTCCTCGCTCTTCGGTCCACGAGGAAACTTCTCGCTCCGCCCATTTGTAGTCTCGAAGCTCACATACAACAAAAATTCCCAGGATTTTGAGTTATACGCTCATTTTGATTGGACCTTCAGGTCGGCACCTAATGTCACGTGATATCCTCGATATGTGATTTGGCCAAAGAATCCAACAGAGGTCGGACATATTCGGCTAAGTTCGCCGGGCGAGAGAACATTCGGGTTTCGGACGGCAGGCTTTTCCCGCTCGGTGAGTGACCCATCCCCAGGGAGCAGTGTGTGTGGTCTGGCAAATCCCAAATCCGTGACGTCCTGTCCCCATGGCTCGGAAAGACCAAGATTAGCTTCTAGCCTACATAGCTCAATAACTCTTTAATATTCGCTTTGCTACGATACACTGTATAAGTTCACCATTTCATTACAGTCCTCACTTGGAATCTTGCATACTTTATAAAATTACAACAAAAATCTATTCACGTGGTCGCCCAAGATTTATGTAAATTACTCTTATATTATTACATATATAATAAAAATGCACCTTGTAACGTGGCGACAGCGCGGCTCGTTACAGTGGGAAGATAGTGGAAGAACTAAAAGTGGTGCATGGAAGGGAAAAGATGACTTTAGGGATAGGAATACATAGAGGAGAGATTAGTTATGTGCCACCTACAATGTTGTGAATTTCAGAGTAAAGATGTAAATATAGAAAATAAGAACATTCCTAATTGTATTTTGGTAAAATAAATATTGCTTCATTCACAGTGAAGAACTGAGGAAACTGAGAAATGACATAGATTCAGCAGAAAATCAACTCCAGCTCACAAAAGCATTAACAGCAGATGCCAAGAATAGAGCAGAACAGGCACATGCTGATGCCCTGAATACTTACACTGACATATCTGCTCTTCATATTCCTAACATTGATGTTCCAAAACTGAAGACTGATGCAGAAACCATAGCAAACCGAGTAAGTATAATAATTTTAATGACCTTTTCCCCCATTGTTACATCATTACAGTATGCATGTCATAATACATTCGTAATCAAAGTACATAGGATAGAATAGGAAAGAAAATAACATGTCACTTACCACAGATGATTGCAGGAGGGCAAGATGAATACGTAAGAGACACAAACAATATTTTTGTAAATAACCTTAGTTATATAACAGGCAAGACATATGGAAAAGATGTGACCAAGTCATGACCTGCCACATGATACCTAATGGTAGTTTATTTGTTTCCACTGTCCATGTGTAGTCAAAGTAGGGATTATTTTTAAATTGTGAAATAGTTTTATTATTCCTCTTCTTTCTCTCCCTCTCTACCAATATTTTTTAAAAGAAGATGAAGAAATAGAAAAGGGGGAGGGGGGAAATGCTACACCAATCTAATGCTGAAATTGCAAGGAGGTGAATTATAAACTTACTGTATGGACAAATCTTTGTTTCTGGGTGACAAGTAACACATTATCTTCAGGCCTGCCGCTAGCTGTTTGAACACCCGTGTGCAATACCGATTATGCCGCCCCCTGTCTAACTACAGCCAGTGGTGGATCTAGGAGTGAGATTGCCGTCCCTTCGAACATTATTTGGCTGCCCCCCATTGTTGCCACCTTGAGTGTCACCAGCAACCTGAAGCAGCAGTTGAGCTAAAAAAAATATAATAATAAAAAATAAATAAGGTCACCTGCTACATTAGTTTCGCCACGGTGACAATGGAGTGGCAATTACTGTCACGGGGCGGTGACTGTCGATCACTCAATTTGCTGTCCCCCTTGATGTGCCGCCCACGTGTGGTGCACGCCTTGCACGCCCGCTTATGGCGGGCCTGGTTATCTTGGAATCACTTGCATTCTATATTTGTGTGAATGGTAAAACTTATTCCTGGTGCAGGTCACAGGTATTAATTCACAATCTTTCATAGTTCAGTAAACAGAGCATTATTTTGAGTTAAGCAGTAATTTTCTTCAAACATGTAGAATAATTAGTCAGCAAAGACTTTGATGATGTCACGACATGAGAAGAAGAAGTTAGAAAAGTCTTTTTATATTGGCCTAGATTCTTTGGAACATTGATACTCTTTTTTTGCGTAAGGCTTTGTTATTTAAAACATTTATTTAACGCCATTTTTATGTAACTGAATTCTTTGATTTCTTAATTTTATCTGTATGAATTCAATTCTTTACAATGTGCTGCATCTTTATCTGATGCTCAATTGAATTGTTGAAGAGATATAAGTAGCACATAATGTTAATTACCACAGGTATAGAGTAATTCAAATATTTTCACTTGGCTTATTGATGATATTCTGATCCACACAGGCAAAACAAATCAGAGATGATGCAGAAGCATTACTGAACACTCAATCTGAGTTACTTGATGACCTTGATGATGAACTAGGAATAGCTGGTGATTTATTGATACAAGCTATTGAACAACAACAGCAGGCTGATGAACTTCTGGCTGATGTTCATGAAGCAGCAGAAAAGGCTGATGATGCACTTAAACTAGCAAATAAAACTTTAGCTGATGCCCAAGAAACATATAACACATTGCGAGGTAAGAACATGTAAACTTTATCAATATTTTTGTTAAATACTGTTGTTTAGCAAGTAAGTTTATGTGAAGTCAATTTGCAATTATCTCTGATATAAGCTCTGCAACAAGGTGATAGTTCTGCAGTTTCTGTGTAATTTGATGAGTCATTAGTATCTATTTTTTGGCAAGGAATTGACACAAACAATTTTTTTTAAAGTAAAAAAAAAAATAGTAATAAAAAAAGTGCTCATACAGACAGTACTTTGCTTGTTCATATCCATTTTGATAAATTATTCCAATCCATTACTCTCTGACATGTAGATGAAACCTTTTCCACTCCTTTGTCTGGAATTAACTGCTGATTTATGACCATGTGTTCCCTTCCACATACAACTCCTAATTAAGGGCATAGTGTTGTTTGTGTTGTGAGAAATGAGAGGTGAAGTAGGGGGAGGGTGTAACGGGGTGCCGGCATATTCAGGCCTATACTTCTGAAAGACACCAAGGGCTTAGCATACCTATCCGATGGATGAACCATCGTCAACAGTGTTGTATGACCTTACTCCATATGCTTTGTGCAGAAGATTGGGATTTAAGCCTGGACTTTGGTGCACAATCTGGTAACTTGGTATCATGCACCACCACTTCTCCTACACCACCAGCAAAGTCCTGAAAAGGAAAATTTCTTCCACCCCCATGACTTGAACCAGCTAATCCCATGTCAGTACTGGACACAATCACGGTACCACAACCAACTGAGCTGACAAGTGAAATGCTTTTGGGCAGTGAAAATGACAAAGAATAATATTTCATTCACCAAAGTTGAAGGCAGTGACAAACACAGGAGCAACATAACTTTAGAATATTTCAGCTTAAAACCCTATTAATGTAGAGATATTTGAGCCATTTGGCAAGTGAGGTATGTACACACTGTGACCTACAATATGACTGAGCCGTTCCTGGAGAGCGGGGTGGGAGTAGTGTAGAGAAAATTGAACAAAACTATTCATAACTATTGCTGGTGGATGCAGAAGACAATAATAGATGCAAACATATAAATTATAAACAAATACAGAAAAAAATTATGGAAAAAGCAAACTAAGGATAAACAAATAAATAATAACTACATATTGTATATAGGCAACGCCACCAACCAGCCTTCAATCATAATGAATGGCCAGAGACAACAGTTTGTATTTCCAACTTAGGCCATCCAGTGACAGCCCATGGCAGTTCCAACATCTCTCACATCCTCAACGACCATTTGACAGTAAGAGCTTTCAGAGTTTTCGCACCAAATGCCACCACTTCTAAACTTTATAGATGGAAATTACCTTACCAAAATAAATGACGTCGGTCGTTCACCTAGCCTCAACCCTACCAATCAATCCATCACTCATTGTTTATTTCTTTATGCTTTATGTGCTTTTTCCATTGTAGTAGATTATTTACTCTGTTTTATTCAACACCCTCCACTCCCACTATGCTGTTCTGCAAGAGCTGCCCAGTCATTCAGTAGGCCATAGTATGTATGCACCTTCCTTGCCAAATGTTTGATATTTCTAAACATGAATGAGGTTGTAAGCCAAAATGTTGTAAAGTTATGTTGTTATTTTCGTGTTTGTCGCTGCCCTCCTGCCTTTTACTTTGGTGAGTGATGGGTTATTTTCCCTACCCTTCATTATTTTAAAAGGTAAAGGTCATGGGGTTCCTACAGCTCCTGCCACTTCCCGTAGGATTCATGGAGGTAGACCTCCGCATTTCCATCACAACCATTGGCACTAGAATGGGTGTGACAGGGACAGCGCCACACTCTGTCGTTCTTTATCTTATTGCAGAGTTTCCCTCCACAGTACTCATTGGATAGCAGGTTGAGTGAGCCTGGGGAGCCATTCCAGACATTCAGCTTCAAGGAAAAATTCTCGGCTTTGTCTGGGATCGAACCGGTCATCCGAATTGCAGTCATATGCTCTACCGCCTGAGCTATGCGGCCACCTCCTTCATTATTTTAACATAGATTAAATTTGATGAGCAAATTATATTAAATAATCTTTGTTTGCAGATGATTGACCATAATCATAAAGATTTTACTCTGATGTGTTGAAATGCTTTTTGTGGAACATTACTGATTTCAAAGTGAGCAACAAAAATATGATTTTGTGACTACCTGAAATATTTTCACAAAAAGGGGCAGTTTTGGTTATTGGAAAATGGATTTTTTTAATACACAGAATTTAATTTTCTGCAAATACTTTGATTATCAAAAGTGTTTCATTTAACATAGCATTAAATGTTAAAAAAATATTATACACTCCTGGAAATTGAAATAAGAACACATTGACGCCGGTGTGTAAGACCCACCATACTTGCTCTGGGCACTACGAGATGGCTGTACAAGCAATGATCAAACGCACGGCACAGCGGACACACCAGAAACAGCAGTGTTGGCTGTCGAAGGGCGCTAGCTGCGCAGCGATTGGGCACCTCCGCAGTCAGTGTCAGCCAGTTTGCCGTGGCATACGGAGCTCCATCTCGGTCTTTAACACTGGTAGCATGCCGCGACAGTGTGTACGTGAACCGTATGTGCAGTTGACGGACTTTGAGCGAGGGCGTATAGTGGGCATGCGGGAGGCCGGGTGGACGTACCGCCGAATTGCTCAACATGTGGGGCGCGAGGTCTCCACAGTACATCGATGTTGTCGCCAGTGGTCGGCGGAAGGTGCACGTGCCCGTCGACCTGGGTCCGGACAGCAGTGATGCACGGACGCACGCCAAGACCGTCACATCCTACGCAGTGCCGTAGGGGACCACACCGCCACTTCCCGGCAAATTAGGGACACTGTTGCTCCTGGGGTATCAGAGAGGACCATTCGCAACCGTCTCCATGAAGCTGGGCTACGGTCCCACGCACCGTTAGGTCGTCTTCTGCTCACGCCCCAACATTGTGCAGCCCGCCTCCAGTGGTGTCGCGACAGGCGTGTATGGAGGAACGAATGGAGACGTGTCGTCTTCAGTGATGAGAATCGCTTCTGCCTTGGTGCCAATGATGGTCGTATGCGTGTTTGGCGCCGTGCAGGTGAGCGCCACAATCAGGACTGCATACGACCGAGGCACACAGGGCCAACACCCGGCATCATGGTGTGGGGAGCGATCTCCTACACTGGCCGTACACCTCTGGTGATCGTCGAGGGGACACTGAACAGTGCACGGTACATTCAAACCGTCATCGAACCCATCGTTCTACCATTCCTAGACCAGCAAGGGAACATGCTGTTCCAACAGGACAATGCACGTCTACATGTATCCCGTGCCACCCAACGTGCTCTAGAAGGTGTAAGTCAACTACCCTGGCCAGCGAGATCTCCGGATCTGTCCCCCATTGAGCATGTTTGGGACTGGATGAAACGTCGTCTCACGCAGTCTGCACGTCCAGCACGAACGCTGGTCCAGCTGAGGCGCCAGGTGGAAATGGCTTGGCATGCCGTTCCACAGGACTACATCCAGCACCTCTACGATCGTCTCCATGGGAGAATTGCAGCCTGCATTGCTGCGTAAGGAGGATATACACGGTACTAGTGCCGACATTGTGCATGCTCTGTTGCCTGTGTCTATATGCATATGGTTCTGTCTGTGTGATCATGTGTTGTATCTGACCCCAGGAATGTGTATATAAAGTTTCCCATTCCTGGGACAATGAATTCACGGTGTTCTTATTTCAATTTCCAGGAGTGTATTATAGAACTGAAGCTTTATGGCTCACAATTCTCTAATATTAGAGCCATGTGGTAGGCCTTGGCATATGCACACCCTTTCTTGCAAAATGTTCCAGTCCAACATACATGAATAACATTTTTAAACTAAAATATTTTAAAGTCCGTTTGTGTTTTATGTTTGTTTGGCCCTATTGCTTTCATCTGTGACAGGTTATTTTGCCTATCTTTCCTTATTAAAGGCAATTATACTTTATTTCCTCCAAATTCCATATTATTTTAATAAATGCAGTTGTAGTAAAATCCAGAAACTATAAGCAACCCCCAGTGCCAAGATAATTATCTCATCTAACTGCATTTGAATTATAAAAGAACAAAAACATCCAAAAATTGACATTTTTGTGTACTGTAACTTCTTTCCAAGCTGTATATTTTTGTTTTGTACAATCTGCTCATCCTTTTAGTATTAATTACATTTTTTCCACACAGCTTTTGATAAACAGGTGCAAGACAGCAAAGATTTGGCATATGATGCTTTAGCAAAGGTTCCAGAAATCAAGAGATTAATAACTGAAGCTGAGAATAAGACAGCTAATGCACAACAAGCACTTGCTGGAGCAGTACAGAATGCTCAGAATGCCCGTGATCGTGCACAGGAAGCTCAAAATAAGTTTGCAGAGCAGGCTTCAAAGGTATTTAAGGAAATTATGTCTTGAACAATACTGTTTCTTCTTAGCCACAGAATTTAGTGGTGTCTCTACATTTTTATCATCTTTGCTGAAGAGACTAGTAGCAAAATTAAATGTTATTGCCAGTGCAATGTCAGCCTTACTACGATTAAATTTATCATAACTATGGTTTCAGCATTTTTATTCTGATATTACTATTTACAGGATGCTGATTCAATACGCAAAGGAGCCAATGACACCAAATCTGAAGCTGTCAGGTTACGTGATGAAGCTGAGGCTCTTTCTGGAAGGGTAGCTGTTACAAGCAACAATGTTAAATTGTTTGAGGAAGCAGCTAGCAAAGATAGAAATCTCACAGATCAGGTAATTTGTTCAGTAATATAAAATGAACCGAATTTCTTCATTAGACCAAGGCATTACGATTTTCATCCATGGTTGAAAATCTTAGAGTACTGCATTTCATTAAGCTTACTTTGAAACTGTTAATTTTTAAGTAGTCCACTAATGGTTATTAGCAATTGGATGTTGATCAGTTGGTTGCAGTCTACTTTTACAATTCTTCTTCTTCCATGCGTGCCATGCCTATGTTCGAGGCGAGGCAGTTACCATTAGGGATGTTTACCTCTCCATGGTAATGTCCAGCAGAAGGTGATCTCGAGTGATTTCCTGTTCCCTTCCCATTGTGGCAGTGTTTGTAAGGGTTACTGTAAGGGTGTATGACTGTGATGATATATGTGTTCAGTATAGAGTGTTATTTTTGTTCTGAGTGAGAGATGAAAGAAGGGATAGGGTGAAACTGAGTGCCATCTCATTCAGGCCCACTCTTCTGAAAGACACCAAGGAAGCTGCCAGGCTTAATGTCCCCATATGATGGATGAATCACCATAAACAGTTTGTATACCCTCACTCCATAGGCAATACGAATAGGTTTGATTACGAATTGTGCACCACCACATCATCTATCCTGCCGACCACGTCCTGATAATGAAAATTTCCTCTACCGGCAGGGCTCAAACCAGTTAACCCTGTGTCAGAACTGAACACCGTCTCACTTCCAGAACCAACTAAACAGACACTTTTAAATTAGTAGCCTGTAATCAAAAGGAATCTACAGATTCCATTCTATTATATATCCTCCAGCCTTATATTCCCTATTCTAGTGTTCTGGAATGAAGTATCATTTTATTTTATTTATTTGTTTTGAATAGCACCTTAGGAAGCCTGTAGAGATCACTCATATATCTATAGGCCTAGTAATAACTTTGTTGTTGGCCATGTTCCATAGTCGTTGTGTCTGTTGAAAAACATCAATAAAACAGTTGTTAATAGAGTGTGCTTGATTTAAAACTCATATATCTAGTTAGGATTTGTACTAGTATGTGAAGTTTTAATGCTGATTAAATAATATTGAACATTGGATAGAATAAAAAAACCACCGCTTACCAAAGAAGGGGATTCCAGCGGCGTTGGTACACGAAAAAAACACGAACACACAAAGAATAAAATTTTCGAGCATGGCTCTTCCTCAGTAGAAGTGAGATCAACTTCTACTGAGGAAGAGCCATGCTCGAAAATTTTATTCTTTGTGTGTTAGTGTTTTTTTCGTGTACCAACGCCGCTGGAATCCCCTTCTTTGGTAAGCAGTGGTTTTTTATCCTATCCAATGTTCAATATATCCGCTTTTAGCGCCTTTGTTTCCTAACAATCCATATTGATTAAATAATATTTTATTTCTGTGGTATTTAAATGTTCTTATTTTCTTTGTCACTTACATTTTATATATTCCAAAACTCAATCAACATCATGAATATGCATTTGGCTAGAGTTATTTACGTTCTTTGCCCACTGCATCGTTAAATTTATTCCTCAACTCAGAATTTGCATTCAGCTACTTCCCTAGGAACTTATTCATCTTCTTCGTACAGCAGCAAGCCAGTACCCTTATCTTTTCCATTTTAATTTAATTGCAATGGAGCACATGCTCCAGAAGCAATTTTCTTACACATCTATTTTCCCTTTCTTCTTCTTGTTGTTGTTATTTATATTAAATTCTTTGAATGTAATTTCGCCAACCATCAGTTTTGCAATCAAAATTTTTAAATTCTATCATTATTGTTTCCATTTTTCTTTGCCACAACTGCAATGTTTATGAATCTTTGATGCGCTACTCATGATCATTCACGACGATCGCACGTGGGGGATTATTATATAACATGGTTTTAGTAAATAAAGAATCATGGATTTTTAGTTCACCATTCAAATAAGCATTTATTCACTATTCACATAAAACACCTCACCAACACCACTGTGGTTGAATTATTTGACCATGCCTAATGGATAAGTATATCAAAATTTCATCACAAGTTCTGCCACATGTTAACTACAACACACACACACACACACACACACACACACACACACACACACACATACACACACATACACACACACACACGCATGCACATGTAAGCTGCCATCATGAAGGTTATCGGAACAGACCACAACAATCAAAAGCCAGTCAGTGCACTGGCGACACCCGACAATGACTCTCAAAATCTCTAGAATGCCTAAACAATTAAGACTTATTAAAAATAGCTTTTTAATCCCTGAAAATTATTTCCTCTTGACTCCAACTAATCATTAAAAATATCATCCTCAATAAATATACGACCACAAACCTGTTTCAACTAACTTTTCACCAACAAGTTCTGCATCAGCAAACCACTGTCTCGTCGTATCTTGTTTCATGGATCCCTGCTGACTAAGGACCTCTGGGATGCGAAACATATCATGGGTAATATAAATGCATACAATATGACTAATAGTCAAAGTGAAAAAAATATATGTTACAAAGACAAAAAAGAGAATAAAAAATAAACATTAATTTTTACAACTGAGTTTTGCAAAATGTCATATTGAATACAATTAATTATCTTGTTAAATTCTTGAATGGAGTAGAAGGAGTTGCCAATGAGATAATCTCTCAGTTTTTCTTTAAGTATACTTTATATTCCACTGTTTTATACTCTTGGGAAGTTTATTTAACAGATGTATCCAAGAATAATTAAAACCTCTTTGTACAAATTAAATTGCAATGGGGTGCATGCTCCGGTGGCAATTTCCTAAAACACCCACATTTACCCTTTACAAATTTTAACTTTAAATTCTTTCAACACTTTTGGCAAATTATTCATCATTTCTCTTGGTAACTTACTCCAATCCCTGACACCCTTACCTAAAAAAGAAAATCTTCCTACACCCTTGTGCCTGAAATCGAGTGCCAGCTTGTGGTCATCTTTTCCCGTCCATACATTACTTCAAATTCTTACCCAATATCTTTCAATGCCTCATCACTAATATACGCCTTGTACACTCCCATGACCCTCTTCACTCTCATTCTGTCTTCCAATGACTTCCATTCCAGTTCTTTTACCATATCTGTTATTGATTGTGTTCTGAGATAATTTCCAGAAACAAATCTAGCAGCCCTTCTTTGCACCTTCTCCAACTCCTGTGTTTGATACTCAAAATGAGGGTCCCATACTACACTACCATATTCAAGCAATGGTCTGACCAAAGTTTTGTAACCCAATTCCTTTACTTCTCTCATAGATCCCCTCATTGCCCTCTCCAACAAATGCAGAATTTTGAAACCTTTTCCTACTACCTGTCCAATGTGATCTACCCAGTTAAGCTTGTTATCAAATGTAATGCCAAGATATTTACATTCCAAGTCTTCAATAAGCAATTATTTCTCCACCTTATAATCATAATAAACCTTTAGTTTTTTATTTGTGTATCTAATAAGCTGACTCTTCTTTGTATTTATCTTCATCCCATGTTTACCAACCCAACTAGATATCCTGTCCAGATCACCCTGCAACTGTTTACAATCCTCAACCGTTTTGATCCTTTTATATAGCATTACGTGTTCTGCAGCTAATGACAGTGATGTTTTTGTTTTGTGCAAGTTATCTCAGTTTCTTGTATTGAAATTAAACAAAGGAAAAGGCTTTAGACAATATAAATTACAAGGAAAAGGAAAATGACTCATCACTCACCAAAGTTGAAGGTAGTGATGGGAGAAGCACATATGTCACGAACACAAAAATACACAATATTTCAGTCTTAAACCTTCTTCATATTAAAGAGAATGAGTCATGTGGTTCGGGAGCTGTATACACGCCGAAGTATCCTACATGACTATGATACTTCAGTGTGTGCACACCTCCTGAACCACATTACTCATTCTCTTTAACATGAAGAAGGTTTAAGACCGAAATATTGTGTTTTTTTGTTTTCTTGTATTGATATGTGTGTCTGTGAATTAGATGTAAACAGGTTAAAGTGTTCTATGACAAAGCACATTAGAGAATATATATACTAAGAAGTCATTGTAAGAATATTGAGTTTCTTTTACTCTGCAAGAAGTTCTTGGTTTTACCCTACACAGCATCCTAATAGCTGTTTTCTGTGTTATGAAAACTTTTTTACTTTGTGAAGAGTTTCACCAAAAAATTATTCCATATGACACCACTGAATGAAAGTATGAGGAGTACATATATTTTATTAATTTTAGATCTGCTGTTAGAGAAAGTGTTTGTATTTTAAAGGTGGCACTACTTTACTTCTTCAGTAGTGAGGTGATATGTTCGTGCCAACAGTTTCTCATCTGTTTGAATGCCAAGGAATTTTATTCTCTTTGTCTCCAAGATTGTGTTATTCTTATAGTTTATATGTAATTTCGGCTGCACATAATTTTTTTGTTTTAAACCTAATATAATGTGTTTTTTCTTTCAAAATTTAAATTGTCCATAGGTGATCCTTTATGCTTTTTGACCTATCAAGCAAGCTTCCTCATATGATACTCAGGATCCCTATGTAATTACCTACTCTGCTTATTTCTAATTATACGAAAAACTTTTTAATGGATACTTCTCCTATTATACCTTCTGATTGTCTCATCAGACCAGTTGCTTGGTATTTTTGGCATAATTAATTTGTCTATAACATTTTCTTCACTTTTACTAGTGATTGTCTGAATGCCCTCCTTCCTAACACAGGAGTAGAAATTTCTTTGATACAAATTCTTCACGGGTTTGCCGCTGGATAATGTACCTAAGGGTAAAATGGACCCGATGATGGCGGCAGTGCAAGCCACCGAAAGCTTGTCCTTAGAAAACATTATCCGGCAGCAAACCCGTGAAGAATTTGTGTCAAAGATACGCCGGGAAAGCCTTGTTTCTCATAGAAATTTCTTGTTGCCTCATTCATGTTCCCACTCGAGCCATAGTATTCTTCATGGATAAATTCATAACTTTCTTCTTTGCTGCTATTAATTCCTTTTACAGTTGTTTCTCATGTTCCCCACTGCCTTACTGCTTTCTTACTCTTTTATGTTCTCTTCTTACCAACTTTACAGACTCTTCATCTCCGTAAGTTATTAATTTTCCTTTTCTCTATGTAACAATTTGGAACAGCCCCCAACAATGGTACAAATACGAAACTTTAGCTACAAATTCTTTGAAGTTTTCAGAGTGCATGTGCGAAGTTTCCATTTCTTCTGACAAATCGCCTACTTGCAGCAATGGTTCAACATGGCGTCTGTGAGTGATGTACATTATAAGCAGTGTGTCATCATTGAATTTCTCACTGTGGAGCAAGAAACGGTTGGAAACACTCACAAACGTTTATGTGCAGTTTATGGAGCATCAGCAGTCGATAGAAGTATGGTTAGTCACTGGGCACAGAGGATGAGACCATCTGAAAGCAATTCCACAGAGCTCCAAGATTCGCATCAATTGGGAATGCCATCCTCGGCTGTCACACCTGACAAGATGCAGCGTGCTGATGTACACATTCGTGAGGACCGACACTTAACGACTTGGCATTTGGCGCAGGAGCTGTCAGTCAGCAAAGGAAGTGTGGGTGTAATTGTCAGTGCTCTTGATTACACAAAAAAAGTGTTCATGATGGATTCCGCGCTGTCTTATGAAGGATCACAAAACTCTCAGAAAAAAAAATTTCTTCTGAGTTGCTGCAACATTTTGAAGCTGAGGGGAAAGCCTTCTTGTCCTGGATTGTGACAGGTGATGAAACATGGGTTTGCCATTTTGAGCCTGAAACAAAACAGCAATCAATGGAATGGCAGAAGAAACAAATTCAAAGCAACTGCTTCTGGTGGTAAGGTCATGATCACTGTGTCTTGGGACTGTGATGGTGTCATACTCATTGATGTGATGCCAAGAGGCACCACCATTAATTCTGAGACATATGTGAACATGTTAACCAAACTCAAGCACTTTTTCAGTGACTTGGACACCACAACAACCCAGATAATTGTTTTCTTAAACATGATAATGCACGCCCCCACACAAGTTTGAGGACGTTAGAACACATCACCAAACAGGGTTGGACAGTGTTACCCCATCCACCCTATAGCCCTGACATAGCTCTCTGACTTTCACTTGTTTGGGCCATTGAAGAACGCCATTTGTGGGAGACATTTTGAGGATGACGAAGAGGTGATTCACACAGTGAAGAAATGGCTTCGTGAACAGAACAAGAAGTGGTTCCGCCATGGCATACATGCCCTTGTTTCTCTCTGGAGGAGGAGGTCATAGAACGGGAATAAGATTACATGGAAAAATAGAGAGTGTAGAAGAAATATCTTTCTTTCTTGTGTATAAGTTTCATTGTGTTCAATAAATAATTGTTAGAGAAAAAAAAGTGTTGCATTAGTTTCTGGGCAACCCTCGTATGTTCTTTATAACAAATTATATGTAAAGGACAGATAAAATATAGCCAACACTCACCAAAGTTGAAGGGAGGAGGGCAGCAGCAACACAAAACAACGTGCAAACACAGAAAATACAATATGTCGGCTTAAACCCTTTGTCAAGTGAGTGGCTGCATCGAACACAAGGCTTGCGTGAGCTCAGCAACTTACTTCTTTAAACTTGACAAAGGGTTTAACCTGAAATATTGTATTTTCTGTGTTTGTATGTTGTTTTGTGTTGCTGCTGCCCTACTCCCTTCAACTTTGGTGAGTTTTGGGTGTATTTTATCTGTCCTTTCCATATAAATATTGCTTCGCAGCAGTTCTTTCCTTCCATTGTAAGTTAGCTTATAACAAATTGTTTGTCATAATTCTTCTTTTTTTTCCGCAGGCAAAGACAAAGGTTGGCCAGGCAAAAAGCACAGCTGCTGAAGCTACAGGGCAAATAGAAAAAGCTTTATCTGATGTTCAAGCGATCATAGATGAGTTATCAAGATTACCTGATATAGGTATGAGCTACTTGTAATAACTGCTGTTTATTCACAAAAAATGATTACTCATGTATCCTCCTGTACCTACTAAACTGTAAACATACAGTGTGTACAATGTTGTGAGTGGTTTCAATTATATGATGTTTGTAAAAAAAAAAAAAAAAATTGAGTAGTTGAAATCAATGGTTTTTGTGGTCAACATATTGCAATTGCGTAAAATCCTCTCTAACTTTCCACTGGATAGCACGTCAGTAAAAGTATAAGGCATCACGTTTTACTTTTACTGATTTGCTATCCCAGAGGAAAGCTTGAGAGGATTTTATGCAACTGGCCCACCGAGAAAGCCTACATTCTTTCATATTGCAATTTCCTATATTACAAATTTTGCACAATGTTTCCCTCGCATTTATGAAGGAGCGTTATATCTCCAAAGTAATCAGTAAATTCTCCATAACTTTTTTTTTAGATTAGTACCTAATTCTTTAAACATGTTTGTTTTCAGCAATGCATGCATTCTGACTAAAATATGAATGAAATCTGGAAGTAGTTGGTTACATTGCTTATTTAAATGTAATTACTTATCACTGTTTTAGTTCTAAATCAACTTCTAACAAGCACACCAGTAGTCACAGTACAGTCATCCAGATGTCAGTTTACCTTGGTTTCATGAAATCACTCCACTAAATGGTAGAACGGTTCTTTTCATAAAGATTTTGACCGATTTCCTTGTCCCCAATCCACACCTGGCTGTTTATGATTGATCTTGTCAAAGAGGCATGAAACCCTAATTATAAAATAATAAGCATTCAGTTTTATACCTGATTTACTTTTCTATTGTAGATGAAGGAATCAGGGATTGGAATAAATTATCAAAGGAAGTGTTGAATAGTTTACCAAATTTCTGAAAGAATTTAAAATTCATAAAGCATACAAGTAGATAGATGGAGAAATTAAAATAAAAAATATTAATAAATTGCAAATTGCCACCATGTGCCATGTTACAGTTAAATTACATTATTATTTTAAGCCAGTGAATTTTGCTTCTTGAAATATCTGCCTATACTTATACTAACTGAATTAATATCCTGCTTTATTTCTTCTCCCCTCCTATCCTGCCCCTTGCCCATCCATTTGATGCAGAAAGAAAAAAATATGCCTTTATGAACAAAGCTCTTTAATGTATGATCCAGAAATTCTACTCATCTACTAACAGTAAGAGACCATGTCTCATTAAGTTAATCAACTTTTACTTCTGCATCACCAGTTTGACAGAACATTATGCAGTTCCTAAGAAAAAGCTTTATTATATATATTTATTTGTATACAAATTGTATAAACTGCTCTCGGGTGACTAGCCGAGTCAAGAGTGCGTTGCTACACGATATTTCGGCGACTAGATTCATTGCCGCCATCTTCTGGTGGAGCAGTTTATACATTCTCAATGCCGAGAAAGACTTCGTTCTTATATGTATACAAATTATTTTCGATTATCTAGTGCAAATATCATTTGTTCTTATTTATCTAGATGCAGCAGCCTTAGATGACCTGGAAAAGAGACTCTCTGTTGCAGAAAATGAGCTAAGGAATGCAAACATAGAAGAACGTGTGGAATCTCTTAAGTTGCAGAGATTGGAACAGGTTTGTTTGATATAAAAAGGGTTTTCAGTTATTGTTTCTAAGCCTGTAAACAGTGGACTAATATGTATATATATATATTATCTTCCTCAGAACCAGTGGATTAAGGGTTATGAAGATGAACTGGAAAGACTACAACAAGAGGTAGACAACATAGAGCAAATAAACAATGCTCTTCCCGATGGCTGCTGGAAACGGGTTGTGCTGGAACCTTAAACATTCAGTGTTTTACTTACCATAGTCATTGTGCTGAGTAACAATGAACTTGGAAAGTCAGTGTTTTGTGCCAAAAAAAGTCTGTCTGAAAAAACTTGTAAGCAGTGTAAAATGGTGCTTTCATTTCCATTATATTTATTATGGTCACTGGCAAGAAATTGAGTACATTCTTCAGTCAAAAATGCCAGTTTTACTCCAAGTGGATAGAAGTAATTGTCAGTGCTTGGTTTCAGTTATCACTGCCTGTAACTTTTATCTGTAAGGGTTTAGTAGTTTAATCTAAATTAGAGCTGTGATGACGATAACATGCAGTCAAATATCATTAAACTGCATTTTATTAATGTAAAAAAAAAAAAAAATACTTTTTCGTGTATAGTGCACTTAATTCTTTCCATAGTCACATGATTTCCTTATTTTACTACACAAAAATTAACTCTGGTCTTTAAAATACAAAATGGATGAAAATCTATTCATCCTTTGCTATGGATATAAGTCTACAGAAAGTTACTATGTGTTCTGCAACATTTCAACCATATTGCAGGCAAATATACCAAAGATGTAGAGTGCATTTTTGTACTTTTTGTACTTGATCTGTTATTAAGCCAGATATTGTTATTCTTAATTTTAGTTTGAATAGAAATCTTGATAATATTCTGCTACATATTTAAATAATCTAACACAGTCAGTGCCTATAAGTGTTCATATTTAAGTATTTTTTATGATTTAAGGTGAGAGGTTAACAGAAACAAATTTGTCAGGAAGTTCTCAAGCTTCTAGCTGAGACATTAATTAAAGAATTTCCAATTGAGATTGGAACTTGTCACAAAGCCTCTGATGTTACAAAACTGACAAACAAACTATCTCAGTTTTTCATCTATCTGATGTGTAATGGAACCATTATAGCAAAAATGTTTTTATTAATAATACTTCTGCTGTAACTGGCTATTGAGCCTTTTGATCTTTAATGGTTCCATAATCAATTGGAGGTTAAAGGTGAATTGGAGCAGATGACTTTGCTGTTTGTCTCTCTTAGTACTGCATATGTAAAATTTTCGATAATAGTAACAATGAAGCTGCTGCCAGGCAATGAAAATAATCTTCCTTATTTTTATATGTAAAATTTTAAAAGAGAATGCTTACAAGGCATTAGCTGATATGATTCTTCAGCAGCAAATACAAAGCACCCTTTGTTATAAAATATATCCCTAGAATTTAAGCAGAAACAGTGAAAGAAATTCAGCATATCATGCAGTACTGGCAGCATGTTAGAAATAATTATTGCAAAACTGATTGAAATTACCACTTTATTAGTAATGTGGCTTCACAATTTTAATTCAGGAAATAACTGTAAGCTGCTACTGTAAAATAACAAAAACAATTAATAAAAGTCTTTTGTAAAGCAGAGCACATGTCTGTTAGTAATAATTATGAAGTAATAGAAGCTAAAGAATGTGAATAAATTTATGAATTTGCCATTACATCTTGTTTAGACTTTAAGACTTCTGATCATGTCTGGGTTAAATTTATGTGACAAACTGCCATGAGAGGACTGAAAACTGATCTGTTTCTCAGTCTATGTGCCATACTTAGATAATAAATATTTAATTACTTTATTACATTAGACTAATGCTTTGTTTATGAGAAATAAATAACTACTTGTGTACATTACATATCTACTGTTAGCATCTATCTGTAACTTTGATAGTGTTAGTTTTACTGTATCTCAGCTCACAAGTAAAAAATGCTTTAAAGCATTATTAGAACTTTGAGAAGTTTCTGAAACCACAGATATGTCTATTTTATACCAAAGATTTTTGGACAAACATAATCTTTTTAAGTGCTCTTTTCATTGTTTACTTCGTAGTTTTAAAATATCTGTGACTTCTTATTGCCAGGTTGCAAGAATGAGACTTTAGCCACTCAGTCTATGTTTCAGTAGCAAGGCAGTACAAATGTAAATGCAATTTGTATGAAATAAATATTTTTTTTGATGTAATGTGGCATAAATTTATTTTTCTTTGTTCTTTTAATAATGTTTAATATACTCAGAAAAAAATTCAAAACTTATTAACCTGAAACATTTTGTCAGGGCCAATACAGAAGCATCAAATTTTTCTTTCAAGGTTTATTTGCTATTGCTTTCATTTAACTTTTTGTTTGTACTGAGAATTTGTTTCTAGATGACCTTGGAAGAGTAAGACCTAGTTTGTCAGACCAGCATTGTAGGAGGCACCAATAGGGGTATTACCTTATCATGGACATTTTTAATTGAGTATTGTGTCTGGTAAAACAGATAAGAAGTTTACAAAGGAAGTCATGTGAACAAATACTGAGGAATAGGTGTTGAAAGAAAACTTAAAAGGTGGAAGGGATATATGACAGAGATGATCCCCCTCAATTAGATAAAAGAATCAATAAAGTCAGCCCCGAAATCACAAAGCGTGAATTAGTACATGACATTAAACTTCAGAAGAATGGTAAACCCATTGGTCCTGAATGCTGAAGTTATTAAAGTTATAAATGAACAGGAGTCAAATGGCATCAACCTCCCAACATCATTGTTAAATGTTATTTTTTTGCTGTCATCAGTCTTTCGACTGGTTTGATGCAATCCTCCATACCTTCCTATCTTGTACTAACCTCTTCATCTCTACATACCCTTTACAACCCACATCCTCAAGTATCTGCTTCATAAATTCTAATCTCTGTCTTCCTCTACAGTTCTCACATTCGACTGTTTCCTCCACTAACAAATTAACCAATCCAGCATGTCTCAAAATATGACCTACCAGCCTGTCTCTTCTTTTTGTAAGCTTCTTCCACAAACTTCTTTTCTCATCCAAACTCGTTCATTTCTTACTTTGTCAGTCCACTTAATTTTCAGCATTCTTCTGTAGCACCACATTTCAAATGCTTCAATTTTCTTTATTTCCGGTATTCCTAAAGTCCATGTTTCGCTACCATAAAGTGCTGTGCTCCACACAAAGAGTTTTAAAAAGTTCTTTCTAATTACTAGATCAATATTTGAAACTAAAAGGTTTCTCTTTTTCATGAAGGCTCTTTTTGCTAGTGCTATTCTGCTTTTAACATCATTCTTGCTTCAGCCATCAGTTGTAATTTTGCTTCCCAAGTAGCAGAATTCACTTACTTCTCCTACTGCATCTGATCCTATTTTTATATTTAATCTACTGTGATTGGTATCATTTCATTTCATCACTTTTGTCATTAGGAAAGATACCTTATTACTAGATGAGATCAACTTTCATACCATTGCTGAAGAAGATCACCTTTTCACAATGTGATGAATATTGTATGATCAGTTTTGATGTCACACGCAATCAAAATATTCCAGCAAATAATACACAAACAGGTTTACAAGAAATGTGAATCTCATGGATGAGATTCAGTTTGGTTTCCAAAATGTGACTGGCACATGTGAATCACTCTTTTCTTTAACTGTATTAGTGCAGAGATGCAGTGATATTAATGCCAATGCGCACAGCTGTATCATCACATATGAAAAAGCTTCTGACTACATGAGTCATGAAAAGATGGTAACAATTTTAGGATTAACTCTTTTTTCTAAAATGATTTATATGGATAATGGAAACAAGAAACTGCCATTGGGCATTAAGAATTAGATAGGATAGGGAAAAAATACCCGTCACTTACCACAGATGAAGGCAGGAGGGCGAGAAGAACACGTAAAAAACACAAAAACAAACAAATTGCACAATATTTCTGCATGAGCCTTAATCATGTGAGAGGCGAGCCATATGACAGATATGACCACATCTTTCCCCCTACCTTATGTCTCACCTCTCACATGATTAAGACTAATACCGAAATATTGTGCAATTTGTTTGTTTTTGTGTTTTTTACGTGTTCTTCTCGCCCTCCTGCCTTCATTTATGGTAAGCGATGGGTATTTTCCCTATCCCATCTAATTCTAAAATGATGTATGTATTACCAGCATGCTGTATTGGAATCAGACCCCATATCTCAAAACTGACCAAGGAACCTCAAAAGGGACTGCAATTAGGAAAGATGTTCACCAGGGTTGCGTACTATCACTTGTTAAACATTTATTCTCAGGTAATTTTCAAGGATAGGTTGAAGGAAGAAAACAGCAGGATAATTATAGATAGAAAGATAGTCAATAATATCATGTACGCACATGACACTGTTATCATAGCAAGAGATTTACCTGAGCTTCAATGCATGTTGGACAATTTAGTCAGCACTGCTAAGAGTCTGGCCTATTTGTTAACACTTCCAAGGCCCAAGTTGTATTCTTTTCTAAGAGAAAAAAGTCAGGTAAATCTATCAACAAAAAGCAATAAGATGGTAAAAGTATCCTCCTTCAAACATATGAGCACTGTGATGGATGAACAGTGTGATTGCAAGAATGGGACAGGAGACAATTCATTAACATGAGTAATCTTTTCATGAGTTTGGATCTTAGCATCCATCTGAGATTGTGAATGATTCATTGTGCTATGTTCTCCATTTTTCTCTGTTGATGTGAAAGTTGGATCTTTGACCAAAATCTGTCTCTTATGCATACCTTTGGTACTGATAAATTCAAAGGAAGACATACTTCATCAGCTGAAGAAGCAAAAAGAATTGCTGGTGCTCACTTAAAGCAAAGCAAAACTCAATATCCAGGACACATTATAAGAGGTACCAAATATTCCAACTCATCACTGAAGGGAATATGCTGGGGGAAAAGTCTCTAACTAGGCAAAGAAATTCATCGCTGAAAGACATTCAGAGATGGAACAACTGCATGTCAGAAGAGGCTTTCCATGCTGCAATGTCATATGCAGAGCTAGTTGCGTGGACTGCCAACCTCCGTTAGGAGAAAACACCGTAAGAAGAAGATTGTGTCTGTTTGGTGTTATGATATTGGCAGAAAACGTGTGCAGTCACTGAGACATCAGCACTGTGAAACATACTTGCCCACTTCAATTTACACAATGCATACAGAGGCACCCCCACTGCTATTTTTAAAATTTTCACCAGGACAGCCCCATTTATATTGGAATTGCTAGCGTTGGAGTGGGGTCTTTTCCTTGTTTTGTTACAAAACCACTCTTCAGATTCTGTAAAAATCTAAAAAAAAAAAAAAAAAAAACTGCTACCAAAGTTTGACAAAGTATAGCTCTGAATATTCTAAACACTTTTTATCATACTTTTCTTTTAATAATTAAGTTAGACATTTAATCTAAAACTGAAATTTGAACTTCCCATATCAAATTTTACTCCCCTGCCAAACCTTTTGTTTTGGAAAATTTATTATTATTTATAGTTTGTTTCAATGCCTTTATTTCTCTGCACAAGCCTTTAATCGTTTAATATGAGTCATAGTGGGTTGGAGGAAGTTGATAAGGATGGGTGGGAGCTGGTAAGGGGGCATCCACAAATTACGTGAGGTGTTTTTCCGGATTTCTGGACCCCCCCCTCCCCCCTGGTGAGATTTCGTGAGATTTGGCCGGACCCCCCCCCCCTCTGGTGAGATCTGGTCCGTGAGAACCCCCCCTACAAATCGCCCTGGAAACTTTTGTAGACCTTTTTTTTTAGGTCACACCCTAACTTTTTTGACGAAATACCCTCCTAAAATCGACTTTGGCGCAAATTGTAGACCTTTTTTTTGCTCTACTGTCCCCAAATTTTTTGTAAAATCTCACGTGAGATTTCCGTAGACCCCCCCTCCCCCCTGGTGAGATCTGGTGAGATTTCGCCGGACCCCCCCCTCCCCCATTTCACCTCACGTAATTTATGGATGTCCCCTAACAGGTCGTAGGAGAAACATGGTTAATAGGATGAACACGCCAGACACTTCAGTAATTGTGGGAAAAAATAGGTTTGACCTGTTGTCAGTCAGGAGGAGAAGAGCCTCATGTAGATGTAGGAGTAGGTAAGATGCAGCAGACCTTTAGGAATAAGGGCGTGCAGGGCAAGAATAGGAAAAAAACGGTTCTGCTGCTAGGTAGTAGCCATGGGAGAGGTGTAGGCCCTCTTCTGCAGGATCAGTTAGGTACAGGATACCAGGTCACAAGTTTTTCCAAACCTAGTGAAACATTAGGCCAAGTAATAGAGGATATAGGTTCCCTTTGTAGGAGTTTCACTAAGGATGATAGAGTAGTGATAGTGGGAGGTGCGGGAAATAGTATTGATAGAAACCCGAATTATAGTATAGAGAGTGACCTGAGGAAGGAGGTGAAGGAGGCACAGCATACCAGGGTGGAGCTCATGCAGGTCCTAAGTTGCCATTACCGGCCACGATTGAACTATGCTGTGAGGCGGGTTAATGTGGAAACGGAAGTGCTACTTGGGAAAGGCATTAGTTCTGTGTTGGGGGTTGTGCCTGTGAACACCATTGGTAGGTGGGTTTCACCAGGCATAGCCTACACCTAAATAGAAGGGGGAGGGGAGTACTTTCTGAGTTGTTAGCTAAAGCAGTGAGGGAGCCCATTTCCAGTGATGATGGCGTCAGGACTGTGCCTTTTTTAGGTTAGGGGCTGCTGGTGAAGGGACTAAAATAGATTATCTAAGTGAGACTGATTGCAGATTCACGATGGGGAAAGTCACAGATGTTAAAGAAATAGATGAAGTGGCTGAAACAATAACTGACTGCGGTAAAAGTGGGAAAGAGGAGATAAATTCTGAAAATGTAAATCCAGTAGTAAGGGTGTTAATGGTAAACTGTAGAAGTATAATGAACAAAGTAATCGAATTTGCAAACTTAATAGAGATACACGAACCACAAGTAATAATTGGCGTAGAGAGTTGGTTAAAAGAAGAAGTACTTGATAGTGAGGTTTTTCCTGATTGTTACAGAGTATACCGCAGAGATAGAGGAGCAATTGGTGGAGGAGTTTTCATACTAGTTAACAAAAACTACCACAGTTCACTGGCGTTCATAGATCAAGACCATGAGTTACTTGGGGTAATAAAAAAGAAAAAATCAGTGTGTTGGCTGTTTACCGCAGTGGAAGAACGGCAGAAGAAGACGAGGCTCTTGAGGAGAAATTAAATTCATACTCATATTTCAGAGGTGAGAATAGAATGATCATCATCGGTGGGGATTTAAATTTAACAGGTGTAAACTGGGAACGAAATAAGATAAATAACACAAAGGAACAAAGATTTGCAAATATCTTAATAAGGGAAGGAGGATTTACACAAGTGGTTGAGCAAAACACGGGGGGACAAAATATTTTGGATATATTTGTAATTAAGCCCAATGAAAACCTTTTGAGGTATCAAGTAACTGAAGGAATAAGTGATCATGAAGCAGTTCTGATGGATATTAGAGGATTCAGTAAACCAGCAGCCAAAATTGGAGGGGGAAATAGGTACATAAAAAGGCACAGGTTTCAAATTTGAAGAGATATTTCAGAGGACAATTCAGCAAATGGAAGGAAGGCTCAAGTACAGTAGAGTCAAGGTGGGAAGAGTTCAAGGAGATAATAAGAAAGGGGGAAGAAAAATTTATTACAAGGCAGAAAATAAAGAGAAGTAGAGAACCTATGTACTATAATAGGTTATTATTATTATTATTGTATTTACGTCTCTCAACATCGAGGTCTTTAGAGACGGGAAAGGATGGGGTACAAGGATGGGGGCAAGGAATGTGAAGGAATTCGGCCATGGCCTTTTGAAGGAAGCATCCCAGCATTTGCCTGGAGTGATTTGGGAAACCATGGAAAACCCAAATCTGGATGCCCGGACGGGGATCGAACCGCCGTCCTCCCGAATGCGAGGCGAGAACGCTATCCGTTACACCGCCACGCTCGGTACTATAATAGGGAAGTGAGGAGGTTAAAGAGGTTGGTAAGAAAAGAACATAACAGAGTTAAGAGGCAGCAGGGTAGTAGGGAATATTTAAAACAACTAAACAAGGACTTAATGACAGCAAAGAAAATGGCTAAAGATGGATTTATGAAGAGTATTGTCAGTGCAGGAGGACCATTGACTGATTCATCTAGAAATTTCTATGGCTATATCAGGAAACTGAGGGGAAGGGAGGGTGTAGAGACACTTATAGATAAGGATGGAGAAGAAGTTACTGACGATTTAAAAAAGGCAGAGATTTTAAGTAACTGGTTCAGTGAAAGCATTAGGGACAAAGAATCAGAAACAGGAGAGTCTAATTCGGAGAACGAGCTTAACAACACAATTAGAAATGACGATAGTAAAAAATTTGATATTCATCCTGAGGAAATCATGAAGGAAATAAGAAAGCTGGAAAAACATAAAGGGGCTGGTGAAGATAATATTACTACAGATATCTTAAAGATAGCCGGATGTGACATTGTACCTTATCTTGAAATATTATTTAAATTGAGTCTGGATACTTGCTGCTTACCACAGGACTGGAAAAGTGCAATAGTAGTACCGGTACATGAGGGAGGGGTGAGAAATAGAGTTGAGAATTACAGGCCAATCAGTTTGACATCAGTGGTAGGTAAATAAATGGAAAGATTGATATGCAACCACATCAGAAATATATGTGAGGAACGTAAGTGGTTTTCAAGCAGGCAACATGGGTTCAGGCAAGGATATTCATGCGAATCTCAGTTGGTGGGATATACGAAAGATATTTCAGATGAAATGGACAAGGGAGGCCAAATTGATAGTGTAACACTAGATCTGTCAAAGGCGTTTGAAAGAGTAAGCCATAAAATGGTAGTAACTAAGGTAAAAACCATTGGAGTGGATGAGAATGTGATTTGCTGGGTAGAAGAATTTTTAAAAGGTAGAAAACAGAAAGTTAGGGTAGGAAATGTAGTATCAAAAGAAGTGAAAGTAAAAATGAGTGTGCCACAGGGTAGCGTATTGGGACCATTGCTATTCATTATTCTAATGAATAATTGTGTTGATTGTTTACTATCTGAAATTAGATTGTTTGCAAATGACATAATGCTGTATAAAAGAATCAAAACGATAGAGGATTGTAAACAGTTGCAGGGTGATCTGCACAGGATATCTAGTTGGGTTGGTAAACATGGAATGAAGATAAATGCAAAGAAGAGTCAGCTTATTAGATACACAAATAAAAAACAAAAGGCTAATTATGAATATAAGGTGGGGAAAGAATTGCTTGCTGAAGACTTGAAATGTAAATATCTTGGCATTACTTTTGATAACAAGCTTAACTGGGCAGGACACATTGGACAGGTGGTAGGAAAAGGTTTCAAAGTTCTGCAGTTGTTGGAGAGAGTTATGAGGGGATGTATGAGAGAAGTAAAGGAATTGGGTTACAAAACTTTGGTCAGACCATTGCTCGAATATAGTAGTGTAGTATGGGACCCTCATTTTACATATCAAATACAGGAGTTAGAGAGGGTGCAACAAAGGGCTGCTAGATTTGTTTCTGGAAATTATCGCAGAATGCAATCAGTGACGGATATGATAAAGGAGCTGGAATGGGATTCATTGCAAGACAGGAGGAGGATGAAGAAGGTCATGGGAGTGTACAGGGCATATACTGGTGATGAGGCATGGAAAGATATTGCAATAGGTATGAAAAGTAGTGCATGGAAGGGAAAAGACGGCCATGACCACAAGCTGGCACTCGATTTCATGCACAAGGGTGTGCGTAGATTCTCTTTTTTAGGTAAGGGTGTCAGGGATTGGAATGAGTTACCAAGAGAAATGATGAATAATTTACCGAAAACTTTGAAAGAATTTAAAGATAAAATTTGTAGAGGGCAAATGTAGGTGGGTGCCGGATAGGGGGAAGATGGGTTTGTAGGGAAATTGCCACCGGAGCTTGTGCTCCATTGCAATTAAATAATAATAATAAAGTCATATTCTACACATGAGCTCACTGTGTTGAGGCTCAGGAACTGGAAATTTGAAATTAAATACTTCCCATTAACTTTTATTTCCACTAATTTCAAACTTGACATTTTTGCTTTTGGTTGCATAATTTTCAACTATACTAGCTAACCTGTCAATGTTTCACTATTGCTAGATTTTCATGGGACATTGGTATCCTGGGATAAGTTGACGAAAATAAGTTTAAGAAAATTTGTCTGTCTCCCATACATACATGGTATCACTGACCAGATTGGGAAAATGTTAAAGTGGGCAGAGGTGTGAATAGTGTACAAGGCTCACTGCAAACTTGGACAGTCATTAACCAGGGTAAAAGACAGATCACACCCACCACCAGCTTACAGGTCGAAATCCGTTATAGCTGTGGCAGTGCTTATGGCAGGCTGCACTGTGGCGTAGAGACTTAAGGAACATATCCGCTACTAAACTGTAACAACAGCAACAAATCTATTGTAGTTCGCCATGCCATTAACTGTGGGCATGAAATAAAATTTCAAGAAACAAGGCTGTTGTGGAGGGAAGAGGAGTGGTCGCCTTGATGCGTGAAATAGGCAGCAGAAACTTTAAAGAATACCAACAACATCAACGAAGATAGGGTCTTTTACTCTGCGACGCTTGGTACTCGTTGCTATGTCAACGTAAACAGTATCTCTGACGAAGACTGTAGGATACCAGCCGAATGCTCAGTTTATGAAATAAACAATGCGGCATATCCCAAAAATCTATTGATCATGAACAAAGACGGCCGCGGAAGTCTTAGGAATCAAAATAGCTTTCTTATTTTACATATATCTATATCAATTCATGGGTTGAATCTGTCCTAGTGTGAACTAAACCCATACATGGGGGGGGAGGGGGAAATAGATAGTGAAATAAACCAATGCTTACCACAGGTGACAGCTGTATTGTGTTGACAAAAATATACAAACACAAATGCAACATTTTAAAAATCAGGTGTATACCCTTCACCAGTAGAAGACCAAGGCACATGCAAGGAGGAAGTCAAAGGGTAACTGTTGCATAATTGACTCTTATTATGGGGGAGTAAACTACTATTCACCGCAGATAATGGCAGAACAGTGTCAACACACCAAAAATATACAATTCAGTTTTGTATGTTGACACTGTCCTTTAATCTATGGCATAGAAATTATCAGGTTCATGATCTCAAGAGGTTACATCAATCCATGATTGAATTGGCTGATAATCTTATATATATATATATTAAAAATAGATGTGTGTGTGTGTACCTATATTTCACTTTTTAGCCATCACTACCTAGCACAGATCATTAGTTTTTGTGTGTGGTTGTAGCATGGAGTTTCCTATCGTGCACAACATTGGCTGAAAGCCGATAGCTGTGGGGGTGTGGGAGATATGGTGGTTAAAAGTGGTTGATGTAGGGAATTTTCATATTTCGACCGAAGACTTGTGTGTCCCTATACTTCTCTTTCTTACCACAACTAAAGAGCACAGACCATTGATGTCTGTGTGTAGTAGTAGCATCGAGTCTCCCATTGTGCCCTATGGTGGTTCCATGTTGGTAGTGGTGGATATAGGGTGGTTGAAAGTGGTCGACAAGGGGCACTTTCCCATTTCAACCAAAGACGTGTGTCTCCCTATGTCTCACTTTTTAGCCAAAACTGTACAGCACAGATCACTGGTACACGGTTTATTGGCCATCTTTCCGCAGTTGCTTAACAATAATTTTTATATGAAAAATCCGTCTTTTAGCAACTGGTTTTTTTTATTATCTCCCAGAGGCATTTCGCCTCCTCTGAATGGGGCATCATCAGTGAGAATTTTTGGTTATGACAATTACATGTTGATCAGGAACAGCTATCCTTGCATGTTTTGTGTAGCCCGATTTGGTGTTGGTTTTCTCATCACTCCTATTCCACTTTTGAGGTCACTATTGTAATGTGTTTCTTGCTTTTTGCACTTTTTCTTATATTAAATATCACAAATCACATTCCTCACTATTTACATTTGTGTACAGTGGTGCAGACATTTGCCGGTCATACATGCCCTATGGTGGTTCCATGTTGGTAGTGGTGGATATAGGGTGGTTGAAAGTGGTCGACAAGGGACACTTTCCCATTTCAACCAAAGACGTGTCTCTCCCTATGTCTCACTTTTTAGCCAAAACTGTACAGCACAGATCACTGGTACACGGTTTATTGGCCATCTTTCCGCAGTTGCTTAACAATAATTTTTATATGAAAAATCCGTCTTTTAGCAACTGGTTTTTTATTATCTCTCAGAGGCGTTTCGCCTCCTCTGAATGGGGCATCATCAGTGAGAATTTTTGGTTATGACAATTACATGTTGATCAGGAACAGCTATCCTTGCATGTTTTGTGTAGCCCGATTTGGTGTTGGTTTTCTCTCACTCCTATTCCACTTTTGAGGTCACTATTGTAATGTGTTTCTTGCTTTTTGCACTTTTTCTTATATTAAATATCACAAATCACATTCCTCACTATTTACATTTATGTACAGTGGTGCAGACATTTGCCGGTCATACACAACATTGACCAAATTTCGGTAACTGTGGGGGTGTGGGAGATATGGTGGTTGAAAGTGGTCGATCAAGGACATTTTTTTGTATTTCGACCAAAGACATATATGTCCATAAATTTCACTTTGCTACCTACCACAACTATATAGCGCAGATCACAGCTATTTGTGTGTGGTAGTAGCGTCTCCGATCGTGCACTATGGTTGTTAGATGTCCATAGCTATGACAGTATGGTGTTTGAAAGTGATTGACTTAGGGCATTTTCCTATTTCTACCAAAGATGTGTGTTTCTGCAGTTGTCCTGGTGTTTAGGGACTATAGCCATAAGCTGCATATTTCTTGGCAGAGAAACAGTGATAGAGCAGATGTGCAGACTGTTGGCTGTGCTTTCCATCTGCCATTTGCTAATTTTCAGGTGACGTGATTCTGAGCACTTTCAGCTATGTGTCCTCACTATGATCTTTCAAGGTGAGAGTACACTTGAGCTTGACTCCTATATATTTTGGTGAATTACAGTGGGATAGGCATTGCCCTTTCCAAGTTATGTTGAGTTCCTTCCTAGCCTCTTTGCTGTGCAGATGTGTTTTTGCAGGGTTGGGCTTCAGATGGTTATTGTTTTAATACTCTGACAGGTTTTCAATTGCTGCTGTCAGCTTTACTCCTAGGTTTTACCCTGGGCAGTAATTACTATCATCTGCATGGATAAAGGAGCAAGGGCCCAGACTGGTCAACTATTCACTGGTGTACATCAATGATGCAACAACACTGCCTTATGGGAGGCCATCTTTACTATTCCGTAATATCTCCTTTTTTGTTTGCAGTGGAAGGATGAATCACCTGTTCTGGAACAGGCATTGGATAAATTGTCAGCTGGAAGTCCTTCATAGTGTTCTACAGTTTCTTTATTGGCTTATTATGGTTGATCATGTCATAAGCTGTTAGGTTGGAAACATGGCAACTGTGATCTGTGCTCATTCATAGCCATCCTGTATATAATGCGTGAGGTTTAGGATTCATTAAGTGCATGACCTGTCAGGTTGAAAGCCAGCTGGTTCTTAGATGATTTGGTGTACACATTCTGAGATATGATTGCGGATCATTCTCTCTCTAAGGCTTTGTAGAACAAGCATTGAAGGGAAACAGGAATAAGGCTTTGGTTATAGCAACGATCCTTGTTTTCTGCCAGATCTCTGGGATCTGTCTTTTTAGAATGCAAGTGTACCTCAGCTTCAGTAATCATTGTCTGGTGGAACATCAAACATTTTTTTTTATTTGTTTGGGTCACAGGCCATCTAGTCCAGCAGCTTTATTGTTGTTCTTTGAGCAGATGGAGTCATCCAATTCTTTCAAAGTGAGGGGAGTTTCTTATTTCTGTTGGTTTTGCAATTAAGTAAAATTTGATGCACCATTTGGCCAGGTGTTATTTTTAGGGAACCTTGGAGGGCATCTAAAGGATAGTATTTAGTTTTTTTTTAAAATAATTACCAGACCTTGCAGCTATTGTGTTTCATATCTACATTTGAAATTATTTTACACAATTCTTGAAGCTGTAGGTCTTTGCTTTGTAACATGTATTAGAATTTCGCATAGTGAAATTAGTTTCCAAAATAGCGAGCTTAGTTGAAGTATATGGTGTCATCAGTTTTAAGTCATTTTTACAGTCAATTTTGGTAATAATTCCAAGTCATGTATCTAATATAAGCAATATTTAAAATGTAAACAGTAAATTCAAGAGATTAAATTCATTTTAACAACTTGCAGAAAAACTTAACCTCAGATTTGGATATTTAGTATTTGGTTTTATATCACTTCGCTAAATTAGTATTTTTCGTCTTATTAAAAGATGTTTAAGAGAATAAACAGCGAGAAGATGATAAAGTTTGTTGCTAGAAAATCTTACTTAGAGTATGAACACATTAAAAACTGATATGCCAGTAAATAATTTTGTCACGTAATTTTCCACTCCAAAATCGAAGTATTCAGTCATTAGAAAATATTTAAGAAGTCGGGTGATACATAGAAAGGAGCATAATTTGGATTGAAACAACATTTTAAAATTTTGGAGAGTTTCATGCAGTTTAAAGATTTTTTTTGGACATTATATTATTAGAAAGACGTGCTTTATGGAAAAGATAAATGTTTCAATCTTATTCAGTAATTCATGAAAAGAAATGATGTTCAGAGTAAAGGTTAATTCAATACCAAGGTTTCTGAATAAGTTTCATTTAAATATATCAACTCATTTAATTGTGATAAAGTAAAATAGGTTTTGGCACTAGTCAGTGTAGCTTGGATTGAATCACATTTTAAAAATTCATAGTAAGTCAAGGAATGCACTTAGAGACTCCAAATGTTTACAGTAACCGTTTTGCAGTGTGGAAATTTATTTGAAGTCACTTTAAAGTTGATATTCTTAATAATTTAAGTAGCCAGATTTTATTCACAAGCTTTATCACACTTTCAAAAATACGAAATATACTTTATTTGATGTCAGAAGGGAGGATAGTAGTTTGAGAAAATAATTAAATTTGTTTCAGCTTGATAGGAGTAATATTATGAAAGTTATGGTAATCACATCTAAATGTCTCATTTTCTGACAAAACTATTAAAGTTACAAAATTGTTTATAATGACTTAAATCGATGTTTGTAATAATTTTTTATTTTATTTATTTATTTACGCCAATCGGCATGGTAAAAAAAAATATTTTACAACAAACAAGCCAAGGATAATTGGTTAGATTAAATACAAAAATTTACAGTATGACAGACACATGAAAAAGATTTTGTAAACTTAATCAGTCAGTAATTTTTTAATGTTTGCTGAAAAACATGAAAGTGAACCTCCAAAAACGTTAATGTCTGATGAGTGCAGGTTCACCAACCTGGCAATTCTATTTCTGGGTGCGTGGTACACATAGTTACTGTTTGTACTTTCAACTGCAAGCAGCCTTCTGGTTCTTAGCACAGACTTTGAGCACACAAAGCCAAAGTCAGCTAAGATTTCCAGCGAGTCAATCAGCCCATTGACAACTTTGAAAAAGAAAGACAGGTCAGCCACTTGTCTGCGGATTTTTAGGCTACTCAGCTTATGCTGGTGATAAATATCACTGATATTTATTACATCCTCAGAATGATTATAATAGTTTAAGAATTTACAAAATTTTCACTGTATTCTTTCAATGCAATTGATGTTTTGATCAGTGAATGGAGACCAGACCACAGACCCATACTCAAGTATGGGTTTAATGAAAGTTGAGAACAGAAGTGTCAATGTTTTGGTATTTCTGAATTCCTTGCCTACTCTACAGATAAAGCCTAGGCTTCAATAAGCATGAAGTGTTATGTGATTTATATGGTCAGAGAAGGTTAGTTTATCATCAATAATCACACCAAGGTCTTTTATTGTTTTTACTGTTTGGACAATTTGACTGTCTAGCAGGTAATTTGCAGGCAGTTGGTTGTGAGATCGCGAGAAAGAGATCACTGCACACTTTTTGATGTTTAATGTTAACATGTTCCTCCTGCACCAATTCACAAGCTCGTCAATGTCTTGTTGGAGGATTTGTAGGTCTTGTTCACTACTAATTACTCTGTAAATCTTCATGTCATCTGCGTAGAGTAGGTATTCAGACCTGATGTTGTCACCAATATCATTAATAAAGATACAGAATAGAATTGGACCTAGATGTGAACCCTGTGGGGCACCAGAAGCGACACTGAATACATTTGACAAATGACCAGCAACCCTTACCTGCAGACGCCTATTGGAGAGGTACGAGCGCAACCATTTCAGTGCTTTTGATCTGACACCATAATAATGCAGCTTTTAGTAGAACTTCATGGTTCACCGTATCAAAGGCCTTGCTGAAGTCTGTGTAGAGTGCATATACTCCCAAAATTTCGAAAAGATAGGAGCATTTTTTAGGTTCAAGGACAAGAGAGGTGACAAAATATTGTTCGAGAATGGTCTGGTATCTCACATTTTCCATGTAACCCGCACGCAAAGTCAGTTCCTAGGGTCAGAAAGTATTAATACCTCCTCCAGAACCTAGCCTCCCCCCAGTCTTCCAGAGATGTAAGCATGATGTGATATAGGCTCGCACAGCAGCTATGTAGAGCGCGGTAGCTAGTTTGGACTCATGGCGCGGTAGATAACAAACTTGTGTGGATATGTTTAATTTTTTAAATCATGGGTGAAAGAAACTTTAATACCTCATGTAACTAAAAGTAGCTGAGGGGGGCGTGAGGTTGATCTCGCTCGAATGGTTAGTTGAATTTGCAAACTTTCTTCTGTGACTTTGTCTGATTGCCTATTCAGTTATTGACTGTACAAGATTTTTTTCAGAATATAGTGAGTTTTATCAACAACTGACTCTTAAACATTATTTACCGATACCTTTTCCTTAGCTTGAGGTAGAAAAGAAGCTGAGTGGCAACCAGTATATTGTAGCATAGTCATAACTGGACTCCACAGTTACACATGGTTAAAGTTGGGACGAAAGTGTTTGCCTAACCCCCACTGAACAGTTTGTTTCTCACAGCTTTCTTCATGTGTTTCTTCAGAGAAGGGGCCTTCCTCCAAGTGCTGTTAGAATGCTCCAATAAGACTTAAAGAGTTTTCATTGAGACCAGGTATGTGCTCTGTTCTATAGCCTCGAGGGATGTTTTTACATAAGATGGTCTTTACTGATCCAACAAATTTCTCATAGTTTTCCGGGGATGCATCTAATTATACTTGTTAATTAAGAGTTAAGATCAAAAATTTCAATGTCTCTTGTGTTCATGTCTGTTTTATGTGTTAATGCTGCACAGTCATCATCTAAGGTAAGCAGTTTCTTCCTACCATGATTTTTAATTCCTTTTCACTATTCGGCACCAATTATTTCATTGTTACTACAATAAAAAATATTGAAGGTGAAAATGCTGTTAGGCAACGAAGACAAGACTAGGAGAAAGGAAACCCACCACTCGCCACAGATGAAGGCAGGTGGGCCGCAACATACAAATAAACATGAACACACTTTAAAATGTTTCGGTATAAACCTAAATCATGTTACGAGATGAGACGTATGGCAAGTGTACACTAGACTTAGCACAGGTATTTAATCTAATCTGATATGCTTTTCAAGAAAATTGTGCAAGTCAAATGATGTTGAAAAATGATAATCCCCCCTCCCCTTTTTACATATGACATTGATTGAATCTGTACTGTATTGAAATTCCACAATTAACACTCATAAGTGAAACGTTTCTGGTTTGGATTAACACATTAAGTGTCAAAGATATGGAGTATTTCAATCTGGCAGTGCTTGTATTTTACTTGTATTAAGCCACTCTTCAGCAAGTGAAACTATTTTAAGGGGTTAGCTATTTCAATCAATCAATAGTTAATCCAATGAAAATTTTGGTTGGACAGTAAAACAACTAAGATGGCCAAGGTTTCCTTACACCACCACATTAAACTGTAAATGACAAACAACAGCAAGGTTTTGTGTTGATACAATTTTTATTATAAAATAAATGGGAAAAAAATGAAGTTTGGAAGAGATCTACTATATACAGCAATAAATATAAATATCTTTAATTTCAGTGAACAATAATCTGTACATAATTCCAGTTATTTGGAACATACAATTTTAAATGTGATTGAAATACTATTTCATTTTAAATGATCAAAGTTTTCAAAACTATAGGTAAGAGCTCAAAAGTTGAGTCAAAATAACACTCAACCAACTACTAGGGTATTTTCATCTAGAAAACTGTATGTTGGTACTTCTAAGTTGAGAGGCGCTGGTCCTTTTCTGATACGTCCTGATGCATCGTAGTGAGAACCATGGCAGGGACAATAATATCCTCCAAAGTCACCTGTAGTTAAAAAATGTTCGTTCATCAAAAAATCACAGAAATTGAACTCAAACAAAAATATTGAATAGTATGAACCATCCTGAAAATTTGCTGATTATTCTAATTATGTACTGTCTAACTCAGGGGCAGCCAAACCAAATGATCTTGCGGGCCACTTTGGAAATGCTTCATAACTCTGCGGGCCACATATAAAATTTGGATTTAGACCCACTATAGACTTTTTTGAAGTGAAAAGTTGAAACATAATGAGTTGTTATTATTGTGTTTAGTATTATTCTTACATGGAAACATAAATAATATAATAATAATGATACTAAACACACATTTCAAAGAAATGTATAGCACTAAAAATGACGTAAAAAAATATATAAATATAAATGAAATACATTTTGAAAATATACCAGTGTTTAATGATAAATAATGCCTCCACCTTCATAACTCCTCAACAGATGGCAGCACTGGTATGCAGCAGGTACTGGCTTGTTCTGTAGACTCTCCTCTACAGCTCCAGTTGGCGGGAAGCTTTAGAATTGAACGGTTGTAGTTTAAAGTATGGAACCCTGGGCAGGCGGTCGGTCAATGCGATTTAAGCAATGTGCAGTCACTGAATTCTTGACAGCAGAAGGTGTCACCCCAAAGGAGATTCCTCAAAGAATGCAAGCTTTTTATGGTGATTGTGTCGATGTGAGTACTGTGCATCGCTGAGCGAGTAAGTTTAAAGATGTTGAGGTGGGAATATCTGACTTGCGTGACAAACAAAGAGTTGGACATCCTGTGAAAGTACCCACCGAGTTTCACAAGCAAAAAGTTGACATACTGATTCAGGACGATCGTCGTATCACTCAGCGAGAAATTGCATTACACAAGAACGTGTGGGTCACATTATTGCTTTTCTTGGCTATCGGAAGATCTGTGCACGATGGGTACCTCGCATGCTGACGCCCGAGATGAAAGCGAACAAAGTTGAAATTTGCCAGGAACTCCTCTCGCGTTATGAGAATGAAGGTGATGCCTTTCTCCATTCAATTGTGACAGAAGACAAAACATGGGTACACCATCACAACCCGGAGACAAAATGCCAGTCTATGGAATATCGACACAAAGACTCGCCCCAGAAAAAGAAATTAAAAACACAGCCCTCAGGTGGAAAATTTTTGGCAACATTGTTCTGGGACACCGATGGTGTTATCCATGTTGATGTCCTTGAACATGGGACAATAAATTCAGAGTGTTACATGAGACTGTGGCTGCAGAAACAGTGTCGACTTCTTCCGTGACAGCTTCAGAAAACTGGTTCATCGTTGGCAAAAATGTATCCAATTGTCTGATGATTATGTGGAAAAGTGAATATTGGTAATCAAAGAAGACATTCTAAGGATTATTTCTGTGTTTGACTTATTAAAATATTCCCATTCAATCCCGAGTTATGACCTTGGAGGCATTATTTATCATTCAACCCTTGTAGATGCACAAATAAGGAATTTTTTAATACATTGGTTTTCACTACTTTCATCATAATAAAATAAACAAATTTTGTAAAAGTGTGATGAATCTCGTGGGCCAGAAAAATGTCCAAGGCATGTGGCCCGCGGGTTGGCCATCCCTGGTCTAACTAATACAAGTGAAAAAAATCTCTTAAAAATAGTAAAAGTGTTTTTGACAGTTATTGGCTACCAGTGAGCTGATTTAACATATTTATGAAAAGTTTTTATTAAACTAGAATATGGAGAGAAATAAATCAATATTCTCTTTCAAATATTTTCATTGCTTTCCAATGAATACGGGTACATAACCAAAACAGACATTTTGTGACTAAGTTATTACATACTACCTTAAATATGCAAAATTACTTAAAAGGGTAGCATGATGGACTGCATGACTAAATTTAAGTGATGATTTTGTTAGATAAGGTAGAATAGAAGAGGAAAACGAATGAGGTGCAACTATCCAATATATAAGGGTATTTTTAATGACACTATGTTGGTAGGCTGCTTCCCACATGACACTGAATTTGGCTGGAAGATAAGAATGGGAAGAAGCCGCATATACAGAAGAACCAAGTGTTAATTTGATGTTCAGACATCTTTTCTACAGTTTCATGATATACTATAGATATTTGTTGTACTTCTCCTGTTTGAAATACTTGAAAAAATTTTCACTTTTGTTGTTTAACTCAAAAGTTTAAATGCTATTAACAGAATTTACTATTTTAACTGTGACTTGGTTTAAACAAAAGGAACACTTGGATGGCCTAAAAGCCAAGTATCTTCTACCTATATATTAATACGTAAAGCAAAAACTTCGGATCCCTTTTTAAGAATATTGCGTGCACGGAGCAGTGTGAAATTTGGTATAGTTTATTTTGAGAAGAAGTGCAGAAAGCTAAAATTTATGTATAATATGTTTTATAAATACATTAAATTAAATAAACTATAACGTTCATTCTTTATGTTCAATTGTTTTGTTAATGGCAATGATGCTCAGCAATTCCGCCAATATCTGTGGTCTTTGGTTAAAGAGTAAAGAAAAAATATAAGTATAGTTAATATGTATTACAAATACATTATTAAATAAAAAATAAATTTGTGCGTGTTGTGTGTGTGAAATCGGATCAGAGCCAACTATCTGACGTGTCTTCCCAACATTAATATACTCTGTGGTCTTTGGTCAAAAAAAGCAGTCACATTGAGAAGAGATTAATCCTTGAACATATAAAAGGAACATTTTGAAAAGGAATATTTTGTGTATTATAGAGAATATGACATCCTAACGGATAATTTGAATTGACTTTAGTCTTGCCTAATGGTTTCTGTCAAAAAGAAAAAAGTAACTTTGATTGGTAGTTAAAAAAAAAGTGATTACATTTTATTATTTAAAAGGTTAAACTTTGGTTTTAAATTTCAGTAATTTCATTACTTTTTTTTTCCAGACAGTTGCACCTACTTCCATTATGCTACAACATAGACGGCATTGACAGGTCACAGTGAGGTACAAACAAGAAGGAATACCTACTTGAGTGAAGTTCAAAATCATAACAGACCAAATTTAAAGAGTGAACATGAAATTATTTTGATGAATACATTTAAATGCGCACAAATTCGATTCCAAGAAATTTTAATAGCTCTTTTTTTTTTTTTTTTTTAAATCTTGAGCATAGCTGCGTGTCAGCAACGGTAAAATATTTTTATATTAGGATAAAACAACGAAAACGCCACCAGTTGCTTAAAAGTTTTTATTCTTTAAAACTTTACTGCAGTTTCGACAAATACATGTTTGTCTTCTTCAGAAGTACACGTTAAAATTGCATAGGCGGAAGCATTATCACTAATCAGTCCTTTCGTGCGAAGTTGCACATCGTCACGGTTCTTCCTTCCGTCTACCGGACAACATCTTTTAAGCAACTGGTGGTGTTTTCGTGGTTTTATCCTAATATAAATTTTTTTAATAGTTTCCATCATGGATTAATTAATTTACAGTGCAGGTTTTGCAAGGCAAAACATTTTGAATCAGAAGTAACTTCAGATGAAAGGACTGTATTCACTTCATGTTGTCATAAGTATTACTGGTCGTAAGTCAAAATTAATCTTTTAAATCATTGTTTGACGGACCAAATTCAAATGAACCATACAAGAACACAAAGTAAAAAAATTATTTTCAAAACATTCGTAAATACAATTCATCATTTCGTATGGTTAGTTAAGAAGTTAAAATTTCGGATATAGTCAGGCGGGGAGTGTATCATTTCAAAATACAATATTTTTATCATAGATTTAGTCCAATGACTACTGCAAATAAAACATGCAATAACAATATAATGTGCTAGATCTCTCGAGCTGGAACGCATTAATCCTTTTGTTCAGTCATTCATTGCAATAAAACAACATTGTCAAAGAGCTTAAAATCAAAATAAAGAAGTTTATACGCTCATTGAAGTAAATCGTGATTATAACATATACGGAGTTATAATGATGCAGTTCAAACAGATGTAGCTCTAATATTCAGTACAGTTGACGGTCACTCACCGTTTGATCGAAATGTGGTTTCGTTTTCAAAAGTTAATGGTACCATTAAAAATGTACCAATAATAATGTTACAAAAATAACACTGACATTGAATTGTATCAAAAATAAAAACAAATAAGAGCTGTTAATTGTGCCTTTTCAAGTGGTACATTAAATTTTATAGAAATTTCAGTGAATTAAGGAAATTGGTACTCGTTTGCAGCCAACTATGTCAATGTCTACAGTATGGATAAAGGAAACAAAGAAACTGCCGCGAGGCACTGAAAATAAGATAGGATAGGGAAAATAAACAGTTACCCGTCACTTACCACAGATGAAGGCAGGAGGGCGAGACACGTAAAAACACAAAAACAAAAGAATAACACAATATTTCGACTTTTTAGTCTTCCTCATGTAGGAGGCGAGACATATGGCAGGGGGAAAGATGTGGTCACATCCGAGCCTATGTCTCGCCTCCTACATGAGGAAGACTAAAAAGTCGAAATATTGTGTTATTCTTTTGTTTTTGTTTTTACGTGTCTCGCCCTCCTGCCTTCATCTGTGGTAAGTGACGGGTAACTGTTTATTTTCCCTATCCTATCTTAATGTCTACAGTATATAATATTTCTATGCTTGCAAAACACAACAGAACAAATTTATATATGTAATGATAATTACTCTTTTACAAAAAAAAACTAAATAACTTAATGAATTTCGACCACTGGGTAATCACTAGTCTTAATGTGCAATTATCACGCAAACATTTTAAAACCATTCCTCTAACTGCAAATAAAAATCTGTCATTAACCTATGCTTTGGATAAATCTTTGGTAATGTGAAGTTTTCTATGTACATGAGTCAACAAATTAATAAAAGTATTAGTTTTCATTAATCAACAAGATAATATTATAGTTAAGTTGTAATCTTCTGCAACCATAATTACAAGCATCAAGACCCAGGCTTTTTTGAAAGCCTAAATCATTTGGCACCAGAATAAATTACATCAAAAAATTAAACTAACAAGTATATCATCACAAACAAGCAGGCTATGTAGTCTACCAAGGCAGGGGCTAATTGTATAAAAACTATTAGTGGAGTGGAACACCATAATGACTGATCTATTAATTGGAGAGTTCTGTTGCAGGACTTAATCAGATAAAAAACTGTTCTGCTTCAACATACAACCTTATAGCAATAAAAACCACCAATTTATAGACTGACATAAAAGTTCTGAAATGAAGCAGAATTGTTATTTTAAACAAGTGCAATGAGAAAAGTCTGTGTAGAAGGATTAAATGTTTAGGAAAATATGTTAAATGCTTTAACTTATTTTAGGCGATATATATTAACATATTGTAGAAAACTTTTTCAACCATTTGAGATTTCAGTTTTAATGTTAAAATTAGTATTTAAGTGGCAGTTCATAAACTCAATTACAAGCATCGAAAATAAAGGTGTTTTATTGAGCATTGTTGTTTCAAACATGTCAGTTATTTTTTTAATAAATTGCACAAAAACACAGTAAATATAGTGTATGTAATACCAGTCTGCATTACTATTATAAGGAAAGAAGAAAAGATGTGCCAACAATTTATGTGATTTGGAATTCAAGTAAAAAAAGTAAACAAATGCATAATATAATGGAACACAACAGGGTGATGAAAATTAAGACGAGCCACATATATTTAGTTTTGTAAATCGAACTCAGTGGATGAGCAGAATTTACTGATACCACTGCCATCATCTATCACACAGAAGTCACCTGTCTGACAAGCTAGGATTCATATATTTGGATTGGGAGAAGATAAATAGCAATAGTTAAATGTACCAAAGCAATGGAAAAATAAGTATTATCTGGAATGAGTCATGAGTATAATGTCCCAGATGTGTTTTTAAGCAATTTCTTACCTTAACAATTATGTACCACAGGTCATTACCATTCATTCTTGTGCAAGCCTAATTTGCAGGGAAACAGATCAGGATGTGAGGAAATGATTACAAATGATATGAATGAAGTACAATGGCAGACATCTGAAATGATTGGGTCTACTGGAGATCGCGATTCCGCTACAACAATATTCAGTAATATCATTGGAATACTGTAGTAGTCAGATGTAAGACGTATTATTCTCAGGCAGTAATTCCGTTGTAATACAGCCTGGACCAACATGAAACCATTAAATGTACTTCGGAAAGAATTTCTAGTGGCGTCATGTGTTTGACCACTGCAGTATTTCAATGACAACTCCTGGCAGAATCGCGATCTCCAGTAATCCCAAAAGATTTCCCCAACATCTTGTTTTCAACAGCAGTAGGCATTGCTACTTAGTCCCGACTCATGCTATGCCTCACCTGCATTAGCAATTGGTACACATCCCAAGTGTGTGCAGACACCTATCACAACAAGCCATTCAGGCTTCTGCACTCTTTCACTGTCTTGCTGCGGGTCTCGCAAAGCGCTTGCAGGCACAGCTTGCTCCGTCTGTATTTCATTGGCAGTCCTGAAAATAAACAGAAACAACATTTGATTTGGTTTATATCACAAAATAGACAGGAAGCTGGCTGATCTATGATTGTAAAAAAAAATGTGGTTCACATCTTTATAGCAAGAATTGTCACTCTAAATGTTAGACGGTGTTCCCTCCACAGAAGGAAAACAATATGGTTGTTACAAGAATTGTATGCAGACAAGCACATTAAATATGAATGCAAATACTCAAGATCAAGTGCTGATGCACCTTGGAAAAACAAAGAAGAAACTAATTTGTAACAAGACTCCATTCCATCTCCCCTCCAATTTGAAAGTTCTACATTTTAATTCTTCTTCCCAAATCAACTGTAAATTGTTTATTATCAATTTTGTATCCACTCTTGATAAGCGGAAGAAAGGAGAGCATATGATTTGAAAACAGACTATGTTAGTAAACTGTGGACTTGGATATATATATATATTTAGACTATCATGATATATACTGATGTAAAGGGATTGAATTGCTATTCAATCAGCATGTATAACATACAGAACTGATTGTACAGCAGGAACTGGATAAGTGTTGGAAGTAAAATGAGGAAAATATATACAATAAGTAATGGATTGAAGGTGTTATTTTTATAACCAATATGTTTAAATGCATTATCTTAAACCCTTCTACTGGTACTCATAAAGACCAAAGATCACTTCTATAAAGTGTTATACTCAGTAGATAGATTCAAAAAGTTCTCTCTGAACTCTAGCTCAATGAGTTCTGTTTTCACTAGTGCTATTCTTTTTTCAGACTGTTCCAACATAAACAACTCTATAACTTGACCGGAATCCATGTTTTATTTGAATATTGCAGGTTTATTTCTTAAGGTTACATTACACAAAATACAACAACCATTCAACATGCATTTTTTCTGATGTCACTAACTATGTTTGAGTGGGACTCTACTGTTTTGTTTGACTTTAGTCTGTAGCCTTCTTCAGTTTTGGTTGGTACAATAATTTTCCTGATGATTCTTCGTTGTACTTTCTGGATGTTCTCGATGTCCCTCTTAGAGTTTAATGTGAGTGTTTCTGTGGTGTAGAGAATGTTAGGTTTAATAACTGTCTTCTAATGCGTAATTTTTTATTGATTCCTCTGTTCTTTTTGCTGTAGACGTTACAGGTCTGTCCGAAGGCCTTTTTCATCTTGTTGAGTCTGTTTTGTTGTGCCTTCTTTTCGAGTCCTGTTAGACTGATAATTTTGCCTAAGTATTTAAACTCAGTGACTCTGTTGATTTTCCCAAAGTTTGTGTCCAGTGTTATTGAATATATGCAAAAATCAGTTCTCTCAAAGGAGATTTTTAGTCCATTTATTTCCTACTAATTCTTTGAGGGATTCTATTTGTTTGATGGCTTGTTGTTCGCTTTCTGACAGAAAAGCCAGCTCAACAGCGAAGGCCAAGATTGAGATATTTAGTTGGTTTCTGCCTAGTTTTACTGGGGTGTTTGGTTTCTCCTAATCCCGAATGACTATTTCTATTTTTATTAAGAAATTAATCAAAATATGATTGCATTTCTCTTTTTATCTTCATGAAATTGTGCACTATCTCTCCATATTCACATTCTACAGCTCTCATTCCCTGAGAAGGTTTCCTTTTTTGTTCTCATGATGAAGAGTTTAGTTTGTCTGCTAGCTCTTGTTTAGCCTTCTCTTTTTTATTTTTACCAGCCTCTTAGCATCTGACTTGTTTTCTTGATACAATTTTAGTTTCTCCTCTACTTCTTGTACATCTCCAGCGCTTTTTTGTTTTAAATAGGACTGACAGTTTCTCTCTTTTGTGGCCTTTTTTCATAATTTTCACTCCACCATGATTTTCTTGTTTTACTTTGCTGATCAAAGATCGCATCTGCTGCAGTTATGCAATACACCGTTTTTTCTGTTCTTCGTTTCCTGTCAATAATTCATTTTCTAATATTTTCCTTTCTATCTTCTCAATGTAATCTCTGTTTTATCGGTTTCTGGGAGTTTCTGTAGTTTGATCCATTTTTATTTCCTTCAGTTCTTTCTTTTTTTTATATCAGCAACAAGATGACTATCTCCTACCAGGTCTTGAATAGGGATTAATTTAATTTAATTGCAATGGAGCACAGGCTCTGGTGGCAAATCCCCTACACCCCCATCTTCCCGCTATACTGCAGCCACCTACATTTGCCCTCTACAAATTTTATCTTTAAATTCTTTCAACATTTTCGGTAAATCATTCATCATTTCTCTTGGTAACTCATTCCAATCCCTGACACCTTTTCAAAAAAAAAAAAGAGAATCTTCCCACACCCTTGTGCCTGAAATCGAGTGCCAGCTTGCGGTCATCTTTTCCCTTCCATGCACTACTTTTCATACCTACTCCAATATCTTTCCATGCCTCATCGCCAGTATATGCCCTGTACACTTCCATGACCCTCCTCATCCTCCTCCTGTCTTTCACTGAATCCCATTTCAGCTCCTTTATCATATCCGTCACTGATTGCATTCTGTGATAATTTCCAAAACAAATCTAGCAGCCCTTTTTTGCACCCTCTCCGACTCCTGTATTTGATACGTAAAATGAGGATCCCATACTACACTACCATATTCAAGCAATGGTCTGACCAAAGTTTTGTAACCCAACTCCCTCACTTCTCTCGTACATCCCCTCATCACTCTCTCCAAAATGTGCAGAATTTTGAAACCTTTTCCTACCATCTGTCCAATGTTTCCTGCCCAGTTAACTGGTTTGTCAGTTGAGCTATAATGTGATGTTTGAAAGAATAGCAATCAATGAAAGCTGTTTCACAAAATTCCTAGGTGTATTTATATTGAACATGTTGAACTGGAAGCAATATATTCAGCAACTTCTTAATTTAATTCTGTGACATTTTCATTGAGGATAATAAATACATTAACTGATAGAGAAACAAGAATTTTAGTATACTTTGCATACTTTCATTCACTGTTTATTTAGGGCATATCCTTCCAGACAAACTTTTCACAAGTACAGAAGGTATGTGAGCCACAAAAGTGCACTCTAAGAATTATTTGCAGATCAAACCTATGGACATCATGCTTAAATCTAGGTGTACTTACGGTGCCAGCACAATATTTTTACTCATCGCTATCTTTTGTACCAGAAAATCCTGAACACTTCAATCTTAATGTGGGCATACATAGATAGCTATCATACTAGGAATAACAAAGATTAAAAGTCATTGTTGAGTGTACAGAATGGGATAACACTCACTGGAGCTTTTTTTATTCAATGTCCTACCACAGAAAATAAAATGTTATCTACAAAAAATTACCAGCTTTAAATCCAGACAAAGAAATTTTTTGTTTCAGAACCTATTTTACTTCTTTAAATCTGGTAACTGAAGATGAATACAAAATACTGTATGTACGACGCATGGATGGGGAAGGTGACAAAGTTATCCACAATCACTAAAATTATGTTTGATTTTCTTTGTGTTGAAAATGTTTACAAATGCAGCAATTAGATTATGTGGAAATTGCATTCATATATGGTAACTAACATGGCGTGATATGTATTTGCAGTTAACAATAGATCATACTAATGAGATGTTAGATAAGGGTGACAAACTTGACAGGGAAAATAACCCATCACTTACCATGGCATATCGCATGGTGCGTGCACACCATCATTATCAAATAGCCCAATCCTATCAACATGAATAAGGTTTTATACTGAAAATATTGTTATGTTCATGTTATTGTGTTCGTCTAATCCTCATCTGTGGTGACAGGTTATTTTCTAGAGCCTTTCTAAAGGGATGTTAAATAACCAACCAGTTATCAGTAGTTGTAACAATAATGGTTTGTTAATATAAATTACAATAAAATTGAAAATGACTCATCATTCACCAAAGTTGGAGGCAGCGACGGGCGAAGAACATAAATGACGAACACACCTCACAAACCACATGACTCATTTCCTTCAGCATGAATAAGGCGTAAAATCGAAATATTGTGTATTCTTGTGTTCGTCATACATGGGCGCCGGGAGGGGGGGTGTACTTGCACCCCCCCTGGCCATCCCGGGTTGCCGTCTGGGCAGTAGAAGAGCTAAAAAAAAAAAAAAAACAGGTCACCGAGCCCGCAAATTTTTGGGGGCCGATAGGGGGAGAGGGGCACTAATGCAGCCCTGGTGCACCCCCCTAGAAACAATCCTGCCGGCACCCAATGTCGTTATATATGTTCTTCCAACGACCTTCAACTTTGGTGAGTGATGATTTTCCATTTCCTCGTAATTTATATTGCCTAAAGCAGTTTCCTTTTTCCTTAGTTTAATTAATGGTTTGTTAACATTTGTATGTATTGTTCTACATGAAATCAAAGTGAACATATCTAACATCATTCCAGCAATACCACATTAACTTATGAAAATCTCTTCTTTCGTACCTATTACTAATAACCAAATATTTCACATGGAAAAAAAGCAAGGAGGTATTAACCTTCTACATTTGGTTTTCCAACACTTTCATATCCACTTCAGTTTCTTCCAATTAGTGGATTAAAATCCCCCATTACAATCACTTTTCACAAACAGCTTGTTCTTCCAGGCTATTTTTTTTTTTTTAACTAACTTCTCATCTGAGCAACCCATCCAAGAAGCGTAAATAATTTATTTTCCTCCATTCCTGTTAATGAGAGCAGAATCAAACTCACTATTAACTGGAATGGAGGGAAAAAAACTCATTTTAAGGTTTTACAATCCTCATGTGGGTTGCTCGGATGAGAAGTTAAATTTCTCAGATAGCTTGGAAGAATAGACAGATTGAGAAAACCTGGGGAATTTCAAAGGACCATTTGGGAGAAACTGAAGTAGATATGAGAATAAATTAGGGCTTCATAGTTTTGTAAAATCAAATTTAGAAAGTGAAAACCTAGATTTTTGCACGAGAAATAATTTGGCGATTAGTAATGAAGTTGCTATGAGAAGAGAGACTCTCATAAGATAATGTGGTATAGCTGGTATGAAACAGCTGATACAATGATATACTATTTCCTTAATGAAAAAAACCACATACCTGCTCACAACCACCATCACCTACCAACTGAATTTCCACTCCTTGAAATTTTATGGGAATTTTTTTTTTTCATTCATGCCGTGTACAAAAGTTACACAGGACTGATTACAGACTACAAATGAACATTTAACTCTTTAAATCAATGTCATATAGCACTGAGATAAAATATAGTTGATTTGCTCCAGTGTCTCCTCAGCATTTCCAAGCGTACATCCTTTTATAATGATTCTGTAAGTATTTATTATCATTACTTACATTTTTTGCAAAAATGCTTATTTTATATTCACCTCTGCCTGTTAAATTATTCAATTTGCAAATAATATTACCTCACTCTTTACTTAATTAATTAGCTCTTCAAATTCACCTTACATTCACACTGCCTCATCTTACCATAAAGACAATACATACATCTGTACTAGTATGGTTGATACATGTTTAATTTTGATTGTCACCAGTTTAATTGACTCCTGCAAATGTTCATAGGAAACCATCGCATATTTCTTTAGGATACAACTGACTCCAGCAAACCTGATCATAACTTGTCTCTTCCCCCTATCCCACACTTTTAATTACCCAACTTAAAAAAATCCTCATGTTGGTCAATCTCCATCTCTAATATTCTAGGTTCAAAATAACTGATTTCATTGGCTATTTCTTTCAGCTAAATTCTTCAAAGAGCAAAGGGAAAACTATTTTAACTCCGCAATATTTTACACCATACAAATTTAGACGAGAAAATTTCCCCAGAATACCATTTGAGATGTTAATCCAACAATTTCCAATTGCCTCTTAATTATGACTTTGATCAATCCTCATTCCACCTTTATGATCAATTTTTAATTCAAGAACAAGAGATCATCCTTTTAAGCAATCCTTCAAAGCAAGGTTGTCATTTCCACATGGTATGTTTTACAAAAGTTTCTTTTCTCCTCTATCCCCTCCCTGCTGCTTCATTCACTGCTAGAAACAGGAATGCATACCATGTAATACTAACATGGATATTACAATGGGAGGGCTATCACACCCTGAAGTGTGTGTTCATCCACTGTAAATATTCCAAAAACATACATGAACTACAAAATATCAGTTCAGTGCAGTGTCAGATCTGGGGGGAAAAGGGGGGGGGATAAAACTGGGGCTTGCTCTGGTAACAAAAACATATTTGAAGGGGCAGTAAATGGCAAATTTGTGTGGTGGTAACCTTTTTTCAGCTCTACTGTCTGAGCGGCAAAATTGAAGATAGCTCTGTACTGCCCCGGCAGCAAATTCATGTTTAAAGGGGTAACAATTTCAAGTTTTTGCCCCGACTCGGAAAATTCGTAGATCTGCCTCTGCTTCAGTGGCAGGCAGTGTTCACGTGTAAGGTACGTAATGACATTTGTTCTTAATATTAGTAGACTGAGAGTTGTAACATTCCTTTTGTTAGGTACAGTGAAGTTTCCTCATAAGCCCTGATTATATTCTGAGCACTAACCATAACAGTAGAGAATGACTAGATATTTTATGAACTATTCTTTCACAGTAATTTTAATGATTTTTTTATATCTCAAAACACCTTGCAGTAATCATTAATAAAAGACAGTGTGAAATTGTCACTAGTCTTCAGTGTAAATATACCTGTGTCTGATGAACAATGGTTTTCCACGCCATTTAAATGTAACATTTTTTCCTTCTGGTATTTCACCAAGCTTACCTCTATTTTTGCCAAGCAAGTACATCAGCAGAGGCACTCATGACTTGTACAAATTCATTTACTATTGCCTTTGCAACATATGCACCACCAACAGCTCCAGCTATAATGAGAGAATAATTTAAGATCAGACATATTTTAACAAAGTTTCTGAAAATTTTGAACAATACATAAGAAATCATCTGTCTTGACTCTAGGTATAATTAACTATCAAACTACATATTATTATGATTTGTTCGGCAATGCTATGAGTAGTATCAACTGCGGGGCATAGACTATCTGGTGAGTGAGTGCAGAGAAACTACTATCTATGTTGTTGACAACTGTTTTGCTCTGAATTATGTATTGTAGTCATTTCATTAATGAAATAAAGTGAAAGAAGGTGAAAGAATGTGAGAAAACACACAATTGGAGTCAGAAGTAGAATTATTAGTGCATGAAACTGCTACCAGATTTAAGATAGGTCTACTTACTGTGAAGCAAAATTGCTAGTTTCAATACAATTATTATATAACTGAATAATGATTAACTGAATAATTCTAGAACACTGGTACTAGCAGATGCCAGAAGAAAAACAAAATGGATAGCTTAGTTGGAAGTTGCGATAAAAGGGAGAAGACCAAGAGTCATTTGACTTTACAGGGTATTTGAGGGCACGGGAAATAGGTACTGGTGAGATTGGCAAACCTTACATGGTGTAAGTAATGCAGTTCGGTTTAATTCTAGATGGGGATACCGTTAAAATCTCTTACAGCCTCGCATAGTAAACACACAGACCACATGGTATATGTGACGTCATTGTGACTTATTCAGTCCGCACGTACCAACACAGTAACAACCACAGATATGATTTAAAAATTGGGTATCTGCAATATCGCGTGTTATGGATACATTTCACTTTGGTACAGGCTGCATTAGGACCAAAACACATATCTGTAAAATATGGTTTCGTCAGTAATCATTTGAGTTTATGATGTAATGCAGCCTGGACCATACGTCACAATGACGTGATATCTATCCCGTGATATGTGTGTTTACCACGGGAGGCTGTAAGGGATTGTACTGGTATCCCCATCTAGAATTAAACCTGCAGTTCTTTAGTACCATAAAGTGAGCGATACAATCTGTCAAGAGAGCGGCAAACCTAATATGGAACAAGTACCTAATGCAGTTTTTTACTACCACAAAGTCGGAGATGCAATCTGCCAATTTTGAAACACAATAAGTTATTTTGTCTGATACAAAATTGATGAAATCTAGCACAGGAGTTGTGAAAGCAGGCATGGGAACCGTAGAACAGCGGCTGCAAGAAGAAATTGTGGAGATGCTACACTATGAGATTAGTTTGGGAGAAATCCAGCCTAGATAAAGGGATCAGCAATATCAGAGTGGAGCTTGATGCATTGAAATGAACAGTAGTCCAATGAACAATCAGTGGTATATCTGTAAGGCGAAGAAATGTCATGTAATAATTAAAACTATATAGCCTACTTGAAAATTGCAATTTCCAAATTGACGACCTACACTCAAGGTTATATATTAAATATGTCACCCATGGGAAAATTGGTAGAGACAAGGAAAGGTACATGTGAATTAAGATTTTATTTCGCTAGTAATAGATAGTATACATCACGCCGAGAAACATATTTTTTTCTTTTGGGTGAACCGTCCATAAACAAAAGCAGCAGAAGTAATTTTAGTTGGCACTATTTAGCTGCGCGTAGTAGTATTCGCGGCTAATGAACGCTTCGGATTGGCCGTGATCTATACCAGTCAGTAGATTAATGTATGTATTAATCCGCGTATTGTAGTTATTAATCGTTTACTGAGTAATAAAATTGCCTTGCAAACTCTCTCCATTTAACGAGAAAGGTCGTAGAAACTATTATCGAGTCTGTTAATCCCACATCCATTGATTTAAATTTTATTCCATTCCTCGCGTTTCTAAAATGGTTATTAAAATCATGCATACGAAATAAAATATTTACAAAGTATGATTTCGTCCATAAGCCATTGCGTTTAGGGTGTAATGCAGCCTGGACCACAGTTACAGCCTTAGAAACGATTTAAAAATTGGATATCCGCAATATCAAGTGCTATGGTTACGTTTCACTATGGTCCAGGCTGCATTACGACCGAATCGCATATTTGTAAAATATGATTTCGTTAATAATAGTTTAAGCTTATATAGCAATGCAGCGTGGATCACAGTAACATCGATTGATACGATTTAAAAATTGGATATCCGCAATATCAGGTGCTGTGGTTACGTTTCACTATGGTCCAGGCTGCATTCCGACCGAATCGCATATTTTTAAAATATGATTTCGTCAATTGAGTTTATATTGTAATGCAGCCTGGACTATAGTAACAGCGATACATACGATATGGAAATTGGGTATCCGCAATATCGTGTGTTATCGTGCCGTTTCGCTGTGGGCTATGCTGCATTACGACCTAAATGCTAACGATGTCATTAATTCAATATTACGAATCGAGTTTACAAGATAAAAGAAATGAGTTTCAAAAAGAAATATTTTTATAGCAAAATAAAACATATATATTTTAACGTCAGTTATAGTATTTTGTACGAAACTTATTCGGTGCTAAACGATTAATGCGCGGCGAATAAAACACTGACATTAACGAGTCACAGCCAATCACAAGCGTCCATTAGCCGCGAATACTACTACGCTCCGCTAAATAGTGCCAACTAAAATTACTTCTGCTGCTTTTGTTTATGGACGGTTCACCCAAAAGAAAAAAATGTGTTTCTCGGCGTGATGTCTACTATCTATTACTTGCGAAACAAAATCTCAATTCACATGTACCTCTCCTTGTCTCTACCCGGAAAATTTACAAGCCTTCATAAAACTACAGAATGTTATGGACTAATTTACATAATGTCAGTCTAATATTACTTAGATGCTATTCTTACTTCCAACTATGAGATACGTGAACGATTTTCGTGCTTCAGCTGTTTCCGTGTTCCTTTTCGTGGGGTCAGCTACAGATGGTCTTCTGTATGGAGTAAAATCCGGAATTTGGATATCCGTATGAGCACATCTGACTTGCGTGTGCACTGAAAAAGCAAGTATTCCATTATTAGTATAATTAATTTACTTGGGATGTAGTACTCGCTCCGACGGCAATTTCCTTAGTCATCTAATTATCCATTTTTATTTTCTTATATAATTTGATTGTAAAATTCTTCCCTACATCCTGAAACTGAGCCAATCCGATAACTTTAATAATTTATTTCATTAGACCTACCTGTTAGTCCAGAGCATACTCTCAGATTTCCTCTAGGTAAATTCTGGCTTAAAGTATAACTAGTATGAGGTACAGGCAAACTGGGAGTTATAAGTTTCTCAGACGACACTACAGCTGGAGCAGGTAATGGTTTCACTTGTGATGCAACTACTTGCGTTGTAGACTTTAAATAACTGGCTAAAGGGCCTGAACGTGACACAATATTGATCATTTTACAATAATATACCCAACGATTTCCACAAAACAGCCGATTTTAAAAGTTCACTCTCTCCTCTACCCGACAGCAAAAGAAATAATGAACAAATTGTACTTCACAGTTTCGCCACCAGGGAAGTATGAGAGATTTCGCTGCGCATCAGCGCCAATTCGCGAAGTGTATTTGTTTATCCCAATAATGTGAGTAATTATCTCCTTAACACTTTTCACGCATCACAGATAGAAAACTATGTCATTTCCTTAATTGAATGCAATCTTAGAGCTGTTCAAACTCTGTTAATTTCATACATAAGTCATGTATATTTCTCATAATTCGTACACAAACTGTTTCCGGCTGTAGCCTACACCAACATTTCTTTTTATGCACGGGTTAGAGAAATTAAGTTATTTAAATATTGAACGGACCTATCTCAGGTATTATTTCATTTGAATAGAATTAAAATACAGTGTACGTTTACGTATGTGAATTACGACTATTAGTAGGAGGCTGGCTGCAAATTGCGAATTGTGAATTTTGCGGGAGTCTCTTGCAGCGGACATGGAATCTTGGCACTGCTGTTGCATGAATCGTGTCAAGATGGTTGCATGTTTATGATTTGGCGCAAGGTTTACCTTGAACAATGTTGGAATCAACAAAACGTGTGGTAGCAATGTTCATTTACGAATTTTAAGTTTTTTTGTGTGGCTGCTGGTTATAATTAGATTTGGCCTTGTTTATAGGATACGCAATTACGAACCGAAATTATTTAGGCTTAAGTGCATTTGTTGCACTGTACTAATAATAGAGCTAGGCCTCCCCATGTGAAACAGAAGCGCTGACGGGAGGTGGGTATTTATTCTTTAAAGATATAATGTCAGCTTATGATCTATTATTTAGGTTACTGTCATTATCAGAACTGGGCGTCAGTTGATTTATACTGTCAAATCAGAATTCATGATTTGATTCTAATACAGTTATTTTTTCTGGTGTTAATGTCATCTGGTATAATGGAAAAATTACAGTATTGTGAGGTGTTTTTTAATCAACTGTTACCTTTCTTTCTATAATTTCAGCTGATACATTCCAAACACCATCTGGAATGGATTCACAGCAGCAGTTCTGTCTTAAGTGGAACAGTTTTGGCAGTAATTTAGCAACAACATTTGGAAATTTATTTCGATCTGAAAGTCTAACTGATGTCACATTGTTTTGTGAAGGTGAGGTATTTATTATTCTCTGTTATTGTTTAGCAAATAATGTTAATGGAGTTGTATTTAACATCTGTTTTCCTACAGTTTTTGTGAGTTGCTGATTTTCAGATGTTACTATGGTATAGGGTTTGAGATACAATAAAAGAATTTTGCTTTTGCCGAGAGAGAAAATGGAAACAATTTTTGTTTGGTAAATTGTTTTGTTCAGTACTGTTATGTATTACTGCCTGCTTGAAAAAGTAAACAAATGTTTACTTTAGTAAGTATGAATCTTCAGGTTACATGCATTCATTTCTTGGAATTTCTGGAAATAGCATAGGCAGCTACTGGATGTGGGTTATTGGTTAAGCTAAACTGGTTTGCAAGTACCATTCATCTTAATGAACATGTGATTGATTCTGAGGCCCATAAATAAACTAGTGCAATGGAGGCAGTCTGGTTGATACAAGAGGTTTTTGTGCTTGTGACATTTCCAGTTATGGGGATGTTTTACCTGTGGTAGGATTTTTAAGAGAAGGTTACACATTTTGGCTAAGGAATATAGGAAGTGATGCCCATGATGGCGGATTTGGTTAAGGAACGAATACCAGATGAGAAGAGAGTAACGAATATGGAAATATAGTTGGGGGAGAGGAGGATGCAAAGGAGAGGGCATGTAGATTAGTCTGTTGAAATCAGTGGAGACCACAGGCAGCAAGTGGTAAGATAAAGAAACTGTATTGGAAGTTATTGGAAGACAGGTGACAATTGAAGAGAGTGTTGCAAGGCATATATTGGCAGTTAGGCCTGGATGAAAGGCAGTGAATAATTAGGAATATTGTTAGGAGAAGAGATGACCTTGAACAAAACTAGCATTTGATTACATTCGAATGTTTTCTATTGTAGGTAAAGGCGTCTGGGACTGGGTTAAATTACCACAGGAAATTCTGATTAATTTACCCGAAATGATGAAATGAATTTAAGACAGAGGTTTGAGAATTGTGAAAGTAGGTGAGAAGGGAAATTGTGACTGGACCATTATCCCTCACAGTTGAACAGACTAATTATTTCATATTAGCCGAATTACAAATTTTCACTGAGAATGTATGTATGAAGCATCATTTATTAATAGACAATCTACTCGATTTGGCCATATTGGTTTGATAAAAGTAAATCGGTAAAGAATTGCAGCTTGATAAAATGAATTTGTTTACACATTTGCTAAAATAGGCCTACTGTGTTTGCTCGGTAAATTCCTCCTTCATCCATTCTTCCCTGTGATGTTGGATTTCACTTTTTTCTTATTTTATCTTTCACTGTCACACCCTCAACAATACCATTCTCTGAGCCATTAGAATATTCACTTGAATATCCCCATCCAAAACATTTTGGGCACCAGTCACTGTCTGGGCCTCATTCTCAGATAGCACTTCCTTTTTACCATCTCACCCATCATGTGCATATATATATTATTCATATACCTTGTAGATATTTTTATGAATATTTTCACCGCTTATATACTTCATCAATTTATTACCTTTATGATTAATTATTTTCCCGTGCATACAATACACTCATTTTCTGTTGATCCCAATATAAGAGACTGGCTCTGTGGGATGTGGACGGATGTCAATTTACAGATAAGCAATTGCATAACAAAATAATATATACACCAGGAGATGTACAGTCATAGCATACATGGTAAAGTAATTATGTAAATTACATTTACACAAGCTACTGGCAGTTATTTTGTAGACACCTTAGAAATAAATTCTTCCACTGTTCAGTTTAGGGCAGAGAGAGTGTGGGCCATGGTGTAACTAAAATGATAATGTTGTTTTGAAGAAAGGATGATCATTAATGATGAAAGCTGTGAATGACGTATAAAATCAAAAGTAGAACTAGGGTACTTACTGAGAATGTATTGTTTCATATTCTGCACTATTATTCAACTTGGTCAGTTGTTTGTATACTTTAGCACTTATATGATTGGGAAAAATTACTTAAGTTTTCTATGGATTATTTTATTTATAAGCTTATTTCTCTTTCACACATTGTATGAGTCTACTGGAGATCGCGATTCCACTACAACAACATTCAGTAATATCTTTTGAATACTGCTGTAGTCAGTCACACGACGTATTATTTTCAAGCACTAATTCCGTTATAATACAGCCTGGACCATTATTATCAAGCAGAAATTAGGTTTTAATACAGCCTGGACCAGCATGAAACCGTTAAATGTACTACTTCAGAAAGAATTTCTAGTCGAGTCTTACGTTTGACCACTGCAGTATTATGATGACAACTCCTGGCGGAATCGCGATCTCCAGTAATCCCATTGTATTTGGTTATAAAATGTGAAATAAAGAGAATAGAGAAAGTAAATTAATCACCTTAAGTTGAAGGAAGAGAACTGTGATGAAATAATTTCTGAAGTACCTACTGTCATTTAAGTAGCAAGTTGAAAGGAACTTCCTATGTATCTCTTCAGCTTCCTGGGCAAATAAGGATTTCCTGAAATATTGAGAGCTATTATTGTATTCTTTGCATTGTTGTGGCCCTCCTGCCTTCAAATTTGTTTGTAATGGGTTTACTTTTTTCTATCCTTTTCTTTTTTAATTTTATCATAAAAAATTGTCCTTAGAATTGTTGCTGTAATACCAAATGTTTGTTGGGGAGAGGATTTTTTCTTGTGATGAAATTAAAATTGATTTTACTTTTTTTTTATATAGGTGTTACATTTAAAGCACATAAACTCATATTAGCAGCATGCAGCAAACATTTTCAAGAGCTGTTCGAAAATGCACCTGTATGCCCAAGCATTCTGGTTATTTTGGATGGCACTTCATCTTCAAACATGTCAGCACTGCTGGAATTTATGTACAAAGGAGAAGTCCATGTTTCACAGGATAGTCTGTCGAGTTTTTTAAAGGCCGCAGAATGTTTGCAGGTAAGAATACCAAATTTAGTATTTGAATTTGTTTTATGGTGTGTTTCATTCAAAAATAACAATTATTTTTACAGTGGTAAGTGTATTTTTTAACAGTGGTGCACGGTGTGACATTATAACCAAGTGCTCACTTTTTACCAAAAATGGAATACCTTGCACGATTAGAAAATCCTGTAATTATGTTTTCTTCTCACATGCCTTTTATATCCATAATATGCAAAAGCATGTAATATAGACTTTTCAGTTGTTCTACACTTCCATAAAGGTGTTTTCCTGTTTCTGTTGTTAAAAATTATGTATATTAGTCATTAATCCATAAGTTTAATCATCATGTAGATTTTGGTGCTTGATTAGGGAATATAAGTGATGACATAGTGAGGAAAAAATCCTTTTTTATCTATAAATTAAACATTTGAATAGGACAATAACCACCGATTACCACAGCTGCAGGTAGGAACGGTGTCGAAATATGGACAGACACACATTGTCATTGAAATATTGTGTATAAATAACAGTTTAACTCTCTTAGTTTCCTGAGAAAAGTTAATGAATGAGTAGTTCTTATTTGTTAGAAAATAAATGCAAAATTGTGTTAAGAGACAATATGATGAAAGTTCATTCCATAGTTCAATACCTTCTTTTTCTCCATTTTTTTCTTTCAGGAATGTTAAAATACAGTGGGGGTTTCTGTCCTTTTTGATGGTGAGATATTTTATAATGTAAACAAAGTCCATTTTCAATCAGAAAATTTGGAAATGGCATGGGCATTTGACAAAACTTTTTCTATTATAACTGATATTATAGGAAGGTATGTTTTCAATGCTATGTGATGGTTGTACCCAAACATTTGTCAAGTAACTTGTAACGATAAGTTAAAAGGCAGATAATTGTGGTTGGAGAAACTGGTGTTAACCCTTTAAAGCCGTAAAAAAAAAGAAAGAAGAAGAAAATGGTATTTCAAGCACAGATTTGCAGTTTATTATGCCCTTTACCTTTCCACCACCAGCCTGCATTGAAAATTCCATTCTCAGTTAATTGTTTCTCCTTCCTGACCAGTATCTATTTTTCAAACAGTGCAACTTTTGAAATATAGTGTTTTTGAATTTCCTTTGTAACCAATTTCAAAATATTTGAAAAAGCCAGGGAAAATGATAAGGGTATGAAAAATTAGTAGGAAAAATATATTAATAATTAAAATACTAACCTGTTATGCTATCATAGTAGGCGGAGGGGTGATACTCTGACGTTAGCGCGTCCCAGGTGTCGGATAGTGAAATCCTAACTGGTTTGCTGGCGGACTTGAGTGAAATAAAATAGCTTTCTTGGACCAAACACACAAAAAACTCTGGTTAACAACTGTAGTTACAACTCGGAGCTTGCTCCACACAGGGTTGAATACCTTTGAAAGTCAACATGGAAGGAAGTCTTTTAAGGAAAATTCAACTGCCTGGCAACAACCAGGGAAGGTAGCATTCAGATATGGTGGGCAGTCACTTGAAAGATGACCTAGATGAGTTGGAGCATCTGGAAATACCCAAGACTAACAGAAGACCAAAATTTAGAATTAAAACAGTGCACATAAATAACATAGCAACACACAATATAAACCCCCTCATCCAACCAGGGAAACTAAAAATTCTGACAGATGAAATGGATCGGCAAGGGATATTGATAGCTGGAATCCAGGAAAAGAGAAATACTGATCAGGAACCGATGGAATCACAAGGGGATAGAATTTACAAGGGAATACCAGGAAAAAAGAGTAATGAAGCAATGTCCAAAATTCGGAACAGGATTCATAGTCAACCTCAAAATAATAGTCAATAGTAGAATTCAAAACACAATCTCCTAGGCTCTCAATGCTAACTATAAAGCTGCCAATAGAATATAAACAATAATATATGCCTATGCCCCAACTAATGACAAAAACAATAGGAAAGAACATAGAGAAGAGGTGGATGAATTTTGGGAACTTGTGGATCAAACAGCAACAACTATAAACAAAAATTACTCCAAAATTTTAATTGGAGATTTTAATGCCCAATTAGGGTGGAGAAAAAAGATATAGAGATGTAATACGGAAATGGCCAGCACAAAGATGAACAAACAAGAATGGCATAAGACTGGTGGAATTCGGCAGAAACCATGACATGATCTCAAAATCAACATACTTCATGTGAAGACCAAATAAACTCAAAACCTGGAAACACCCAAACTGGAAAAAAGAAGAATGGCAGCTGGATCATGTTTGTATGGATAAGAATTGCCACAGAGAAATCTACCATGTAAAAGTCCTGAGAGGAACAGACACTGGATCAGATCATTACATGGTAAAAATAAAAATTAAGTTCACTCCATTGAGAAAGAAAAGAGCCTATTACCCACATAAATTGATAAATGATACGGAATATGGAGAAAGAACTGGGAATATATAATTAACAAATGATCTGGAGGAAATAATTCCCCAGCTGAAACAAATAGCTGAACAAGTAGCCCCAGTAAATCCCAGGAAAAAACACCGATGGTGGAATGGTGAATGTGATAAAACAGTAGAAGATAGACACCAAGCTTGGGTAAAATATCAGTCAGAAAACTGAAGAATTAAACTTAGAACTCATGAAGCAAAGAAAGCTAACCCAAAAAGTAATAAGGAGAGTTAAATGCCTATACCAAAAATATATTCTTTTAATGATAGAAACAAACAGCAAGAAAACAAACTCGTGAGATTACTACAAAATATTTAGCAGGCAACTCGAAAGATATGATCCTCCAACACTAATGCTAAAGGATAAAAATAATAAGATGACCCACACCAATAAAGAAAATACGGAAATCCGAGCAGAACAGACTACTGAATTGCGAGAATCCTTCAGAACTTCTTCAAATAAACACAGAAACCCCAATAAAAACACCAACAGAAAATATAAACCCACTAACAATACATGAAGTTTACAAAACTTTAAGAGAGCTCAAGAACTACAAAGCAAGTAGAGAAGATCAAACATTTGTGGAGCTCTGGAAATATGCTGCAGACTCAGCTAAGATATCACTACACCAATGCATTTTGAAAATATGGAATAGAGAAGAGCTACCAGAACATTGTACTACAGCTATAATACATTAATTATATAAAAAGGGAGAAAAATCAAATCCAGACTTGGATTGCAGGAGAATACAATCGCTGCAAAGGTCAACTTGAACAGGATCTAGGAGGATTTAGACCATGGAGAAGCTGCCCAGAACAGATAATCACCTTGAAACTAATAATGGATGCCTACAAAAGAAGACAAAAACAACTAGTAATAACTTTTGTAGACTTCAAGAAAGCCTCTGATTGTTTCCACAGAGATTCAATGCTGGATGTACTAAAAAATTAATAAAAATGATCAAATTAACCCTCACAAATACAAAATCTACAGTAAGTTTTAGGGGAGAGCTATATGAACCATTTATGATTAAAACAGGACTAAGACAGGGTGATTGATGGTCTTTCACCACTGCTCTTCACCTGTGCCCTTGAATATATGATGAGAGAATGGTACAAGGAAAATCCTAAAAACATAAAAATTGGCACCAAGAATGACCAAATAAACCTAAATTGTTTGGGATTCACAGACGACTTAGCATTATTAGCTAATGACATACAAGAAGCCAGGAATCAAATAATTTGTTTACAAAATATAGCACATAAATTCAGACTACAAATAGCTTTTGAGCAGACTGAAATTATGGTAACAGATACTACATGCAAGAAGAGAATTTCTTTCCTTCGTCACATCATGAGGACACCAGAAACCAGATTAATAAGAATAATAATAGAAAAACTTTGGAAGCTGAAGCAACAGGCAGGCTGGATGAAGGAAGTTAGAGAAGATATGGAAGAATTAGAAATAACCCTGGATGATCTATGAAACAAAACAGAAAAACTCAAAAAATTGAAAGACGAAAAAATAAGATTTATACCAAAAATAGACAACGCACAATGAAGAGGGTATTTACTGATGAGGAAAGACAGGGAAGATCACAACGAATGAAAACATACTGGGAAATTTGGAAAGAACGGTGCATGCATGTGTCTAAGAAGACAACCAGTAAATGACTAAAGTGGTCCAATGAGGCCGTAAAAGCGTAATAATAATAATTAAAATACAATATTGCTACACAACCCTCGGTGTGTGCATACCTCCCGAGCCTCATGACTCATTTTCTTCATCATGAATAAGGTTGAATAACTGAAATATTTAGTTTATTTGTGTGTTCGTTATATATGTTGTTCTCTCGTCGCTGCCTTCAACTTTGGTGAGTGATGAGTCATTTTCCCTTTCTTTGTAATTATATTGCCTAAAGCAGTTTCCTTTTTCCTTAGTTTAATTAAAATACAAATTATGTTTACTGCTTTTCCAATGAAACAAAACATAACTGTGTAAAATAATTTCCATAGGAAGCCTGAAAATCCATGACACAATTTCCTGGTTGTTCTTGACTGCAAATCAAAGTTGTTGACCAAGAACATTCATTTTAAGCCCAACTCATTTTTTAATATGGAATATTATTGCTGTTGCCCTGCCATCTGCCAAATGCCTTTGCTCATAAAGAAAATAAGTTTCAAGCTTAAAATTTACACTGGATATATTTTTTGCTGACCACTAAAGAAAGTATATAATAAGAGTTGCAAAGTTAAACACCACTTGCCAAAGTTGAAGGTGGGAGGGCTGCAACGAACACACAAAATGCAACACAAACACAACTGTACAATACTTCATTTGAACGCCTTATTCATAAAGTGATGTATGAGTCATTTGGCAAGGAAGCTGCATTAACGACAAAACTACTGGATATGCTGTGAGAGCAGGGTGGGGGAAGTGGGGATGGAGAGGGTTGAATAAAACAGCAATAGCTATGGGAATATGATATTGCTGGTGGAAGCGTCATCTATGAATATTTGAAAATATATAAAGTTAAATACAGTAGGGCATCGATAATCTGAACATCAATTACCCAAAATGTAAATTATCCAAACAACCCTTTTTTTTTTACGAACTGTACACTATTTTACAGAAGCATCAACTTTGTTTCTATTTACAGTATACTCGTTTTGTTCGTGAATTCCACTAAGAAAGAACTAGGTACAATGAGATTTCCATCTTGCATTTGTTATTCTATTATTGCCGCAATATCCTCATGACCAACCGCACACTGGCTTTGATGTTGAATGTTTGTTGTAACCATGACACGGCAACAATTCTTCAAGTGTGCCGGCAGTTTTGAGTTTCTTTTAAAAATCTGAAACCCGCCATGCTTGTCCTGAACCTTTGTTGTTGATTTGCTGCGTTGGTGATTTCATTATCTTGTACCTACATCACAAGCATATAATGGCTTCGTGTTCATCTTCTAAAAGAAAGCGCAAGTGTCTCCAAAATGAAGCAAAAGAAAATGAGAGACTTCTTTTGTTTGGTTTATTTAAAACTATGAAGTAGGAAATGTAATTTTAAGGCAAAATAAAAACTATACAAACTTTAATTTTACAGATTGATAACTTGAATCAGTCCAAATTAGTTTGGATTTTCAAAGCTCTACTGTAGTTAGGACAAATTTCTTATTAAAACCATAGAACAAATTTGAAAACTATAAACAAAATTGGAGAATTCTACAAAACATTCAAAAAATAATTCACAGGCTACAAAGTACTATCACTGTGTTTTCAAAGTAAAGATGGTATACACTGGCCACATCAAATGAAGAAAACTAAAATCGTTCAAGACTATTTAAAGAACCTACTTAACTGCGAAAGGCCCAAAACTCCAATCAAGATCAAGGAATCCATATTCAGTTATCCACTGACAAAGATGAAATCAAGGGCCACACTTAAAAATAACAAGGCGCCTCGAGAACACTCCTTAACTGCAGAGCTGTGGAAATATGCTCCTGTAGAATCATTAGAAATTTTCCAAAAATGAACAGAAGAAATGAGGAATGAGGAAACTGTACCCGAAGATTGGAAAATGATTTTGATCCACCCTTTGCACAAAAAGGTAGTTGGAAGAACATCAACAACTACAGAGAAAAATCTTCCTGCTTCCAGTAATCTGCAAAAGTCTCGTACTTGCCATGCTGGAGAGATTAGAAGTTAATCACCAATTGAGTGAATACCTTGGGGGCTTCAGGAAGAGGCTGCCAATGGCCAAACAGGTCCATAATCTCAAGATGATCATCAGATACTTTACGCTCGGGTTCAAACAATATGTGTCAGTATTTGTGTACTTTAAAAACGCACAAAATTCTATAGACCGGTGGGAGAGGGGGGAGTATTAAACATCCTTGATGACCTTAAACCATTGACTATTATTAGATCCATCACGACAAACAAAAAATTGAAAGTTAAGTTTCTAGGATGTGTGTTAGATTCTTTTGAGATCACAACTGGTGTCAGGCAAGGTGAGGGTCTCTCTCCACTACTTTTTAACTGCGTTCTTGATAAGATCATTCGGGCCTGGCAAGTGAAGTTAAAGTAAAAGGACTACAGTTCATTGAAAATTTGAAACTAAACCCAAAGGGATCACAACAAAGACTCTAGCTTTTGCCGCCAAATTGCCATCCTATCAAATCATTTGAGAACTGTTAGGATCCAAATTGATTTCATAAAAGAAATTACCGATCAAACTGGTTTACTGTAATGACCAACACAAAGCTGCTCCAGCAAAACTTCAAACTAAATATGGAGACATAAAGTGAATGGAAAAATTTAAGTACTTGGGTGACATCATCATAAAAAATGAATTTGACAAAGAAGCTATTTGGGAAAAGATACACAAACTTGAAAAAGCCAATCAGATTTTGCGAGAGATCTACAACAAAATATGTCTTACTAAGATATATCAAGAAACAGTTCTAAAACCAATAGTTTTGTATGCAGCCAAATCCTTGTTCTTGAATAAAGGTCTTCTGGGAAAATTGGAGAGAAAAAAGAGCAAAAAATTGTTAAACAAAAATCTGAGTTCCAACTTCAATAATGGCATCCATCAAAAGAGATCCAACAAAGAAGTCTATAGCAAAATAGAGAAAATCACTGAAACAATCCACAAAATATGGGCACGATTTTATGGTTACTCCAAATGAAAGTACAAAAACAAACTGACTACAAAATCTTAAATTCTTTGATGGAAAACCCTAAACCGTAATGCCCTGGTTTGTAAATATCAAAGACGACCTTATTTTGATAGGATTAAAATGTGAAGATGCCTTTGATAGAGATCTCTTTCGGAAGAAGTTAGTGACACACTGGATAAACCAGACAAACAATCCAAAAGAAGATGTGATACTCATTGGACAGAAGAGTACAAACAGGCCCACTCAAAATGAATTAAATACTTCTGGGTAAAAAAAAAAAATGAAACACACTGCCAAATGTAAGACGACTTAATGTTGTTCCAGTTGGCCTAAACGAACATTATACATAGTGTTAAATAATAACGATAAATAAGGTAATAACAGCAGAGAGAACATGCAAAGAATAAATAGATAAATAAACAATAAAATATAAATGGTGGGACCGCTTCATATATTCTATTGTAAATAATGTTCTTTTGGATGCATTGTTACATTAATGTTGCCAGATTTGTTGAGCACCTTTCCTTGTGATGTACTACAGATCATCATCTCTCTTTTCTGTATTCTCTGAATAATGTTGTTGGGTGCTAGTTTCATTCTGTATTCACTGCAGTGTTCAATGAATAGGACAGTTATCATTTAAAACAACACTTTTTATACTGTATGTACAATTCCTGTTAATTACCTAACATAAACAATGGATCTGCCAGTGTGGCTGCTTGTGTTAAGACACCACCACACTGGATCGGGTGGTACAATGGTCTCAGGTTCAAATCCTGGGCTCCGCATACTGGCCGTCCTGTTGGCAGTTTTCAGCTGATTTTCTGCAGTTATTTGAGTGAATTCTGGGACATTCTCCAAACTTTCTCATAAACTACACATTTCACAAAAAAGTACCATACCATATATAACAAAAGTTACACATAGATGGCAACACCTTCCCATCCCTCCACCAAAACTATGACAGGCCCTAGTAAAACCTTTAGTAATTAAATCTTGCTTTGGAAAGCACAGCCTAATGACCCATAAAAGTGGATATGTTCCAAAGATAATGATTATGAATGAATAACATAAACAAGGTTAAGGAAAGTAAACCCATCAGTTAATGTATTTACAGGCAGAAGGGCTGTGGTTAAAAGGTGATGAACACAAATATTGATCTTTAATAGCTTTTTTTTCACTATCCTCGTGTTTGTTCACATTACCCAAAAGAGTTTTTATTGTTGTTATTAAATTTGATACTTGCCTGTATCGTCCCGAGGTCTTCAGTCTGGTCCCTGCCATCCCATACTGAGTGATTGAGGTATCTTGTCTGTTAGTATAAACGTTACTCTTCATCTGATATAGTGCTCAAACCTCATGAGTATGACCAGAATTTTTTAAATTTAAATCTGTCTCCTGTGTCTTAACTGTTTTGAGGCAACGCTTCATCTCTTACTGTGCTGAGCTAACCTGTTCATCTATTCAAAGTCAGTGTAACTTTAGCCATATACTGTCTGCTTCATATATTCTAATTTCTATCTTTGTCTATAATTACCTTTCACAGTTAGTTCCAGTAAACGTTGACCTGTCCTGCATTGCAAAGGGACTGCTGCATGTACTGCAAACAATATGTGTTACAATGTTGATTAGTTTGGGACCCAAAATTCCTACCAGAAATAATATTTCTTTATTTTTTATTTCCTTAATTTCATTCAATACTTATCAGTTGCCTCTGATGTATTCAGTATGTCATATGATTCAATAGATCCTTCTGGATAAAGTCAGAATGGCTCAGGTGAATAAAAGATAGCCAAAATTGAATAATTTAATCATGACATCTGCTGGACTATTGCTTAAAGCAGCCCCACAAACAAGTCTACAACTACCACAATTATGTTAAACAATATTTCTAAATCAATGAGATGTGAGTATAATCATACCAGTTGCACTCTGTGAGAAAAGAGAAACGGTTACATTAAATACATAATGTAGTCTGCATTCATACTTAGTTCATTAAAAGGTTTGTTTCAAACACACCTAGCGGGGCGGTGTAACGGTTAGCGTTCTCGCCTCGCATTCGGGAGGACGGCGGTTTGAATCCCCGTCCGGGCATCCAGATTTGGGTTTTCCATGGTTTCCCCAAATCACTCCAGGCAAATGCCGGGATGCTTCCTTCAAAAAGGCCATGGCCGAATTCCTTCCAATTCCTTGCCCCCATCCTTGCCCCCCATCCTTTCCCGTCTCTAAAGACCTCGATGTTAAAAAGAGACGTAAAGCAGTTACAAAAAAAAAAAAAAATGTTTCAAACATAGTGCAGGACTTACATTGCACTCGTAGTCAGTAATCTTGTTTCAATGTATGGCGAATTTTAAGACTATTAGCTACAAAGGATTTTGTCTGCTTACAACCAACACAAATGGTGATTTCCTTTTTGCAGTGAATAAATGTTGTTCATTGTGAAAGCTGATTAAATATTACCTATGTTTTCTTTACAGTAAAGTGATACTAGAACAATGATAGCACAATCTTATCAGTCTGACCTTAATTTTCATCATCGAGATGTCCAATCACATAAGTCCGTATCATTGTGTAGGCTTTACTTTGTAATATCAAATGCGTTTTAAAGTTTTTTTTGTGTGCACCAAACAAACTTTCTCATAATTTGTAACTTTTATTAAATAGGGATTTTTGTTTTAATTTATTTATTCTGAATCCACTAGTTCAATGGCTACTGGAATTCATACAGTAAACAAGAAGAACCAATGAGCTAAAATCTTTGTATTAATTTATATTAAAGCTATCCGAAAACTGGTCAGTAAGAAATACCATCAAAAGTGTGTTTTCTTTACACCTGTTGAGCCGTATTTTGACAAATTAAAGATGAACACTGTTAAGTTACACCTGGCAAAACGTGTCTGACTAATTGGTGACAATTAAAAAATTTCTCGCCACACCATGTCTTAAAATATGTGGTGTTATCCAGTTATATTTTTTTTTCTTTGAGAAAATTCTACAAACCCCTTTCCTTACCCATCATTTCCAAGACTTTTTGCATTTTATCTGTGCATCTAATTTTGAACATTGTATAGCACCATACTTCAAAACCATCAGTTTTATTTTTAGTGATTTTCGCGCTGTGCTTCATACAGACAGTTTTATAAAGTTTTGACTCTTTAATTTTTACACAAAACATTATGTTTTTAGCAAAGGTTCTTGCTGTTAGTGCTACTCTCCTTTTGAGATCATATTTTATTTGGCTGTCAGTTGTAATTTTACCTCCTAATTAACAGAATTCTCCAAGTGATTGTACTAAATTTGATCTTTTTTTTTGTATTTAGTTTACTTGTATTGTTAACATTTCTCATGCTTTTTTGAATTTTACGTTAAGTTCAAATTCTTCTTCCAATAATTTATCCATTCCATTTCGTTATTTCTCACTATCCACAGTATGTGTTAATGGTACAATACCAGCAGCAAATTGCACCACATTGATCATTTTTCTTTGAAGTTTATGCTGGATTCAGAGTTTTTGATGTAAAGTTGGATACCTATGTGAATTATGTAACAGAATGATTAGAGTGCAGTAATTCCATTGATGCCCGTAATGGTGGTGGAAATGAATATGGTTTTGGGGCTGACTCATTTAATTTTCTTTGCTACTGATTACAGTCATTGTAAGACAACAAGCTTGTGCTGGGGTTGGTACACAAACTGCATCTTAACTTTGATCGTGCAAACCTAATGAATTGCAGTACTAAGTTCTTCACACAGTCGCCACCATAGTTTTGACCAGAAACTAAGGAAAAGGTTCAAGTTCAATGATAAAAGTTCACTTCTGATATGATGAGTATATTCTTCAAAACATTACAAAGTTAAAGTACTGCATAGGCATTCAGACAACTTTTCCAAATTTAATTTTACAGATTCGACTGACCACTCGAGCACGACCGAAACCCCACGTTACTATTACTTCTCAATTACATGAATCTTCAGAATAAAACTTCCCTAAGCTGATAGAATTTCTACTTATGTTGAACAAACTAAAAGTTTGCCTCGCCACGAGCCAAGAGCTAGCCACCCGACATAACGCGTTTACATCGTCTCACTGCTGCTTCTAGAATGGTCTTCACGAATGCGTCTTTACGAATGGGCGCGCTTAGGCTAAGGGGGAGGTATATATAGAATCGGACCGTGAGAACTTCCTTGTCTTGACTTTCCCAAGGATTTGATGTGATAGCTGATCAGTTTCTGACAACTGTTGCGAAATCCAATATGATCATGACAGTAAATTAATCCTAGCTCTCTGAAATTTTGATAGTAGCAAGATATTATTACAAACGTCGAATTAAGTTATTATAAAAAATGTTGTTACTTTAATAGTTTAGCCAGAAAAGTGTCGTAAAGATGTGATTGCCATAACTACCGAAATATTGCTCCTATTGAGCTGAAACAAATTTAATTCTACTCTCCTATTGCTCATCTATTGCCTGATTTCAAATAAAGAATTTTACCTATTTTTTAAAATGGTCTAAAACTCGAAAATAAAATTTAATGTCTTGAAATATTTCGAATATTGACTTGAAAATACCTCTAAACAAATTTCCCTATTGAAAAACTATTACTGTAAAAATTTGGAATCTCTAAGTTAATTCCCTGATTTATTACGAATTTTTGTAGATATCACCCTCGGCGAATGTCGAGCGATTGCATCATTGCTTACTCGCGCCAAAACCCATTTTATTTTATTACTATAAAATGCTTTAATATTTTGAAATGAATCTTTTACAGAAGTCTTTAATTTTAAATAAACTTTACTCTGAATATAATTTCTTTTCATGAATCCCCGAAAAAGACTGAAATATCGAACTTTTACCTAAATCACATGTCTGGCTATATCAAATTATATTCAAAAACGATCTTTAGGTTACATGAATCTTTCTAAAACTTTAATATGTTATCTAAACCGAAATTACGATACTTTATCTCTATCACTTGACTTCTTAACTGTTTTCCTGATAGCTAAATGCTTCGTGTTTAGAGTGGAAAAATTACGTGATAAAATTCAAAACCGGCAAATCACTTTCAAACATATTCAGACTCTAAGTAAGATCTTTTAATAACAAAACTAATTATCTTCTGGCTATATATCTACCTAAACATCTTCTAAACTAAAGAAATATCTTGGTTTGTTGAAACTAAATGAAAGTCAAACACTACCTATACAAATCTGAGGTTAAGTTTCTGATCAGCTGTATAAATGAATTTAACTATTGAATTTACTGCTTATACTTGAACAAATACTTATTTAGGACATATTACTGGGAAATATTATCAAAAATTAACTATAAAAATGTCTTTAAAAGGGTGTTCCCATATACTTCAACTGAACCTGCTATCTCAGCAACTAATTTCGTTATGCGAAATTCTAAGATGTGTTACAGTCATCACTTCTTTTATTAAGAAGAAATAATCTTTTTAAATTGATTAAAGTCAGTAACAAGATCCTGACAGGTTTCTACAAAATAAAATGACAGGTTAAAGTTCATGTTTTGCTTTTAATAATTATACAGTTTTTCTCAAAATCTCCAGACACCACCACTATTAACAATTAAATTTTGACAAATAAAATTTTGATCTTCTTTTCCCAAAATGGCAGATTCCCAAAGTGAAAACAGTTATTCTCTGAGTAGCAAACATGGATACACTAAACAAATATTCTGGGAATGTGCTCGTTAACTAAAATTTGATAACTTGACAAATAATGTTCTGAAAGAATCATTTCAACCCCATTATCTACTTGAAAAGTTATTCTGTACATATTTTTGATCTTAACAGTGTCTACATTTTGAATATTTTTAAACCTAAAATCGCTTCACATAAACAGCATAGTTGTGCTCCCATCAGACTATTTGTTTCAAGGACCCTAAGGTAGCAACCCTTAACTGTGTCTCTGCTTGATGCTGTGAGCAAAAGAACTTGCACTAGCTACCCTCAAATTGCACTTTTGTTTGGTACCACATGCAAAGGCATTGACAAAGAGCTCAAAATCTCCAGAATTTACCAAACCCTCTTTTTAAACCTTTGGAAACTCTCTAACTACTGAAAAATTAAGTTATTTAATTCCCCAGACTTAATGATCCCTTCTTCAGCATTAACTAACATATTAATCTATTGGTTTGGTTTACGTGGCTGCTCTCACCCAGTTAAATCTGCAAATGGGCTTTGTTCCTGCCAACTGCTTACCATTTTCTTTCACTCAAACATGAAAGGCTACTGCTCCCTGATAGTCTCCAAAATTATTGTACAGTGCTTTGAAATACTTAAAAATGTTCCTTTCTGACATCATATGAAATAATTAAAAGGTGTTAAACCTACCAAATTTAATACTGAAATATTTTATTTAATGATCTGTCTAATTCCATCTGCTGAAATGTTAAAGAGTGTATTTCCAAATGCACTGCCTCATCACAATTTTACCATAACACACACTACCTTTTAACAGATGTTTATCGCTTTTGATTGTTTTTATTACGTCTATTCAATTCCTATATAGATTGTAAATTTTTCTCCAATTCTATGTTTTACATCTCACATCGTTAAATTTTTTAACTTCTTTTACTAGCTAACAATGTAAAAAACCTTTTTCCAAGATTACAAATACATTAATGGTTCTCCATTTTTCTTGATCTGTTCTACAGATATTAGTCTTAGTGCCAGTACTTCTTCTCGTGAGATCTGATTTTTCCTAATCACAAACTGATTTTTGTCTGTCACTCTGTTCTGCACATTATTTTAGTTATTACTTTTGAAGCAAGTGATGTCACTGTTATTGGGGAATAATTTACCATTTCTGTCTGTTTTCTTTAGGTCTTCATTAAAATGTGTACCAGTCCCTCCTCTTGTGTACCTTTTTATTGTCAGATTGGATAGTCTTCAAATTATTTTTCCTTCTAGAGATTTTGACATTTCTTTTTTTTTTTTTGGTTGGGGGGGGGGGGGACCTTGTATTTTTCTATCATCGCATTGAAGTCAAATCTTACTCTTGAAAAGTAAATATAAATAACAAAGAAAAGGGAAAATGACTCGTCACTCACCAAAATTGAAGGCCATGATGAGTAAAAAAGGAATGTTAATGTTGATGGGAAAAATCATTTAAATAAAGATGCTATGTTGATTGCTGAATGAGAACATGAACAAGTAGATTGTTGAAATGTTTGAGGGATGCGCGAATGAGTATAAAACTATTAAGCCATTTACTTTCTAGACAATTGCTATTTTGGGTAAGTATGGTATAGGTAAACCAGGTGACCTCATCTATGCTGAACAAGCCTACCCTGACTTTTAAATGGAATCAAGGCGTGTTTCAGAACTGTCACTGTGCAACAGTGTTTATGGTATGTGTGGTGTTTAATCTTTTCAAGAACGAATTATTTTGGATGAAAAATGCAAGAAACTGTATTGTTTCTTATTGAAGCAACTTCTACAGATATAAGCTGTATTAAAATTTATATTAATGAGAGAGAGTTACTATATGCAACATTGGCCAGTGGGTGGTAAAGGGAACTATTATAAGCAGAGAATCTGAACTTAGGAGCAAACATACACATTTGTATCAATGCCCCTGAAGAGGTTAACTGTGTTTTATCAGGCTCTACATTAGCATCGTGTCCATACTCTGGAGAAAACTATTTGATCTGAAGTATCCGGACACCCCTATGTATTGTGGAATTGAATGCTAGATATCACGACAGGTGGATTTGCCAGTCTAAAGGGAAATGGGGACTATTGTGTTGTCAGTAGAAAAGCAATAACAGCAGAACTGTTTCATTAGTAGAGCACAGTGACTTCAAATGTAGACTAGTCATTAGATGTCACCTGAGTAACAAATCCATCAGGGACACTTCAACTCTTCTGGCTGTCCAAGATGATTTGATTGTGAGTAGAAAAACAATGGAACAAGCACAACGAAACCATGACCAGGAATAACCTGATTTAATGATTGACAGGAATATCGAGGAAGATGGTGTAATGTTTCAACCCGTGAAATGGACATTTTAAAGAAACTGCCACTAATTTTTCCACTAACACTGGTAAGAATTGATCAGAAATGTACGAAGTTAACATTTATATTTGGGATAGAATTGTTCTTATCCTTAGTCCAATAGTTACAGAAAACTACACTATGAAGCATTTAATTTTACACAAAGTATTCTGATAATTACAATGAGATCATGGATGCCATAACTAGTACTTCTAATACCAACAAGCCAGAAAACACATGAATATAACTAGTGCAAGGTCAATTAGTGGTGGGAAGTAATTGTGTTAACGTTATTGTTCTGAGTAAGCTGTATGTCGTGACTAGCTAACACTAACAGTCAGGAGGAGCGTGAGTGCTCTCGCAGCACGGCACCGCGAGGAACATAATACGGTGGAGGCCCTCTGCAATTTTTCTATGTTAATAGGAACAGAGCACTTTCTGGGTGGAGCACACGAATCACAATGGTTTCGATATCACCAAATGTACATTACCAGCGTGAGGCGAATGTTGAGTCTCCTGTATTGACTGAGTGCGGTGATACGCAGAAGTCATAGCATCACAGCATTCCAACATTACGGCCCGGAAAGGTGGTGTAAAACTTTCACACACTAACACAATGAAGCTCACACGCCCTGCAGGCAGGTTCGCCAGGCACGGCTGCTTGGTCCATGTCTGGCGAAGGACCCTGTGGCTAGCGAGTCCATGTCAGCACCCAATGGCATTCGCCTCCAAAGTGATGTCTCATCATCCTACCTGTGAGGTCCTGGAGGAAGGCGGAAGTTCCTCGTCATCACTCATGTGGACTCCAGCACGGAACATCTGAGACACCTGTATTAACAGTGTTGGTTGTGAGATTATCACCCATTGGCCTCTCATTCAAATATCGAGCCGCACGTAGCCTTTGGTGTTCCTAATGGGTAAGGGATTTTGCAGACAGAAGTCTGCTTACACATGAGATCTTCCTTCCTGTCACATCTCTTTAAGCATACAACCATAACTGCGTCCCTAGCTGTGGCTCTTACAAATGTGTCTGAGGGTTACTCGGCACAATAGTTATAAAAAATCACAAGAAATGAGTGGAAGGGTTCACTTATGATTTCCAAAGTGTTGCTTGTATTATAGCCAGCACAATGACTGTGTGTCAGGAGTTAAAATGAATGCAGTCCAAGGGTCGAGCTGTTGTTCATAAGTCAAAGATTTGTGTAGTCAATGCTAAGTGATGCTTGTGGTGGTCTAAACAGTGACACCAGTGGACAGTGGATTACTAAAAACGCGTGATTTGGAGTTATGAATCACACTATACCATGCGGCAATCCAATGGAAGGGGTTGGGATTGTTAAATGCCTGGAGAACATCACTGCCATCATATGAGGTGCCAGCAGTGATGTACATAGGAGGCAGTTTTATGGTGTATGGGTGTTTTGTGGCTCCTGTGTGGTCCCCATATTACAGTTTAGAAATCTCTAAATGCAGAAGGATGTGGACACATTTTAAACCACTGGCATGTGAAATTGTTCTGACAGTTGCTGGTTGATTCATGAAGTTTTGACTGATAAACAGAAGGATACGAGAGATGAGCTTGATGTTTTAGAACAGAACTTTAGTTTTGAGTATCATATGTAAATGAAAAGACAGTTGTGAGTGGCACACTAATGATTCTCCTTGATGGTTCAAATTACCAAATCAAATATTGAATTGATGTTCATTAGCCCTCTTTTTTTTATTGTTCAAAAACTTGTCCATATGGGGTATGTAGTACTGGGATGGACAGTCAGTACTTCAAATTATATGGAAGTGCTTGAATGGCTGAAGAAAAGAGTTACGTACGTTTGCCTGAAGATCTCTAATACCTGAGTTTTTTCACCATGGCATTGTTTTGAGAATGTTTCTGGTGAAACAAACATGGTACCAAGGCCCCAACCACTCTCTGGCTTTTGTTTTCCCAGCTCAAATCCAGTTTGAAACGGTATCATTTTTGGACTTTCCTTTTCAAGTTCTCTAAAAGAAATACCAGTTCTCAACTTCCAGATGAACTAATGACAGGAGCCAGAAAGGATGTATTGATACTGAAGAATCCTATTTTGAGAAATATTAAGTGTATGTAAACATAAATTAAACAAATTTTATGGTATCAGTCTCATTAGTTTGTGGAGGTACCTCATACAATGGAAAAAGACAATTTTGTTTACTTAAACAATATTACCAATTAGTTTTTGGCATCTCTCACCTTGTTACAACAACCTACCTGTGTTATTTTCTGAATTTTCAAACTAAAATTCGATCACCTGCGTGAGCAGTTTTCATGGACAGTTGTGGTAGGTTTCCAATTTCTTTCATGGCAGTAAGTGCTCTTTTATGTGTGTTGAAGCTTCTTTCATTTGAACATAGGGTTACGCCAAGATACACTGTAGTCAATAATTAATCGATCTCTCTCTCTCAGATTTTATATCGATACTATTTCTGAAAGTTGAATCGGCAATCATTTGAATATATCCTCCCCCCCCCCCCCCCTCCACTTCAGGGTAGTCCTGTGTGCGATGTATTGCTGGGCGACAATTTTTGTAGAATGTGTAGCTCTGATGTAATCTTGACTTGTGTAAGAAGGTGTATTTCTCCAAACATTTCAGCAAGCATATTACCTAGAATTTCTGAATTTATTTGAAAATAAAGAAAAAGGGGGAAAATTTGAGTTTTTTTTTATATTGTTGGGTGTGATATTAAAATGGCCCATAGTAGAAGTGATGATTTGCTCAATCATGTGAAGTGTGGTAAACACATTACAAGTTTAAAATCAAAGGAAGCAAACCACAGAATCAACACTTTTTTCACTTAGTTTTTGCTGATGTTAATACTGACTGCAAAGTTTGTATTGAAAGTTATCTTCGTCAAGAAATAATATGAAGTAAGTGGGTAAGATTTAAGTTAAGTATGGTGTTTAGGCATTTCTGGATGTTTAGTTCATGGTTGATTAAATGTAGATTTTAAAATTTTTATGGTCCAGGGTCTTTAAGTTAAAACTTCTTTAAAAGTTTGCAGGTAAACGGCAGTAGTGAGGCTTGTGTGCAAGTTCATCACCGTTGGCTTCATAAATTTTGTCAGTACTACAGCTCCAGAAGTGCTTGCATGTGGCATTCAGATATTGATAATCCAGATCAGACTTCAGTATATCAATTTACATAACTATTTTCTTTGCACCAAACTGGTTATAGATTGACCATCACTTTGAAATTGTTGGCTCATGTTAATTATTTTTCCATTCAAAGTTTACTTTGGTGGTGTGCTGTATTTGACATAATGTACTACTGGGCAGTTACAAGAAAAGGAAAGTTGTTGTTAAATGAAGATTACATGAAAGCTTACTGAAATTGTGTAAAAACAACTATCCAGTTTCTATTTGATACGCTAAAAATATATTTTTTTGCCTAGCATAGTTTCTTTAACATATTTGACTTTTCAATATCTTTCCATAATTATCAATTTTTCATTTATTTTTGGTTTCATTCTTTCCCTTTATGATGGAAGATACAGTTTCAGTGCCTGGTTTACCAATTCAAATATCATTTATCTATGGTTTTCCAAAATCATTACATGCGCTGGTTGCCTCAGGAAGGCCATTATCAATTTTCATCGTTTGTTGCCCTTAATACTTTCCTGGCTGTAATGACCTTATTATTAATGAGTTATGAACCCCTAATTTAAAAAATTGCCTTGTAATAATGGTAGTGTAGCCAATTATTAGCTTAGAGCAGGATTTATATTCAAAAGAATCCCCTCATATAAAAAATAAGCAAAGTTTAAGTTGACTGATGCTAGTTTCTCACTGGATATTGCTACGTTTTAAAAAGAAGCAACTAAATGGATTTTATTGAACTACTTTCTGTACCTTCTTTGGAAACATACTTCTTGTAGTTATTATTCACATGATATTTATGATTATGAAATTTACTGTTACAGTTAATTAAAAATGTGTCAATTGGTTCCAGGTTAAAGGCCTTTCAATAGAGCACGAGAAACTAGCTGTTGTACACAGTTCCCAGGGCAGCTCATTGACTCATGAAAGCCAACTCAGTTCCCCCACGGGTCGGAAGCATATGAAACCTAATAACTGTACCTCCAAGGATGCCGCAGAAGGAAGCACGACAGAACAGCAACAGCAACAACAACAACAGCAACAAGAGCAACAGCAACAACAACAGCAGCAGCAGCAGCAGCAGCAGCAGCAACAACAACAACAGCAACAGCAGCAGCCGCCGCAACAATCGCAACCACCTCAGCAGCAACCTCAGATTATGCACCAGCAGCACGCATCTACCTCATCATACCCAAGTGCACTATATATGCTCCCACCGCACTACCGATACGAACAGAGAGTTCCACCGTCGCCCTCACACTACGACCCTCCACCACGCAAACGTCATTACCGTAGCTCTTCAGAAGTGATGCAAGATGCAGCAGCTGCAGTGAGAGCTTCTGTCCTTCGTGATGGTAGTAAACCATCAGGAAGGCTATCCCCACTGTCACTGGCCTATCGTCCATCTGTGGCTCAACAACAGAGTCAGCAACAGCCTCCTCCTCCACCGCCTCCGCCACAAGATACAGAGCTTAAATCAGAACCTGAAAGAGGCTATGTGCAGAGTCCACACCATTTGTGGTACGACTCTGCAACTGACCCCGACCAAGCTGCCACACCTGTAACTTATGACAGAACTGCTGCTGTGGATACTGACACTGCTAGTACCATAGGCTCAGAGAGCCGTCGTTCTTCAGTGGAGCCAGGAAGCAGTTGTCCTGAAGGTAGGCTCCTACATAAACTTCTGTTCTCTCTCTCTTTTTCTATTCACAGTTGAGATCTTTAATATACTAATCTGTAATCTTTCCAGTTCCCATTTAAATTGCTGTTCTCTATCTTTATTGAAGGCTGAGATCATTTAAGGGAACCTGCTAGTGTAAAATGTAAAAAATTGGCATTTTTACCTTTTTAGTGAAAAATAATCTACAAACTTTCCTGATTACGATGATATATGATTTATTGGGTATAATAAATTACCTTGGAGTGTTATTGATGGTTTTCATTAATTCTACACAGAGATGTGTCACCCATATTCCATTTATTCATAAATGTTAACTGAAACTTTAACTTGATTTTTTCTCAAAATTTGAAATTTTCTATGTTGTGCACCTTTTTCTCAGGAAATGTTCAGTCAACTTGAAATTTTGTACAGCTACAGAAGCTTTATATGTCACGCTCTGTAAAGCAAAATGAAAATAATCAAAACAATAGCTAGTGAATTGTAAAGTAATAAGTATCTGAAAATTTTCCAAAACAGTAGTTACACAATTAATTTATAAAATCTAAATCAGCGTCGTATCAACAATAAGTTTAAATTTTATTAAATTAGCTACAGTAACAGCAGAAAAAAGGTACATAAATAGGAGTACGTTTCTTTAAATTTTTAAATTTTTTTTTTTTTGGTTTTGCCTGTTCACGTGTGAATATTAATGAAAATATACTATTGGATAATAGAAACAAAGAAACTGCCGTGAGGCACTGAAAATAAGATAGGATAGGGAAAATAAACAGCTACCCGTCACCACAGATGAAGGCAGGAGGGCGAGACCTAAAAACACAAAAACAAACGAATTGCACAATATTTCGACTTTAGTCTTAGTCATGTGGGAGGTGAGACATATGGCAGGGGGAAAGATGTGATCACATCCCAACCTGCCACATGAATGAAGCATAGGCAGAAAATGCGTGGTGGTGGAAGAATTGCCGGGAGGGGGGGGGATAGGCTTGACCAGCGATAAAAGTGAAACAAATCAATATAATCTTTGTGTAGCATAATTCATAAAATACTTCATAAATATACTATATATTTCAATGATATTGTACAGGCACACCAAAAGATATTACTAATAACTTCTGAGAATTTGAACTTTCTAGTTGTCGTGGTTACATAATAATGAAGCTTTAACTGAAATGCCGCATTGTTGGCTTTCCACACTACACAGTTCCCTTAATACACTAATCTGTAATCTTTTCAGTATTCACAAACTTGGTATTAATTATTAAATCAATTACATGTATATCTTAAAAGATTTAAAGGATACAATATAGAATATAGCAATTAATTGGTAATTTTCAAACTTGGTATTTGGGTGGACCTGTGTTCGATTTTTGGTCTGGCTGTCCAGGTTCCAATCTTTCATTTCTTCCAAAAATCTCTCCATGTAAATGCTGGAATGGTTCCTTAATGAAGGCCTTTACTGATTTCCTTCTTATTAGAGATCCTGCGATGACTCAATGTTGATATGACCAAAAAGCATTAATTAAAAAAAGTATAGGTAAATTAACCCATCACTTACCAAAAATGAAAGCTGAAGATCCAGACTAACATGAAAAAACACAAACACAATTTACAGTACAATACAATAACATGACTAATGTTATTAACTGAAATATTGTGTGTGTGTGTGTGTGTGTGTGTGTGTGTGTGTGTGTGTGTTTTCATCAGGTCTTATTGCCTTGATGTGTGGTAAGTGACAGGTTATTTTATTTATCCTATCATATTTTCAGTGCTTAGTAGCAGTTTTTTTCATCATTATCCAGCTTAAAAGTAGGAAGAATCAGTGCATTTGCCAAGGGAGCTGTGCACGCACCACTGCTTACTGCTTAATAGCTAATCATGCCATAAGCAACAGTGGATGAACACCATCCTTGCCAAATTGGCTGTTTAAAACATGAATAAGATTTTAAAAAGAAATATTACATGTCTCATGTGTTTTTGTACTCATTGCAGCCCTCCAGCCTTCATCTTTGATGAGTGATTTGTTATTTTCCCTATTCATTGTTATTTATATTTCCTACAAGCATTAATTAAAAATAGGAGTTGGATTATTAATTCTTCCATTACTAAGATTTGTTCTTGATTATATACATTAGTCATCTTATTTACAACAAATTATTGTCGTGATAACTATATCTTGTGACAGGAAAAAGTATTTTAAAATTTACTTGTGGTTGATCTTGTTTTTACATTTGTATTTCTTTGCATGGGCTTCTTTCTTTGTAGAAAGAAATATGTAGTAAAAAGTTGATGAATAGTTATATGAATTTAATTGATGGATTGTATGCTCCTGTGGTAATTTTCCCACACATCCATTAGCCCTTTCTTCTTTTTAATATTTTCTTAATTTTTCAACCCATCTATTTTTGCTCTTTATGAATTTTAAACTTTTTCTATGTCTATTGTAAACTATTCAGTACTTCCTTGGTAATTTATCCCAATTCCTGACTCCCTTATCAACAAATTAAAATTCTCTTGCTCCTTTATTCCTGAAATTGAATGACAACTTGTGGTTTGATCATCTATTTCAATGCACTACTCTTAATTCTTCTACCATTATCCTTCCAAGCCTCATCACCAGTATATACCTTGTACATTCCCAGCACACCCTTCACACTTATATCTTTCAACCTACTAGTTTGATAACTTTTTTTTTGTGATTCTTGGCTATCCGGGTTCTGCCCTGGAAGAAGATCCCAGAATGAGGGTCGAAACGTCGGTATTAAGAAATATGACGCGGCGCCACCCGGATAGCCAAGAATCAGTTGACTCTGGCCGCGGAAACCTACGATTACAACTTTTTTTTTTTTTTTTTTTTTTGTCGATCAATGCAAATGATCATTTTAGAGAGATGAGAATTGGACTGCACTGTTACACTGGATACTGCAGTGTGTTGTTAAGAGTAATAAATGAAATAAAACTTATTGAATCATAATTATGAATGTAAGCAATGAATTTTTGGGCAAACTCATTCAAGTTACTGCTCTGTCACATTGATCTAGTGTCATGATTGTGTTAATTTTGCTGTGATTTTTCGGTGATATCCTTCTTGACTAAATCTTTAAGTGTGGAGTCAGATAACGCCTATTTTATCAATTATTTGGTGACATACTGTATAATCGTATATTTACTTGCTTCATGAAAAAGTTCAGCCAGTGCAGACTCAGCATATGAGGGCTCAGCCTATATAGGGAAAAAGGAAAGATGGTGGGTTTAGTGAAGATGGTGAGAAGGATGGTTGGAAGTTGATTACAGGTCATGGGGAAAATATGGTTAACAAGATGAAGGAGCCAGACACTTTAGAAATTGTTGGGAAAAATAGGTTTGACCTGTTATCAGAGCCAGGAGAGGAAGAGCCTCATGTAGATGTAGGAGTAGATGAGGTGCAGCAAGCCTTTAGGAATAGGGGCGTACAAGGAAATAAGTGTTCTGCTGCTAGTTTGTAGCCATGGGAGAGGTATAGCCCCTCTTCTGCAGAACAGTTAGACACAGGCTATCAGTTTTTTTCAGACTTGGTACATGATTAGGTCAGGTAATTGTGGAAACAGGTAGGACTTTCAGTAAGTAGAGTAGTGGTAGTGGGAATATGGGGAATAATGTTGATAGGAATGCGAGTTACAGTATAGAGAGTGACCTGAGGAAAGTGGTGAAAGAGGAGCAGCATACCAAGTTAAGATCGTGCAAGTTTTAAGTCGCTATGACTGTTCTCAATTGAAATACGCTGTGAGGCGGGTATACGTGGAAACGGAGGTGCTACTTGGGAAAGGCTTTATTTATGTCTTGGGATTTGTGGTTATGGACACCTATGCTAGGTAGGGTGTTCTCCACACAAGGCTTACACCAAAATAGAAGGTGCAAGTGGGTATTCTAAAGCTGTAAATGAGCCCGCTTCCAGTGATGATGGAGTCAAGACTTTCCTTTTTTAGGTTAGGGGCTGCTGGTGAGGGTTGATAAAAATGGATACTGATTGTAGATCCGTGATGGGAACAAACACAAATGCTAAAGAATAGATGAAGCTGCTGAAACAATAACTGGCGGTGACAGAACTGGGAAGGTAAAGGTTAATGCTGAAAATATCACATAGCTAGTAATAAATGTGTTACTGGTGAACTGTAGTCATATAATCAACAAAGTGATTGAGTTTGCAAACTTAATAGAGATAAATGAACCACAACTTATTATAGGGATAGTCTTGATTAAAAGAAGTGCTAGACAGTGAGGTTTTTTTCTGTTGGTGACAGAGTGTGCCACAGAGACAGAGGAGCAATTGGTGGAGAGTTATTCATAGTTCATAACCATGAGCTATTTGGGGTAGATTTCTGGGGTAATAAAACGGTAAAAAATCAGGGCGTTGGTTGCTTACTGTAGTAAAAGAATGAATGCTGAATGTGAGGTTCTCGGACATAAACTAAATTATTAATCAAGAGTCCGGAGGTGAGAGTAGAATGGTCATTATTGGTGGGAATATAAATTTACCAGATGTCAGCTTTGTAGAAAATAAGATTAATAACACAAGGGAACAGAGATTTGTAAATACCTAAATAAGGGATGAAGACTTTACACAAGTTGTGGTGCAGAACACAAGGGGACCAGTGGGGTGTCAAATAACTGAAGAAATAATTGATCATGAAGCAGTTCTGATGGGTATCAGAGGATTCAGTAAACCAGTGGGCAAAATTGAAGGGGGAAATAGGTACAATCATAAATAGGAGAGAAGAGAGATTTCAGGGAAAGTTTCAGCAAATGGAAGAATGGCACAAGTACAGTTAAGTCAAAGTGGGAAGAGTTCAAGGAGACAGTAAAATGGATAAAGAAATATTTATTCCAAAACAGAAAGAACCTATGTACTATTATAGGGAGGTGAGGTGGTTCAAGAAGTTGGTTTGAAGAGAACATCAGAGCTAAGAGACAGTAAGGCAGTAGGGAATACTTCAAACATCTAAACAAGGAATTAATAACAGCAAAGAAGATGGCTAAAGATGGGTTTATGAAGAATATTATTGATGCAGGGGTAGCACTGATCAATGCATCTAAAATCTCTATGGCTGTGTTAAAAAAACCAAGTGGAATGGAGGATGTTGAGACAATTGGCTAGTTGCCTGAATTTGAAAAATAGGTTAATACTTTACCTTATTATCTATTTTACTCAAAAAACATATTTTTTTAAAAATCGAACATTTACAATATGTATTTTGTATTTTTAAAAATGAATTTAAATTTACCTAGAAAACGGTCAAGACTGCCATGGTGTCTTGAATGACGACATCATACCACCTGGGGGAGGGGGGGGGGGGAAGGACCAGCTGTGTATGTGTATGGCAGGTGTTAGTTTTCTTTAATTAAAAATTAATACCTTGTATTATAAGTACTGTTTAGTGCCCCACTGTAAAAGCAGAACAATAAAAACTCCAAACAAATTATTTATATATTTTCCAAACAATGAACAAATATGGTAAAAGTGGTTAAAACTTGCAAGGAGGAGGATGCTCATAGTTTATCTGCAGATTCAAGAATCTATTTTTGTGGAGATCATTTTCATGTAAGTGTTCGTGCATAATATATTTCTAAATCTAAAGCAAAACAGATGAATTTTACAGAACCACTACTTTTCAAGTATTGATAACATATTAAGGTATGAGTCAAACCTGAAGCCCTGTACGCCAGCGAAACTTTAACACTACACTGGAAAGGTGACCTAGAAAGCATTTTGAAAGAAGAACGCAAAATTATAAGAAAGATCCTTGGCTCAGAAAAAAACAGACAACAGAAACACTGTCAAACCTCGCGGCAGACATCAGGAAACAAAGATTAAGATTTTATGGACATATCCACAGACTTCCAGCAAAAAGACCGATTCATAAAATTGTGACGTACATAGAACAGCTAAAACTATGCCCTGGGTCCAGCAGATCAAAAAAGACCTGGAAAAAGCCCACATAAACTCATCAGAAATCGTAGACAGACAGACATACAGAGAAAAAAATTATCAAATGGGAAGTACCGCCAGAGAATGAAGTCATTAAAACACCAGCGACGAAGTGGACTGAAGAAAGGAAGAGAATCCACGGAGAAAAAATGAAAGCTATATGGAAACTTAGAAAACTGAATCGTTAAGGCTTTGCGTGATCCGACAGGGTCCAATTGCAAATGATGATGATGATGATGATAATAATAATAATAATAAGGTATGAGTTGAGGTTGTTTTGGTTTTATGATTTAAAATCTTTCTTTAGTGTTACGTTTAATATAATAAACACTCTGGAAACACTATCATTACCATGATGCCAGAATCTGATGATTGATTCTTATGCAGCTAAATGAAACAAATCAAAAATAAAGAATAATTTTTTTAAATATCTCTCTTGGTTCCTGAGATATCATAACTGAAAGGTGATGTTAGGCTGATATGAAGGTTAGAGCAGACTGGAAATTAGCAACGCCATAGGTTTAAAATTTTCCACACCTGTTTTTGAGGATATACTTTTCTAGAAAAGGTGTATATGAAAGCAAAAAGAAACATGCAACAGAAAAGTTACGATACAGTACATAATTAACAGTTCCGAACAACCATATTCAATGACATTATTCATGCCAAAGATAGTACCACACCACATTTCATTCAAGATATCTCGCGAACCAAGCAATATATAAAAAAATTAGACATCTCCATGTGAAGATCTTGAGGACCTGAAATTAAGTTTAGCTATTTAGCACTTGCTTGTACTTCGCAAATGTAACCTCAAAACCAGTATCAATTAATTTACAAAACATACGTGTAAGCAATAGGTTATTGTTTACAAAACTGAAAGAAGACTATTTAAGCTTATAATGTATATTTGACACTTGTGTATACTTACATCGAAGTTTTAACACTGCGGAATTCCGATGAGCAGAAGTCTATGTTTGACATGAAATATCTGTCAAGTGTTATGGCATCAATTTTGAGCAAATTGCTACTGTTTGCTTTGCTAAATCCTGGTTCCATAGCGAATTAGACTTATCTTTCAGCATATAACTGAGAACAATTGTATTAAGGTGACAAAAGTTGCTACAAATGAATAATTTACCAAGTAACCTGTTCTGTTCCAAGAAAATATTAATAACAACTTTGGCATTTCGGGTGGTGTGACGTAATGCTTTCTCATTGGCGTTCACGGTCGTGTGACTCAATGCCTGATTTTGTCCAATTTATTTTCTAAAAATAATAGTTATTGTTACCTTTTATAATTATAATCCTTTTAATCATTAAATACTGCTATGCGTCCCATTTATTCTTAGTGGACACAATACTTGTATGTGTAAAGATGGTGAAGAAGTTACTGAGAATTTGAAAAAAGGCAGATATTTTAAGTAACTGGTTTAGTGAGACTTTTAGGGACAATGCTTCAGGAATGGGAGTGTGTAAATCGGAGCACAATCTTATTCACACAATTAGAAATAAACAGAATAAAAAATTTGAAATTCTTGCTGAGGATATCGTAAAGCAACAAAGAAAGCTATAAAAGAATAAATGGATTGGTGTAGATAATATTACTATGGTTGTCTTAATGATAGCAGGATGAGACATTGCACTTTATTGTTAAATGTTATTTAAGTTGTGTCTGGGTACTGGCTGCTTACCAGAGGACTGGAAAAGAGCGATGTTATAATTCTATATGATAGGAACAAAGCAGTAGAAGATTGTGAACAACTGAAGTATAATCTGGGCAGAGTATCTAGCTGGGTAGATCAACATGGAATGAAGATAAATGCCAAGAAGAATCAGGTTATTAGGTACACAGATAAAAAACCAAAGGTTGATTATGATTATGTGGTAGGGAAAGAATTGCTTGTGTAAGACTTAAAATGTAAATACCATAACATTTGAGAGCAAACTCAACTGAACAGGACACATTGGACACACAGTAGGAAGAGGTTTCAAAATCCTTCACTTGTTGGAGAGAGTGATGAGGGTATGTGTCAAACAACTGGGTTGCAAAACTTTTGTAAGACCATTACTTGGAGGAGGTGCAGAGAAGGGCTGCTAGATTCATGTGTGGAAATTACTGCAGAACATAACCACCAGCTGGTATCATAAAAGAGCTGTAATTTAATTCATTGTAAGATTGGAGGAGGAAGAAGAGAGTTATGGGAATGTACAAGGCATGTTTTGATGATGAGGTGTGAAAAGATATGGGTGGAAGAATTAAAAGAGGTGCATGGAAGGGTTAAGATGCTGGCACTAAATTTGAGGCATAAGGGTGTGGGTAGATTTTATTTCATAGGTAAGGAGAGTCAGGGATTGGAATAAATTATCAAGAGAGATGATAAATAATTTACTAAAAGGCTGAAAGAATTTAAAATTGAAATTTCTAGAGGGTAAAAGTAGCTGGGTACAGGAAAGGAGAAAACTGGGTGTTCAGGGATTTGGTTAATTTACTCAAGAAATTGGTGATCAATATGGGGTTACAGTTAGGTTTTTAGGGTGCAGGACAGAAGTTGTGTAAAAGGTGCATTGTAGTATATGAATTTTTTTGCAAGATCAGGAAGATACCAGTAGGTTATGAGAGCTTGTAATAGATTTTGAGAGTACCTGGAAAGTGAATCTTCATTGGAACAGATGTGTGTGCCACAGATGGCAAGACAATAGGGAAGAAACACTTATTGTGGAAGTGGTAACAATGGTTAAAGACAATATGCTTGTGAATTTGTAGACTTAATGTGAACAGAAATGTGAAGGTTACCTTTCTGAAGGAAGTGTCAACAATGAGGAGATTGAAGTTGGTGGTGGAAATGAGTACAGGTATTATTGATGGAGTGGCTACTTTTCAAAGAATTGATCAGGTCACTGTGGCTCAAGATCATAAATATGTCATATATGGTTTTGAACCACTCAAGGATTTGAGTTGGATTTTATTTAGGAATTGTTCCTCTAGATGGCCCATAAATACGTTGGCATAGTGTGGTGTCATACGGGTAATCAAGCAATGCCATGTAGGTAGTAGTATTCCTAGGAGTAAAAGGAGAAGTTTATTGAAAGGATGATGTGAGCTAACTACAGTGGGTGGCCAAATTATTATACTCAATAGGTCATAAAGCAAAAAAAGTCATGAAGTTTTTAAAAGACGAAAAAATAACCCTCTTGGATTGGCCTGGAAATTCGCCAGACCTTAACCCTATTGAGAATGTCTGGGCGGCGCTAAAAAAAGAAATTTGCAAGGATAAAATTATTACTAATAAAAAAGAATTAATAGAAAATATTATTACAGCATGGCACAGAACACCTGAATTACAAGAAATTTCCAAAAAGTGCATTGCCAGCATGCCGCAGCATCTACAAAACGTGATTGCTCAAAAGGGAGGATTCACTAAATATTGATTAATATTTTTTTCTATTAATATAACATAATTCCTATGCTAAATTATGTTTTATTTATTTTTCCTTAATTCATTAAACCTATAAAGATAACAATAAAAACGATATCATAGGTCTATTAGTAGATTAAATGTATAATAACACACGAAACAATGTTTTTTTTTTCAAACGAGTATAATAATTTGGCCACCTACTGTATATGATAAAAGATGCTGTGGAACCTATGTGACAGTAGATTTGGGAAATCTTCCAGGACACTGAGGCCCTTATATTGAGGAATGTTTGTATTGAGGAGGTGACATCAGTTTAGACAAACAAAGAGTCTGGATATGGAGATGGAGTGACTGTGGACAGAAAGTATAAAGTGTCTGATAGTCACTGTGATCCAATGATGATGGAGTCAGGACTTTCCTTTTTTAGGTTAGGGGCTGCTGGTGATGGTTGATAATATTCTTGTTAATGGACATTTCTTTCATGTCTCTGCTTTCCACAGCGCTGAGGTTGTTGGAGAGGATAATGGTGGAAATAGGGAAGGGTGGTGGGGACATAAAGAAGTCATGGAACAGGAGGAGGAGAATGTCTGGAGACTGATTCTTCATTGGACCAGATGGTCTGTGAGGCCGCGTTTAAACGATGCGAGTTGACTGGAACGACAGTTGGCCGGACCGTCGGTGGTAGGGGTAAGATACTGGACTAGCATGCTAGTAATAATTAGAAGACAGTGCACTGTCCACTGTTAGGACAGTTCTCTACTCCTACATTGTGATTTTATTGAAAATAGTATGTCCATATTACAGAAACGAATTAACATCGTAGCTAATTTGTTAATTGTAATGTTGAATAATGTGAATAATAATAAAATAAAACGTAGAAAAACGTTAAAAGAGTATATATTAAAAAGAAATGCTTTAAATGCCTCAACGCCTTTAAAAAAAAATAAAGTTGCAAGTGAAAATATAGAGTTACATCATTTAAGACTAACTGTATCTCAATTTGAAGAGCTATTGTGAAATATTTTTTCCGATACATAGAAGATGATACCGCTATGAAGCAAGATCCTTGTTCTTATAATTTTTATTCTTAAAATTCCACGGAATTTCCTCACTTTCATGCAGTTCTAAAGATTTTAATGCCTCTGCTTCACTGCACTTACGTGATTTGTTAGTTGTTGCCTTCGTGATTGTTGAACTCGCACGTCAAAAGTTGGTCGTGAACCGAGTCCACTATCCTCAGTCAACTGTCTGTCTTGTACCTGTTTACACGAGGAGAGTGCGACTATCCAGTGCTGCGCGCGCAGCAAGACAGTACACTCGTTCCAGTCAACTCGCATCGTGTAAACGGGGCATGAGGGATGGCCAGTCTTTAAGGATTTGGCGCGGGAGGGATGACAACTATCAAAATAAATATGTTGTTGTAAATTTGTAGGCTTCATGTGAACAGAGGTACATAAGCGATCTTTCCATAATAAAATGAAGCAACGTAAGCATCAAGCAAAATAGATGATATATGTGGGAGTAAGTCCAGTTGAAGTGTTTATTATTTAGGGAATTGAGGAAATCTAGTTCGTGGTCCTCACTATGAGTCCAGATCATAAATACATCATCTATGTATTGAGGCCACACAAGAGGGTTGAGTAAGATATTGTTCAGGAACTGTTGCTGCAGTGGGCCCAGGATTACATTTGCATAGGATAGTGTTATGTGGGTACCCATGGAAGTGCTGCATATCTGTTGGTAAACTTTAAGAGTTGAAAATTCAAGGTGTTTTTGAAAGAATGAAGTGAGTCGAGGAAATAAGGATGCTTGTGGTGAGGAGGCAATTGAGGGAATCATATTTCTAAGAAGGGTTCCATGTCATTGAGACTTTGACGGGGGAGGGGATATTGATATATAGGGAAGTGATGTCAGTGGAGATGAAGTAGAGACAGTAGAGGAGTGGTGACTGTGGATGGACACTCAAGGAAGTGTGGAGTATCTTGAATGAATGGAAGTTCTGTACACAAGGCTGGAGGTGCTAATCCACCATAGCCAAAATCCATTTTGTGGGCAATCATATGGCACATCCGAGGTCTAAGAACAGAGAGTTTCCTGGCATATAACTGCAATGAAGTCTTCGTGGTTGTAGTGCAGGATTGTGTTGTGAAAACACGATATTTTGACGACTAGCTCCGTCATTTTCCTCAGGTGTAAAAACATCTGTACTGGTCGACTGACCGACAGATACTGAAACGGCTCAGGTGCTGCACTTCCTCATATGCCCAACGGCTCTGTTCGTGGCGCTCGCCTGGTGGCTGGCTGCCAATGGGCGTGGCTTTGTTGCAGGCCACGAACCCTAATATGGAGCTATATATGGTGGCAGGTGGACAGGGGTACCACGCGCTCTGCAGAGTTTTGATTGCTTCTTTGACTATTGAATCCCAAAAATATGAGGTTCTAGCCAATATCCCAACATTGTTAAAGTCTACCTTGTGGCCATGGTCATACATGTGCTAGGTAATCACTGATTTGCTGTATTGTATCTCTGCCTGGGACAATACAGCAAATCTGCCAATATTCAACCGTGTGCGAACTTGTGAAAGACGATCGTTGTATTACTGTTGCAGAGATTGCATCAGAGGAGGGTATAAGTGTTGGAAGTGTCCATATGATTGTCAGAGTACTTTGTACAGACAAGTATCGGCAAGGTGGGTTCCACGTCGTCTGAACGAGGCTCAAAAGAATGTGCGAAAGACATCTGTCAACGATCTGAATTGCTTTGAAGTAGGAGAGGCTTTTTTGGATTGTATCTTGAGCTGCAACAGTACATTGGTCTATCGCCCTGAAACAAGAGTGCGTGAACAGAGTGGAGGAAAGTTGGAGATGGAGCACTGATCAAGGCCAAGGTGTGACTGTTGCTGGGAAAGTTTGGTAACTGTGTTTTGGGGCTCAAAAGGCATATTGTTGATTGACTTCCTACATACTCAAAGGACAGTCAATGTGGTCTGCTAGTGCCAGGTGCTGGATTATGCTAATGCTGTTTATCACATCAAACGGTGCCAACAACCAATTCGTGCTGACCTCCTTCTTCAGAACAATCAACAGCCGCATACAACAGTTCTAGCTGGCTATAAACTCACTGATGTACACTGGCAATCTCTTGAACATCCTCCTTACAGTTCAGACTTATCACCATGTGAGTACTGTATGTTAGGTCCACTAGAGGCATTAGGAGAGGAATGATTTGAAGATGATGCAGTGGTCAAACAGTATGTGCGCAGTTGGCAACTGGCACTGCCATCATATTTTTTCTATAATGGGATCAGAAAGCTTTCTATCTGATGGAGAAAATGTATTTCTATGGAAGGAATCTGTGTAAGAAAAATGAGTTACTTAATTTTTATTTTTAATTTACAACCACTCAAGTTGTGTGAAAAAATTCCAGTTCATATTTGAATGACCTTTGTATTTTTATTCATTATTTTTGTGATGTTCCCCCCTTTTACCAGTAATATTTTTCCATAATTTTTTATTATAGATTCAGTATATTTCTGACCCCTTCCACTATCACCCTGGCCACCCTTACTTTGTTCCCTTGATTTCCCATTGACATGGCTTGTATTGGTGTGGTCATGTCAGATCTTCTTATTTTGTATGTGTTTTCATTGTTGTGTTCCTGCCTTCTTCTATGTTGTGTGTTTGGGTTTAATTCCCCTATCCTTCATTATAAATTATTTCATTTTTACTACTGTATGCTGAACCACCCACCTCCAATGATTTTATTTACCCCTAGTTGTTGAGTATTTACTTATTATTCACCTTGCCCTTACCACCACTACCACCAATCCTACACTGTCCTTATTGAAGATGGAATTACTTCAAGAAGGATTGTATCATCAGAGTGTACCACAACCATTAATCCTAATAACATTTGGTCATGACTGAAAAAGTTGCTTTCTTTGTAATTGTGAGTCGGGTTTCTGATAGTTCTTAACTTTCTCCTGGAAAATACAACTGTCTGGGATTCAGCCGTAAATTTCAATTTCTTGGAACACTTCCATGCCTAAACCATACTAGAAAGTGTCACTAGCCATGGAAAAAAATCAAGATAAGAATGTCTTCTTGACAATGTCCTTCAATTAAATCCTCCTCACACATGGCTGTCAAGTTCCATTTAAAACACTTCTGCACAAAATTTATTAGATATGGACACTTCAAAACAATCACCCTTAGTGAAATTTCTGTAACACTCTTCATTCTTCTTTAAGTAATCAATCCGAAGATTGGTTTGTACAAAGTCTTCATGTATTCTGCTTCTCTGCCTTACTTTTTAATTCTAAATATCTGCTCTATTTCGTGTCATTCATAATTTGGTTCACCTTGCTAAATCTTCATCTTCTTTTGTTCCTTTTATCTTTTCTCTAACAATCACCTTAAGCAAACTATTGTGACGCAAAACATGGCCTGTCATCGTCTCTTCCTTCGTGTAAGTCCTCCAGACTCTTCATTCCTCAGAAACTATTCTAAATACTTCATCATTAGTGACATTAACCATCCAGCTTATCTCCAACATTTGTCTGTAGCAACAGACCTCAAATGCCTCCAGTCATTTCCTTTCTGTTATCTCTATGGTCCATGATTCACTTACATATCGGCCTTTGCTCCAGACACATGGTTTTAAAAGATTCTTATACATTGACAGGCTTATGTTTTAGAAATAATTATACAGTCATGTTAGGTGAAAAAAGGGGTGAAGCTTGGAATGAAAGGTAATAAGTTGTAAATTTACGTAAATCTTTTGTTTTGACATTTTATGAGTTAGCCCAAAAGTCTCTTAGAATCTCATGTACACGGTCAAGATATTAGTAGGTCAAAGGATGCAAAAAAAACAGTATAATATATTATTATCTTGTTTCCTTTACTCTAAATGTTATTTTGAGTTATTAGAAAAGTTGTAGAGCATAAAATTCTCTACGAATTTTGCTATAGGCAATATTTAATAAATTCAACCCTTCTTGAGATAGAGCGTGAAGAGTGGGGAACACTTGTCTGCATGGATGATAACGCTACTGTGTGATACATTAACTGTAGAATCCAATACACAGTACAATTTATAAAGATAATTATTTATGAAAATGTTGTTATTATAATTAAACTTTAATTATGTACTAATTAATAAAATGTATTTATAGATGTTATATATTTATGAATAATACATTTGATTAATAACATTAACTTAATTTATATTAATAATAATATATTTAAATGAAATTGTTTAAATACATTTTAATTATATTTTTATTTCCTTACAGTTTATCATAAATCTATTAGAATCCAAGTTTTAACGTAAAGAGAATTTTTAATATTTATACAAGTGTTTTGCGACCATTTTCATTATTAAGATCTGTTTCTTTGTCAAAGCGTCCAACCAAGTCTATTCCTCAGTTAATATCTGTATCTAGGCAATGACAGATGTAAGATTTTAAGGTTATTGGCTGATTTGTGTTTTATCGGTAATAGTCGCTTTCAGCAGGCAATTTTGTGAATGCTGTGCACGGCTTACAAACTTTAAAAACTGCAAGTTTTGAAAGAAATGACAGACAGATAGAATATTTAAATACCTTAACTTCTGTGACTGTGCATATCGTTTATCGAAAAGTGTACATTAGTAAAAATTCCATTGCAGCATCGAAGTGATGGAAGATGACGAACCTTCAACATTATCAACTGTACCTCATAAAAATAAAAGAGATGAGGCTTTTGATTTCAAAACATTATGCAGTTTTTGTAATCAACCAGCTAATGAATTAGCAGAGAGGAAAAAAGGGAAAAGTATAAATGTATGGTCAATAAAGTGAGTACTCTTAAATTTAGAAGACAGTGTTATTAAAAAAAAACAGAGGAATGAGGTGATTTGTTAGGAAAATTGATGAAAAAATCATATACTTTGTGAATATGACTTGAAAGCTGCCGAAGCAAAGTATTATACCGTTTTGCTATATTAATTTCTTAAATCGAGTACAGTCTGCAGATAAGAAGCATCATCAAAATGATAGTCATCGTTGCAATGAAATATATTTTTTTTTAAATATAGAAAATAATGAAGATTCACAATTTACTTTGAAAGCGCTTAAAGATATCCCTATGGATTAACAGAGTATGTACCAGATGATAGGACAATCATTTATAAATTAAGATAAAAATATTTAACTGATGTAATAATTACAACAAAGGTTGAATCATTCACTGTTAAATCATTTTGCGATACACAGACTAATGTATTAACAAACGTTTGGTACTACAACAACAAAAACAACAACAATAATAATAATAACAATAATAATAATAATAAACACTCCTGAAGAAGAATGATGATCGGTTGAAGAAGCTGCTGCAGTAATTATTAGGGAAGATATTTGGTCATCTGTAGTTGAGACCAAGTCTTAACCACCTCAGAGTCAAATGCCGGATGATGTAAATGAAGAAATACCAAAAACTTTGTAATATTTTTTACTAGAAGTTATAATGAGAAATAGAAAAGGAAAAAGGGATCATTTGAAAACAAAATGCCCATCTATATGTCATGCTATAATGGCTTCAATGCAAATATTGTCATTTTCCTTGCTGTTTCTGTTAGGCCTATTTGTATTTCTTCGTAGAAGATAGGGATCTAAAAGACTGTTGGATGCTTGTGATTTTTTTTTTTGCTTCATATAGTGATACTCTAATGAATGAAATTTCAGCAGTTTATCACCGACAGCCTTGTATTTTACCATCAGTGTCAGGTGCGCTATTACAACATGTTGCTGATAATCTATACTATTATAAATCTGTAAGCAAGCTGCGTTTGTAGTGAGGCTTGATCTCTAATAACGCAAAAACTACCGCATCAATTTGCATGGTGTTTCCAAATTTTTAAAGCTAATGTTGCTGATCAACATCTGCAGAAGTAGCTAACGACTAATATGTACCATGGGAAGAAGCAAGTCAGTAAAAAACTTCAGAAATGTGAAACTGTAGACCACAGATAATTATACACATTCAGACGGTCACTCCTTTCATAAAGAGACCTGACAAAATTTAGGATTTCTTTTTTTACTTCTGCGATTCATTTTTCTGGACCGCAGTTCTTCAAAATAAAAAGAATACGTGAATCATGTATAATCAGCATTTACTTGAATCGTAACAGGTCTGTTGAATTACGAAAAAGTTATATTACTATTATTGAAGACATGTATTGTCTTTGGTAGACTGTTATACAGTTTGTCTCTGGAACAAAATTGCTACGTGAACGCTGTACAATACAGCCACAATACGCCAATACTTAATACGAAATTCAGTTTTTTCTCGAAGAGCGATGTCTGAAAAACAGCTATTATAAATATCAGCAAGTAATAAAACATACTTCTTTCATAATGACTTGTGCGGAATTGCACATATTTGGAAGTACTTTATTCGATTAATATGTCTCGTGGCTATAACGTGCAAATATAACTAGGCATCCGAAAATTCAGGTACATGCGACTCAAATAATTACATAGAAAATACGGATATATTGAAAGAAACTCAAATAAAAAAATTTTCATATCCTAATGCTACACCGCGTAAATTATAAAGCTAAAAGCATCGTCCCTTTGGCCTATAACAAAGCATATCAGCTGTCATCACTGCCCAGGTTGCATGTCAATCGATTTACAACTTGCGATAATTTTACCACTCAGAAATAATTGCTTGAATTACATGCACATCAGTACATATACTGTACCGTCATCCATTTTGACATTTTTGAATTAATTATATCTGACTGAAATAATGACAATAATGATACGATGATTTGAAACCAAGATTAACTCCAATTCACGTAAATTTCTATTTTAAAGCAGGAATAATTGATGGTGTATCAACATAAAATAAAAACCAATATCCAAACAGCAAAAAATAAATAAATCAGAAAAAATTGAGATGCTGTGATTATTGGTAACGAATTTTTATTTCAAATATAACTAGGCATCCTAAAATTCTATTCTACACCGAGTAAATTTTAAAACTAAACCCGTTATGCCTGATGCTAAACAAAACGAGTCAATTGTCATCTGGTCCAGGCTGTTGTTTCGCCAGGTACTTACATGCGACTGAAATAATTACATAGAAAATACGGCTATATTGAAAGATACTTAAATTAAAAATGTTTCATATCCTAATGCTACACCCCGTAGATTATAAAGCTGCAGGCATCGTCTCTTAGGCCTATAACAAAGCATCATATCAGCTGTCAGGTTGCATTTCAAACGATTCACAACTTGCGATAATGTTGCCACTCAGAAATAATTGTTTCAGTTACATGCACGTTACTACATAAACTGTACTATGATCACATCTCGACATTTTTGGATTAATTATATCTGACTGAAATAATGACAGTAATGATACGACGATTTGAAATCAAGAGTAGCTCCAATTCACGTAAATTTCTATTTTAAAGCAGGAATAATTGATGGTGTATCAATATAAAATAAAACCAATATCCAAACAACAAAAAATAAAAAACAACAAAAAATAAATAAATCAGAAAAATTGAGATGCTGTGATTATTCGTAACGAATTTTTATATTTCAGCACACTTCCAAGAGGACTAAGTCGTAGATTACTGCTATATTTACATAAATTTATGGCACCGCGGTTATGTTGCAATCCTCGGTATCCACATTTAAAAATAAACTTTTTTTAGTTAAGTATCATGGAAACAATATTTTTCATTATATCCACAGATACATCCTTAACAAAGCTTATACCTAGCTATATAATCCCAGGAAAAGTTTACACATAATGATTATAATATCAGCTTTCTTAACGTTACAACTGTTATATATCCATGTAAGACTGGAGATTTTCTCGGCGTTGTAAATGAATAAAATTTTCTCGGGTAACTAGCCGAGTTAGTCCATCGTTTGACCACGACGTTTCGGCGGTCACAATCTCTGCCGCCATTGTCAAGTGACTGCTGCCGGTCGGTTATTGAGGTGCTTATATATCCATTTAAATTTTCGGTACCACGGTTAACGTCGAATCCTCCATATCAGCATTTAAAAATATTATGTATTAGCTGAGTTAAATATTGCTTTCAGAAATAATATTATTTATTACTACCACAGATATTCTATATTGTAATTAAGTTTATGCTCATCTATATACTCGCAGCCAAAGTTCACGCATAGTGATAATTGCAGCTGTGAAAACGTTTTAATTGTTAGTGCTGTGAGTTGGGTAAGTATAAAAGTTTATGATATGCCCTTGCGAAAGAGATCTAATCTGTCGGGGTCAACTTCTGTAGCTAAAAGATGTCGCTGAAATCGGCTAAATGAGAGTGAAATACACCGACAACATCGTCTGCAACGTCAAAGAGAACGAGATGAAATAGCTAGAGCAAATGAAAGTAACCTGCACCGAGAAAAGCGATTGACCTATAACCGGGTTCTATACGCTAAATCCATAGCTTCTGAAAGCGCACAGAAGAAAGAATGTCGTTTGAACCGTGAAAGCCTTTCTAAACAATAAATGTTTATACTTCGCACAATAATTACAACCACGAATTACTACTGTTAATTTTTCAGGAACCTTTTCTACTATTGAATCAATTGCATCACGTTAAAATATGAATAAAACAACTCTCTGACATCAGTATGAAAACCGAACCTAACGTATTAACCGAAACAAACGAAACTATTCAGAATACATTAACAGTTCATGCCTTTCCACGTTAGTGTCTGATAAGAGAATAAAATCGGTAAATAATTTCTACAACTGCCAAGGCACGCGCGCGTGAAGCAGCGGGCAAATGCTAGTGCACATATAAATGTCAATACTCTGATGGTAATAATACTCTTCATGTAATGGAAATCACAAGGAAAGGGAAAATGACTCGTCACTCACCAAAGTTAAAGGCAGCGACCGGAGACGCACATATATCACGAACACAAAAAATGAACAATATTTTTGTCTTAAACCTTCTTAATGTTAAAGAGAATGAGTCATGTGGTTCGGGAGGTGTGCACACGCTGAAGTATCCTACATGACTCAATGGGAATGATAAAAATAATAACTCCAAAAACTGCTGTTATTTATGCTGAACACTTACAAAAAATATGCACAACTAACCAAGTGCAAAAGAGTTGGCGGCAGTATCACATGTATCTCTTCTATTATATGAAAAGCCAGTTGTACCTTGATTCAGCAGGATTCAAGTCCAAAATGTAAGTGATGAATAAATGCTAATGGAACAAAAGTTTAATGCAGTTGATTTTTGTGGTTACATGGGAAGTGGAGAAATATTGGAATTGAATATTGTATTAACGAATCATACAGCAGCAAGATCATCCATGCGGCTTTTTCCATGCGGCCAAGTGCTCTCCACTCTCTATCTTGTAAGGATCTTGGAATTTTGGCAAATTCTAGTTTTGCTTAGGCGGGACTTAGAAATTTCGAGAAGTGCAGTTTTCAACTTTAAGGAATTTCCCTGTAATCTTGCTCACAGTTGTAATTCATTATAAAAATCATTTTAAAGTGTAATTATCATATCGGGAAACGTTTGGTTTAAGAGATATTCCCGTTTGTTCAAGTTTTGAAGCACGCGATCAGAATAGTGAAATTCTAAGATTTGTAATAACTTTAAATCCAGTAAAGCTACAACCGATCTTTTATCACCAGCTGTAGTCAGCACTATCCCCGATATTTTGGAAGTAAATTTAAGTAAGTTGGTAAAGACTAATTAGCGATTTTAATTAAGAGAAAGAAATAAGCTTTTTTATTAAAAGAGATATCAATTTAAATTTTACATCAGTGGATAGCCCTAATCAAGACGAGTTCATACATATATGGGTTTTCATCAAAAGTTTAAGCATTTGTCCGGAAATTAAGTTTTTGTAAAACAGATTGTCGTAGATTGTTGGGCACGCGCGTAAAAAGTTCTAGAACACTTAGGGATTTTACCCAAATTTGAATGTATCACTACGCGGAGTCTTAAACAGCTAAAACATTAAAATTAATTACTCTAAATTTCTCAAGAGACTGCCGTCGGACTTCTAGTGGATAAGTCCAGATACTATCAAAGTTTAAACATTTTTAATAGTCGGGATCGTCAAATAAATTTAGTACTCTTTGAGCTACGCGGAGGAAAAAGATGTGATATAGTTGCTGACGTCACTGGTTCTCGTGGTTTCGATAAAAGAGCCGGTCTGTTCTGGCCGGGGGTCTGTCTGTTCCGGTCTGTCTGTTCCTGTCCGCGGTCTGTTCCAGTATGTCGTCTCGATAAGTCTTGCGACGGTTGTAATTCGCCATGTGGGCTAGTTTAACCATGAGGGATCGTGTCGTGTTATATTGCAACTCCAAATGACTGTTAAGAACTTGTAAATTTAATAAAGGGGTTTCGGTCGGTTAAGTTTCTCTCCACAACGTGCAATTTTTGGAAAAGAGAGTTCGATATGCCTGCTCAACTGTAAATGCTATTTTGAACTTGTGACTTTGAAAATAAAACTGTGGATTTTTCTAACAGTGAACCTGTGTTCTTCAGTAGTTAGCATAAAACCCTTTTCTCTATTTGTGGGTAACAAATATAGTGGCGACCTAGGCATTCAGTTGAGTCATCCTGGCTACATGGTCAAGTTAAATCAAATCAAATTGAAGCAAGTATTACGGAGAACTGTGAGTCTACATGAGTGTAAGTTATGGCACTAAGGCGATACTCCACCCCGGTATGCAGTCTAGGTCCTTACAATCTCAAGAAAGGTTAAATCTATGAAATATTGCCTATGGCAAAAATTGAATAGAATTTTATGCCCTACAACTTTTCTAATAACTCAAAATAGCATTTAGACTAAAGGCAACGAGGTATATATATATATATATATATATTTGTGACCTTTGACCATGAATATCTTGACTCTCATACATGAGATTCTATGAGACCTTTGGGCTAACTTATAAAATGATGAAGCAAATTAATAGCTATCTTTCATTCTGAGGTTGAATCCCTATTTCTTTCATTAAAAGCATGTTAACTTGGTTGATTCTAGATATTATATCTTTTCTGCTTCTTCCATCTTCTGTGACTGTACTCCCAGGTAATTGAATTCTTTAACTTTTTGAATAAATTTTTCGTCTAATTTTGACTGTTTGTTTTTGAAGGTCCCTGCTGCAAATTAATACAGTAGAACTCCAATTATCCGAATCGATATTTTAATTAAGACGGAAATGTACTGTGAAAAGGCTTCCCTCTTTTATAAAAACCAACCCAAAGTTTGGATGACTGCAGCTTTGTTTACCGAGTGGTACAGCGAAATTTTCATCCCCCGAAGTGGAAAAGCATCAAAAATCTCTTGGAAAAGAAGACATTTTCAATATACATACAATAATTAATTGAAATAGACCCTTTTTTAAAAAAAAAAAAAAAAAATCCGATTATCCGAATGGGGTCCGGTCCCAATTGATTCAGATAATTGGAGTTCTACTGTACTTTGGACTTTTTCTTGTTTATTTTCAGATTATAATGCTTAGTAAGGACCTCTTCCATTTTAACAAGAGTTTCATCCATTATCTCCGTTTCTACTTAACCGAAGTCAGTGAATGAGGTGTCATTTTAAACCTTATGGTTTCCACTTTGGTCACATCATATTTTAATAAAGGAATTTTTCGGAATTCAACCCTTAAAGGGCAAAAATGTCAGTATTTCTGAAATGCTGATTTTTTGTGTTACAAGTCATTTATCTCCCTGTATACCTATCTGAAATTGTTTAATGAAGTATCATTTTAAAGATTAGGATCTCCACTTTGGTGGTATCATATATTGACAAGAATTTTTCAGAATTCAACCATTAAAGGGCAAAAGTATCAATAGTTCTGCAACGAGTCATTTATCTCTCTTCATATCTAACCAATATAGATAAATGAGGTATAATATTAAAGATTAAGGTCTCCGTCATAGCCACATTATATTTTAAGAAAGGAATTTTTCATAATTCGACCCTTAAAGGGAAAAAATTTCAATATTTCTAAAATGCACTTTTTGTCTCTCAAGCCATTTATTGCCCTGCATATCTAAACAAAATCAATAAATCAAGTAGGATTGTGAAGAGTAATATCTCAGCTTTGGTGACATCATACATTAAGATTTTTTGAATTCAGCCCTTAAAGGGAAAAAGTATCAATGGTTCCTCGACGCATTTTTGTGTCATGAGCCATTTATCTCTATTAATACCCAACTGGAATAGATAAATGAGGTATCATTCTAAAGATTAAGGTGTCCACTGTGGTCACATCATTTTTTAATAATATATTTTTTCTTAATTGAACCCTTAAAGGGTAAAAGCATCAGAATTTCTAAAATACATTTTTTTTTTATATTGAGTCATTTACTGCCTTGATAGTTAATTAAAATTGATAAATGTGGTATCATTTTAAAGACTTGGGTCTTCATAAGGTCCTCGATTTCATTACACTATATTTTAAGAAAGGAATTTTTCAAAATATGACCCTTAAAGGGCAAAAGTATTTAATTCTACAATACAGTTTTTTGTCACGAACTGTTTATTTTTCTTGATACCTAACCGAAATCGATAAATGAGGTAAAGATCAAGGTGTCCGCTTTGTGCACACCATATCTTATAAAAGGATTTTTTTTGGAATTCGACCCTTAAAGGGCAGAAGTGTCAATATTATTTCTACAAAGTTTTTTTTTTTATTATTACGAGTTATTTATCTCCTTCGATACCTAACCGAAATCGATATATCGTTTTAAAGATTAAGGTCTCCAATTAGGTAAAATTATGAATTAAGAAATAATTTTTCGGAATTTGATGCTTAAAAAGGGCGCAAGCACGAGACAGTTCAGAGCCAAATCCCTAGATTGCGCAGAGATGTCAATAAACTGTTTTTTGTACAATAAGTAGTTTTTCAGATATTTTTCCTGTTGTAGAAACATTTTTGTTTTATTATACAATTCCAGTGTAATCATTTTATTCGCACAGCAACATATATCACAGAGATGTTGATATGCTGTGTGCATTTTGTTCAGGTTTGTTGTATTCTGTTAAGGTCAGTGACAGTTTGTCATGTACATAAATTTTCCAAACTGTTTCGTAATATGTTTTAAGTGTGTTATGTGTACCAATTACACTAAACAAATAAATATTAGCTACAAAAGTGCAGTTCTACTTCTCATTATACTACAAGCATTCAACTTCACTATTAATTGTATTTTATTCGCAAAATTTTCTCACGGGTCATCTAGTTCTTGTTAAATGATTTACACACTCTAGGCCATGTGTAAGTAATGAGAAACCTACTTCTCAAATGAATATTTTTTTTATTTAAAAATCAACACATTGTATAAAAAATTTGTAACTACTGACTACATTTTCATGCAATTTTGCTAGTACATTTTCCACAACACTTTTATATGCAGAATTTAAGTAATTACATTATCATTTTCGGTATAGCCATGACAGGGACTGTGCATGGCTAATTGAAATTTAGCAGCCAAACGACCCTTTGGGGTGTCCTGGTAAACAATGCTGTACACTTTTTTTTTTTTTTTTATTGTCGCTTTCAGTGGTCTAGTATGATTTCTTGGAACAAATGAGCCTTGCTGCTGTATGACTATGAGTATGAAGTTTCTATTCAGGAGAGCAATAGCCCACCATCCATATTGTTATTACCATTATTTTTCTATATGTGTACTTTATAAGCTGACTCCTTTTTCATGATTTGGGTTTTCCATGGTTTCCCCAAATCACTCCAGGCGAATGCCGGGATGCTTCCTTCAAAAGGCCATGGCCGAATTCCTTCCCATTCCTTGCCCCCATCCTTTCCCGTCTCTAAAGACCACGTTGTTAAAAAGGGACGTTAAACTGTTACAAAAAAAAAAAAAAAAAAAAAAAAAATCCTTTTTCATATACAGGTATGTTGACCTACCAAAGATTTTCCTGTACAGATACATTGTAGCTTTTATTATATAGCGTTTTGTCATCTGAAAACAGCCTAAATTCAAAAACATACTATTTAAATTTTTTTAGTCATCATTTGTTGCAATTCACCAATTCTTCCAATCTATATTTCTATTTAATTTTCAACATCATTATATAACATCCCATATCAAATACTTTAAACTTCTTTCTTTCTAATGTGTCCTGCTACATTTCATGACTTCAGTCTTGCTTTGGTTTGTATAAAGTCTAAATTCCTCTCCTATTATTTTGTTGATTCCAATCAATAATTTCTTAGTATCTTCAATCTTTTCTAGCGGCAGATCAATATAAGCGAATTGTCGTGAGCTGTTTGTTTCACCTTGGATCACATTCATTTTTTTAAAACTTCCTTGTTTACTTCCCATACGTATAAGTTGAAAATTATTGTGTAGCCTTGCCTCAAGCCCCTTTCAATTGATGCTAGTTCTTGTGTGACTTTTTGTTTTACTTTTGTTAGAGTAAACTTATGTAATATATAAATATAAATTATTTTTCTGTCTCTATATTTTAGACTTCTCTAAATTTTGAAAACATTGGCCTATCTAACATTATCAAAAGCTTTTTCCCAAGTCCACAAATACCATACAAAAGTGCTATTTTTTTCTTGACCCACCTTTCTAATATTAATCTTAAATGTCTTGTACCCTGGTTTTCCCTAAACACAAACTACTTTTCACCTAATTTTTTTCTACTTTCTATTTTGGTCTTCTGTTTCATTACCCTAGTTAATAATTTTGAAACATGTGATTTCAGACTTGATATATAATATTTTTCATCCCCGTCAGCTTGGGCTTTCATTGGCAGTGTGAACATGGTTCATCTTTAAGATCTGCAGTAATATCTCCAGATTTGTAATATTTTTGTATAATTTTGAATAATCCTTTGATTGCTAGTTCTTCTTCAGCTATCAGTTCCAGCCACCCTACTTGAGTTCAAATCTTTGTCACATTCTGTCCTTAAAAAGCATTTTTCAATATCTTACTCTCTAAATAGCTGACCCAATAACATACTCGGTGTACTCCTTCAATCCTCTTTCTTCTAGATTCCTGTCATCAACTTTTATTTTCATAGATTATCCAAAATTATGTTTTACCCTGCCAAAGCCCCATGTGTAATACCGACCGTATCTGTCTCCACTTCTACACACTTTTCTTGAATCAACTTCTCATTGATTTTCTTACATTTCCTGTTTATCTGATCTCTAAAATATCTGACTTCCTAAGCAATTTTTGCTTTGTACACTGTTCCTACAACTCCAAAATTTCTTCTGTGTTCCTTCATTCATGACAGTTTTTAATGTGCAACCTTTCTTTACTAGTTTTACTCCATACATTCTCTATTAAATTGTTCTTCAGGTGAATTAATTTCATAGTTATTTCATGCATCTGTGTTTATAGTCTCTTTATATTTTTCTTTTAAGGTTATTCTTTTAGTTTGCTCGATTCAAATTTGTTCTGCTTTTTTAATTCATTATACTCCTGAATTTAAATCTGCATGTAATTACTATGAGTTTGAGATCAGAAACTATTTCAGCTCCAGGATATGCTTTACAGTGAAGAACTTAGTTTAGCCATGATGTAGTCTAGGCGATATGTACCGATTATTCTTCTTGAACTAGACGGCCCGTGCGAAAATTTCGTGAATAAAATGCGATGAATAGTGAGGTTGAATGCTTGTAATATAATGAAAAGTAGAACCGTAGTTATGTATCAATTTTTTTTTTAGTGTAATAGGTACACATCAAAATACTCGCAACTTATTACGAAACAGTTAGGAAAATTTAAAACACTCTGTATTTATGACAAACTGTTACTGACCTTAACAGAATAAAGCCAACCTGAACAAAATGCACACAACATATATCTCTGAAATATTTGTTGCTGTGCGAATAAAATTTGTACATTGGAATTGTATAGCAAAATGACAGTGTTTCCGTAACAGTTATAAATATCCGAAAAGCTAATTATTGAATAAAAAAAGTTTATTGACATCTCTGTGATATCCGCTGCTGCAATCTAGGGACTTTACTCTGGACAGTCTCATACGCGCTACCACTTAAAACACCAAATCCCGAAAAATTCTTTCTTAATTTATGATTTTACCTAGCTGGAGACCTTAATTTTTAAAACGATATGTCATTTATCGATTTTGGCTAGGTATCGAAAAAGATAAATGGCTAGTAAAAAAAAAAAGTTGTTTAAATAATATTGATACTTTTGACCTTTAAGGGTCAAATTCCAAAAAAAAATCCTTTTATAAAATGTGATGTGACCAAAGCAGTCACCTTGGTCTTTAAAATGATACCTCATTTATTGATTTCGTTTAGTTATCAAGTGAGGTAAAAAAAATGTTTTGAGAAATGATGATATTTTTGTCCCTTAAGGGTTAAATTTGGAGAAAGCTTTTTCTTAAAATATGATGTGACCATAGTGGATAATTTAATATTTCAATTGATACCTCATTTATTGATTTCGGTTAGGTATCAAGAGAAATAAATAGCTGGTGACAGAAAAATTCGTTGTAAAAATATTAATACTTTTGCCCTCTAATTTTTAAAAATTTCTTTCTGAAAATGTGGTAATGGAACCGAAGACATTACGAAAACCTCAATCTTTTAAATGATCAATTTTCTTTAATTGTCAAGGGAGATAAATTGCTCGAGATACAAAAGATGCGTTTTAGAAAAATTGACATTTTTGCCCTTTAAGGTTCGAATTACGAAAAATTCCTTTCTTAAAATATAATGTTACCACGGCGGGTAACTTAGTCTTTAATATGATATCTCATTTATCTATATTGGTTAGATATCAAGGGAGATAAATAGCTCATGACACAAAAATGCGTTGTAGAACCATTTATACTTTTTCTCTTTAAGGGTTGAATTCCGAAAACATTCTTTCTTAAAATATGATGTCACAAAGCTGAGACATCACTCCTCATAATCCTACCTCATTTATAGATTTTGGCTAGATATCCAGGGGGATAAATGGCTCGAGATACAAAAAACCCATTTTAGAAAAATTGACATTTTTGCCCTTTAAGGGTCGAATTACGAAACATTCCTTTCTTAAAATATAATGTTACCACGGTGGAGACCTTATTCTTTAATATGATACCTCATTTATCTATTTTGGTTAGAGATAAATCGCTCATGACACAAAAACGCATTTTAAACATATTGATACTTTTGCCCTTTAAGGGTCGAATTCCAAAAAATTTCTGTCTTAATATATGACGCCACTAAAGCGTAGATCTTAATCTTTAAAATGATACTTCATTAAACGATTTCAGATAGGTATCCAGGGAGATAAATGACTCGTAACACTGAAAACAGCACTTTAGAAATATTGTCGCGTTGCAACCGGGGCAGGTGTGAATTCGAAGGTTACTTGTCAATGAACACAGCACTTAAACTGAGAACAGGTTTATTGAGAACTCAAACATACACGCAGCACTGACTGCCTCTTGGGCAGAATGCTCTTCTATTTATACACAGATAGAACGTACTAGAGATTACAAGAGTAGTTAACAAATGAAATGTGTAGAAGTTACAAGTGACCTTAGGAAACATGTAGAATCTTCTGGAAATAATAAACAGAATTAAATAATTTTTGTCAGTGGGCGGGATTGAACCGGCGACCTTCGGTACCACAATTCGTGACGCTACCCGCTGCGCCATGCTGGCAGACGGTACACTGGCGTTCATGCGGCATTGCTCCCTCTCCTGAGGAAAACAGCGTCCCGCTGTTAGATTTCTTTTGGGGCACGCTGAAGTGTCCTGGATCTTGATCTTGTCGTGGGTCCTCTGTATGGCAGTTCTGGAGGGCCCCTCCCGGTTGTACTATTATCTTCCTGTCCGACTTCCTCAGTATCCAAACCGTCCTCAGAGTCCTTGAACAAGAAGCTGGTTGTGCCTAGCTGCTCGTCAGGATTGTAGTAAGGCTTCATGCGGAGGACGTGAACAATGTCCCTTCGTTTTCGTCGTTTCGAAGACGGCTCATAATCCTCGACTTCGTATGTGACGTCTGACCGGCGGCGTATGACACGATACGGACCAAAGTACCGCTTCAGTAACTTTTCTGATAGCCCAACCTTCCGGACAGGGGTAAAAATCCATACGAGATCTCCTGGGTTGTACGCAACAGGTCGGTGCTTGCCGTCATACCGCTGACGGTCCTTCTCCTGGGTGGCCAGTGTTCGTATGCGAGCCAGCTGTCTTGCTTCTTCGACCCTGGTAATGAGCTGTTTTATATAGTCATCCTGAGTGTCGTCCGGCTGGAATGGGAACAGCGTATCCATTGTGGTCTCAGCTTCACGGCCATGGAGCAGAAAAAACGGAGTGAAGCCTGTCGTATCTTGCCTTGCTGTATTATAAGCAAATGTGACCACTGGCAGTATTGTATCCCAATCCTTCTGCTCAACATCCACATACATCGACAGCATATCGGCTAATGTCTTGTTGAAGCGTTCTGTGAGACCGTTTGTCTGAGGGTGGTATGCAGTTGTCATCCTGTGGACAACGTCGCATCTTGACATGACCTCTGATACTAGTCTTGACTGGAATACCTTTCCACGATCGGATATCATCACACGTGGTGCTCCATGCTTCAAAATAATGTCTTCTACTAGAAAATTTTGCAACCTCTGGAGCTTCTGCAGTCGGCACAGGTTTGGTGACAGCGTAGCGCGTGAGGTAGTCGGTGCAGACTATTATCCATCGGTTACCGGCTGTCGACTTCGGGAACCTCCCTAAAAGGTCGATCCCAATTCGGTGGAATGGAACTGCTGCAGGCGGAATTGGTACTAGATGACCTGGAGGTAATTGCGGCACATGTTTCCGTCGCTGGCACTCTTTACAGTGACTCACATAATGCTTGACAGATCGGTAGAGACCCTTCCAGTAATACCTGCGTCGGATTCGGTCCAGGGTCTTCACAAATCCCAGATGACCGGATATTGGAGCGTCGTGGAAATACTTGAGAATAGCTGGCTGGAGATGAGCTGGAACGACCAGAAGCCACTTGGGGCCTAGTGGATCGTAGTTGTTCTTATACAATGTCCCATCTATCAATTGAAACTCTCCTTTGGCCGGTTCTCCTTTCTCCAAGGCGTCTATGGTTTCTTAATAACTCTGAATCTTCCCTCTGTTCAGCTGCAACGTCACCTAATTCAGCGAGGGCTGAAATTCCATTCATGCTGTTGTGTTCTATTAAAGGATTCCTTGAAAGGCTGTCGGCATCCTTGTGTTTGCGTCCGTTTTTGAATACCACCGTGACGTCGTACTCTTGAAGTCTAAGTGCCCATCTTGCTAGTCGACCTGATGGATCCTTCAAGCTGGTTAGCCAACATAAAGAATGGTGGTCTGTCACGACGGTGAAAGGTTTGCCGAATAAATACGGACGAAACTTGTTGATATAGCCCAGACAACTGCGAGGCATTCTTTCTCGGTTGTAGAGTAGTTTACTCTCGGGCTTAGAGAGTACTCTTGATGCATAGGCTATCACCTTCTCAGCACCTTCCTGAATTTGCACAAGCACGCACCGATCCCATAACCGCTGGCGTCAGTGTGAAGTTCAGTTTTCTGCATTCTCGTCGTATAAGGCTAGAACTGGTGCGGAAGTTAGAGCTCCTTTAAGTGCCTGGAAAGATCTTTCTTTAGTTTCATCCCAGTAAAACTTGGCGTCTCCCCGCAAAAGTTCTTGCAGTGGACGTGCCATGTTACAGAATCCTTTTATGAAACGCCGGAAGTATGAGCACAGCCCAAGAAAGCTTCTCACATCACGAATGTGCTGAGGAGTTGGAAATTCCATGACTGCCCTTACTTTATCTGGATCAGCGCGGACGCCATCTCCGTTGACCAGGTTGCCCCAGGATTTTTATCTCTTTGGGCGACGAAGAGGCACTTCTTCGGATTGAGGCGGAGTCCTGCAGTCTGAACACACTTCAGCACCGTTGACAGGCGACTCAGATGTTCTTCAAATGTTTTCGAGGAAAACAACAATTGTCATCTAAATAACAAAGACACGTCGTCCACTTAAGGTGTCGAAGTAAGTTGTCCATCATGCGTTCGAATGTGGCCGGAGCGTTGCATAATCCGAATGGCATTACTTTGAATTCATAGAGGCCATCAGGTGTAATAAAAGCCGTCTTTTCTCTGTCAGCTTCGTCAACCTCGATTTGCCAGTAGCCTGTCTGCATGTCCATGGTTGAGAAGTATGTAGCTCCTTTCAAGCAGTCTAAGGCGTCGTCGATGCGCGGCAGTGGGTAGACATCTTTCTTTGTGATTTTGTTCAGCCGCCGATAGTCGACACAGAATCGCCACGTACCATCCTTCTTCTTTACGAGGACCACCGGAGATGACCAAGGACTCTCCGAAGGTTGAATAATGTCATTATGCAACATCTTCTCCACTTCCTCTCGAATTATTCGCCTTTCGACTGGTGACAATCGGTACGAGCGCTGGCTAATGGGCGGATGATCCCCAGTATTGATACGATGCTTTATCGTGGGCCGTTTCGTCTGACCTTTTTTTTGCTGGGGTGTGAATACACCAGAGAATTGGCGTAGTATAGCTAACACCCGGTGGTGTTGTTCCTTGGTCAGGCCGGACCCTATTGGCAGTTCCATAGTTGTTTCCTCCAGCGTGTTGTCGGTACTAGTAACAGAGCATGGATCTTCGTTAATGACGTTGAGCTCGCCCTCCTGGACTGGTTCAGCTGTCCCTATGCACATTCCCTTGGGGATAATTTGTGACTGCTCGTGACAGTTGGTGATCCAAATGTCTCCTCGACCACCGATAATGCTTATGATAGCCGCTGGTATGTAGATTTCTTTCGTGAGCCTAATAAACTTTCTACTATCGACAAGCACTTCAAGGTTGCGGTCGTCCGTGTTTTTGACTGGGACTCTTCTCATTGCGAACGGCGGGATTGTCACGTTGTCAACGGCGAATAACTTCCCAGAAGATTCTGTGTTACGTGTACCCGTCGCAACGACTTCTTCAATTTGCAGCTCAGACGTTCCACAGTCAATGACAGCTTGGGATGCCTTAAGGAAGTCCCATCCAAGGATGACATTATGACTACATTCTGTTAAAATGACAAATTCAACTGGCTGGGTCCTGTTGTTGATGGTTATTCTCGCGACACAAGCTCCAGCTGGCTGGACGTACTTTCCATTTGCGACCTTTAGCACAGTTGCCCCCGTATCACGGAACATTGTCTTCTTTAGTGTGCGACGATAATTGTCCGACAATACGGAGAAAGAAGCTCCTGAATCAACCAGCGCCCGGACAGGTTGGCCGTCGATTATAACGTTGATGAGATTTCCCGACATCTTAGTGACTGTCATCCATGGAGGATTTTCATCTGCGGCGGCCTCACCTCCGTAGATGGTCGCCTTGCTTAGTTTTCCTGCGTGCGGCGGCTAGGGGAGCGGCTGGTAGCTCTGTCCGGCGACGATGAACGGCAGCGGCGCGTCGGGGATCGACCTCGTCTAGGGTACGGCGATGGGCTTCTTCCCGTAGGTCGACCGAACTCGTCAGCGGGTGGCTGCCTGGGGTAGAACTGTTCGGATGGCGGACGTCTTGCGGCAAAATAATCGTCAAATACTCGTCTTCTCTCTCTGCAGTAGCGTATGACATGTCCAGGGCGCCCACAGTGGAAACATACTGGCGCGTTGTCTTCTGTCCTCCAGACGTCCGTTCGTCTGCGGGACGTCATAGGTGCCGGAGGATTTGGTTGTGGCCGTGTCGGCCGGTTCCTAGGCTGCCGTTTGGCAGCTGCAGCATACGTCATATCAGGGCGAGGCCATTCTTCACGTCGAGTGCGATTGGCTCGGCAGACAGGAGCTATTGTCTGAAATACCTCTTTTTCCGCCGCGTCGGCTCCTTCATGACCCACTGGGCTTACATCCATGGCCATGATCTGATGCTCACTCGGTTCAAGAGTCCCAGCTGCCATGAACTGTTGTAATTCTTCTCTCACAATTTGTCGTATGAGAGACGCAAAGTCGTGCTGGTCTTCCACAACTGCCATAGGGACTACGTTGGGAAGTCTGTCATACTTCTTTCGCCCAACCCTCCTTTGTTGCATCTCCTCAATCCGCTGGCACCACTTGATGAACTCTTCCGTCGTAGCGACGTCTTTTATCAGAAGAGCTTGGTACATGTCTTCTGCAATACCTTTCATTAGGTGCGTGATTTTGTCGGCTTCAGTCATATTCGGGTTGACTACGTTGCATAGGGCCAAAACATCCTGTATGTAAGATTGCGTCGGCTCCCCATGTCGTTGGGCCCGGTTCTTCAGTTGTTCTTCCGCCGAGCGGATTTGTCGCTGGTGGTCCCCAAACGTTTTCTTAAGTTCCGTCTGGAACATTTCCCAGTTATTCAGTTTTCTTCGTTGTTCTCGAACCACTGCTGGGCGGTTCCGTCCAGATAGAAATAAACATTTGCCAAGCACATGGTATGATCCCACCTGTTGTACTTGGCGACTCGGTCGAACCCTTTTAGCCATTTGTTAGGATCCTGTCCAGCGTCTCCAGAGAACACCGATGGGTGTCGAATGTGCAGCTGGCTTGCCGCCATGGGTTTCCTAATGACGCGGACTTTCGGAAGGACGTACTGAGTATATCCTTTGTAGTCCGGTTCCAGTCCGTGTAGGCGGCGACTTTTACGTTGCCTAATCGGAGCCACGACGATGCAGCTGTTGCACAGGGTACCCGGCGTCTCCACCAAACTATGTCGCGTTGGAACCGGGCAGGTGTGAATTCGAAGGTTACTTGTCAATGAACACAGCACTTAAACTGAGAACAGGTTTATTGAGAACTCAAACATACACGCAGCACTGACTGCCTCTTGGGCAGAATGCTCTTCTATTTATACACAGATAGAACGTACTAGAGATTACAAGAGTAGTTAACAAATGAAATGTGTAGAAGTTACAAGTGACCTTAGGAAACATGTAGAATCTTCTGGAAATAATAAACAGAATTAAATAATTTTTGTCAGTGGGCGGGATTGAACCGGCGACCTTCGGTACCGCAATTCGTGACGCTACCCGCTGCGCCATGCTGGCAGACGGTACACGGGCGTTCATGCGGCAATTTTGTCCGTGCTAAAATTTAAAACGGTAATAAATTTCGTTATTTGTAATAGTGAATAATAATTACCACTGTTCAAAATATTACTTTTGTTGAAATGGGGAGAAGGGTCAGTAGTTATGCTACGACATGTATATCAAAATGCATAATGACATTACAAAAAGTGAAGTTCACTATGGCACAGTATTAAGAGTCCTCACCAAATTAGGAAAAACCGATTTAAATAAACCGAATAAAAGAATAATGTGTTTGGGATTATTGGCCTGTGGGTGCTGTTGCCACCCAAATAGCAGAATTTAAATTTACCGCTCAATCTGCCTCTGTTGTGGCTACCTTATACTAAATGGGACCTCCAGCTTTACGTGAAAACTCCCTAGCGTACTTCACACTGAGTTTACAGAGTAAGTGTCAGGATACTTACCGGTAGTCGAATCGGTAATCTCTCGATACCTTAACCAACTGTCCCTCCAGACGAATATTTTCTCTGTTTAAATGTAGTATAAATACAATTCGATTTCATATTATGATGAGCATAACTCTCTGTATACTCAACGTTTGAGTGATTGTTATTGTGAAATATTCTCACGGAGGAATTAACGAGGTTGCTTCGATCGAAGCTACTCATTGATATGGAAGAAGGACTTGCCTAAAAATTTATCGTTGGAACGGAATTTTAATCTTTTACTATGTAGTTTACAAAAATATATATAAGTCTTTTTCTCACCGAACAAGGATAGAGGGGGGCTTAATCGCCTGGCCCCTCTTTAGAAAAGACGCAGGTTCGAGTCCCCGTCCGGCATTCCGATTTCGGTTTTCTAGGGTTTCCAGAAATCACTCCAGGCGAATGCCGGGATGGGTCCTTGCTCTCGTCCTTTCCCACCTCTAAACGCTTCCACGTCGATAAGCCATAAAGAAGTGTAATTTTTCTCAAGAAAATATTTGCACAATTTTCAAACAATATTTCGCACAATGTGCTAAACTCCAGTCGGCGTATGAATTGCCAGTTAGGAAGTATCACGTTGCAGTTGGAATGAAGAGATATCTATGAAGGATTTAAATATATGAACACCCCACACAGTAGAACTGTCCTTGCGAGTTCTGTACGCTTCTGATTTAACATCACAACCCTTTCTTAATCTCTGAAGAACACGACAGGGAAGATACTAACTCAGTCGACTCGAACCTACTATCAACTGAGTAACTAAAATTTATGATCAGCACAAGTTCTGTGTTCAAGTACTAGAATGCAGCATTACGAAATGAACGTGGAGCCATATTACTCACGGAAATTAATATCATCATCGGCGATGTTTTACATTACCTTCCACTGAATGTCATTAGCCGTTTATAAGAAAAAGTCCAATACCATATCACGTTATTTTATGAATCCCACGTTACAGTTTGACAGAAATAGCTGAATGAAGAAGAAACACTTAGCTCGATAAGCTTGTATGGACGAAATTCCATCCGCGTTCTTTAATTTAATCACCGTTTTACAATAACTTCAAAAATACTGTTGACTGTTTGAATCTGGATCATTAACGTTTTAACACAAAACGACTCACATTTTTACCCTGGTTACTTCATCGATACTACATTAACGCAATAACTTTTAGAAACGAAATTTTTAAGAAATATGTTTTTATGCTTTATGTATGTCAAAAGTTGGTGAATTATAGATCTCCACCCATACAGTGCCGAATAGAACTTGATGAAAAAGGATATTAAATGTGAAAATGGAAAGTGTTAACGAGTTCCAGTTAGCGCTTTAATGGATGTCTTAAGGCCTGGTAAGATCAACAGTTGTTGTTATATATAATAGACTCCGTAAATCAATCTTCAAATAACCCGTTTAATTGCCACAAGTATATACTCTTTCTTTGGAGGGGGGATGGTAGGGTGGGACAAGTGTTCAAAATATATTGTACGGTTTATCGAGTCGGCACCTCCCAGCACTAAACTCGTGGCTTTGGTTAAGGAAAAAACTTTGCGCTTCGTTCTGGTTATATGTTCTATATTTACAGACAGAGACAATATTCGTAAGTAATTTGCAAAAGCGTATTGAAAAAGTCAAAGTCGATAAGTTCTTGGCAATATATTCGAAATAAGGATAAAACTTACATTACCAACTAATTATGCACACGAGTCTTATTAATAACTGAGTTTCACTTCTTGTCAACAACTGCTAGAGTTCTACAAGGAAGAGAAACTATTGTCGCCACCTGTCTACGGACAGCATTTGCAAAACAAGTAATTTTGATGTGGGAAGTGGGTGGCCAACTCAGATTCACGTTACTCATTACAAAAAACTACTTATCATAGTGGTTGGTTTGCCTCTCCAGTATTGAGGGTGGATTGTTAGATTGCAAAATTTTGTTCAATTCAGCACGAAGCTTCTTCAAGTTATTGTTTAGCTAATACTTAGCTGCAACATAACTCTGTTGAAAATCCTCGTACGTGCAAAAGTAGATGTTCTCTGTATTTACTCCTTCGGTCAGTACTGTAATAGATGGAGAGGTAATAATTTACACAATCTCTGCTGTAAATTTTTGTATGTTTGTTTGATTTCAGAACATGTACTGATGTTTTATAGTATTAAATTATCGCACTAGTTTTTTGGCTAGTATAAGCGAGCATTTAAATTATTACCTATTTTTCTTTTACTATGAATTGGATTATCGTTCAATGTGATGCAGCATGTTTCCTTTGCTGCTAAGCAGCTTCTAGACTTCTTCAGAAAACAAAAATGTTGAAATTGGAGTTCTTCCGCGGTCAGACTAAATACTCTATCTGAGAAAAGTATCTGGACACCTATCTGAAACCGCACTTAGACTCTAGCCATGTCATGTTACATATTATTCCACTCTATGCCTTTGTGACAGCTTTAATTCTGCTAGGGATACTTTCAATGAGGTCTCTGAATGACTGTGGAGGAATGGCAGCCCATGCTTCCTCTAGAGCTGAAACCAGAGAAGGCAGTGATGGATGCAGGGTCTGGAGCAGAGTCGACGTTCTGACTCCTCCTAGAGCTGTTCCATTGGATTCAGGTCGAAGCTTTGGTCCGGCTGGTTCATTTCAGAAATGTTTCCTCAAGCAATTGCCTCACAGATGCAAAATTATGACAGAGTGCATTGTCATGCTGATATAAACAATCATTGTATCCGAACTAGCCCTCTACCGTACGCAGTACACAATGGTTTGAAATGTGTTTATATACTTTGGCATATAGAGTTTTCCTAAGCGCAGTGAGGGTATCACAACACCACCTCCCCAGTCAGGAGAGCGCACGTGTTTGTGCGGCTCGATAAAATCTTCCACAACATCGAACGTCCCTGACGGGACTTTGGAAATACAGACTTCTTTGGAAATATGAAAAAGGCGCTAAGAATTGCTAAACGCCCTAACAACATCAACGAAGACAGCAGCTTAAAGTTACATGATGCATGGCAAGTCTCCCTGCACCACAACCCAGCCAGGTGACAGGTGAGTTCTCTTGGTTGGCCAAGGTGTTCAAACATAGTAGAGTGAGTGAAACACGCCTTAGTGCTTTTTCGCCCTAGAAGAATGTCGTAGCCAATTCGGCCGAAACGTTAGCATTTCAAATTAGGACGCGGCACCATTCCAGTAGCATGAAAACTACAGCTGAAATGTTATTTTAAATTATGTTTGTGGTTCAGTCATCGGTCTTTCATATTTCGCATATTACAGTTTTACATCCTCGGTAAAAATAGATCCCAAAAACAATAAATGTGACAAACGCAAATACAGGGTGTCCTGCGACCGCAGAGAGGTCACATTATTTCCTACTATATCACAAAATTTTATTGTAGTAAAAGCCTCACCATTTTCGAAATACTGATTTTTTTGAATCACTTTTTTGAAACATGTGACCTGTTCAGTTTATTCCATGCCATTTCTACAAAATAAAGACTTTTTGAATTCTGTTTTTTTATTATTATTATTATTTACTCAAAGATAGTTCAGTCATCTAAAACAGGTAGCCATTTCAAGAACAAAGATAGATTTCTACGAATTCAGTGTCAAAATGTCCCAAGCAATGAAAAAATACTTGCATGGTAACTTCAATTCTACAGACTTTTATTTTAATAAAGTCCAAAATACCAACCTTCTATCACAAACCTTACTTATGTCAGTATACTTTCAAAAACAGTTTAAAGGGTCCTTACCACTCTCAAAACCAACAGCAGATCATTTTAGAAGCATTTTCCAGTAGTTTGAGTCAGAAAACATGTTAGTGAGGAGAGTCTGAGCTATGTTAAAAGCTTTCGAAAGTACTACAAAGAAAGTTAAAAAATTTGGAATCCTTTTGGCCAAATTCATTTTCAGAGGTGTGTAAACGAGATGACAATTCAAATTAGATTCAAACCTTTCATTTTAGAAAATTATATTAAGAAGATATTGTGAATTGGTGATCTTGCAAGCTCATGGAAAATATTGCACAAGAAACTTTTTTCACCTAATTTTCAAGGTACAGCTCAAAATGTTTGACATAAAATAATACGCAGTATATGAAAGATGGAGTCAATAACTAACAGGAAAGTATGTTTTTAGACAAGGTTAGAGATTTCACTGACTTTTGCAATTCAACATTTCTGCGGACATACGGGTCTGAAGGCATAGAAATGACATTTAGATTAAAGAGAAGCTTTCACTGAACACATGGAGTGATTTTCGTAAAGATTCAGACAGTATATAAGCCATCAAGGGGAAATTAAGGTTTAAACGTAATTGCTGCTGCAAAGCATCATTTTAGAAACAAAGGATTAGCATTAAGGGAAATAGATAATGAGGAAATAATATTACCATCAGACAGAGAATCAAATTTAGCAAGGTTTGAAATATATTACAGATCGGTAGCACTCATACTGTATATTTGGAGATAATCGACATCAAAGTTTTTAGCTGATTTTGCACTTATAGTCAAAGTCGATTTCACTATCAAATTACATTTGGGATCTAGACGTGTTATATGTCAAAAGTTGAGGAAATTTTTATAGAATACTAGCTGACCCGGTGAACTTCGTATCACCTACATCATATATGTATAACGTATTGAGATGGCAACACCTGACATTACCGATCAATTTATTGTCATGACTGTACAATAGTGTCTCTTTTGTGCACGGCACGGTTTATGCAGTTGTTCTACTACAGACACTTATATCAACAAATAAGGTGCCAACAATTTTTTTCGGTCTGTAATATAATATGCAATTCCGTTTTGCAAAAAGTGGATCGAGCGGGCAGGACAACCTACTTGATTAAACATTTTGATATTAAAATGGTATCCTTCTTCTCCTGAAAGAACATTAATGGATATTGTAACGCGTCATAGCTCCTATGTGTTTCAGACACACGTTTCAATTCATTGTTCCGGCGATGAAGCACGATATCTCTAGACTTCAATTTTTCTCCAATAATACAATAGCCACTTCATCGATTGTCGAAGAATTAAATCTCCTTGTATGCTCAAAGCAGACGTTTTGTCAGCTCTAATGACGAATTATAGCTGTCCGATGCATCCGATCCAATGCCATTTTGAACATTTTGTTTAAGTCATGTTCTGATGAAGAAACGTTTGCAGCTCTTGGACAATGGTTCGCTTCACTGTTTGATTATGAGCGCAACGCCTGTCAACTTCGGCATCTTGATTGCCCATAAAATAAATTTGCAAGAATTGATGATCCGCATCTGGCAGTGCTCCCAGTAGGCGATAAATTTGTCCTTGTATCTGCAATTGTTTATGATCTTGTTACATTATTTGTGATACAAATTTAATTTTATCGAAAACAATTGTGGTATATACCTGAAAAGTGGGCATGAAATTGTCTTTTACAATATGCGTGGTGCCAAACGACGTCATTTGAAAGCAATTCTTATAGTTTTGGATGTTGGCTTAGAAGCGTTTAGAGTCATTTCCCATACCAGAAAACTAATGAGCGTAATGGCTCTGGTGGTGGGACCAATTGTGGCAATTTTACTTACTACAGCACAACATAATCCAGTATATTCACCGCTGTATTTTAAGGATTTTACATAATGACAAATGGCTGTCATTTCCCCAATTGTTACGGATTTGTCGGCACAATAATCTATTTCCAGGTCGTAGTGGAATGCTAC
>JARYHS010011408.1:18969701-19028452 GCA_031002005.1 Vandiemenella viatica
ATATTAATATATTTATATTTTTACACAGATATGAAATAGACATATTGCAGACATACCATGCTACCTCAAGTCACATGTATTACCTCAAATTAGTATTTATATTAACAAAGTAATATCTTCAGATGGTGTAACACTTCCATAAGAGCGCACTTCTATCCAACTTAGGGCAACTGTTGTCCTTAGGGTCCAATGAACAGGGGTTTGTGGAATCTCTGTTACTTGAACATGTATGTACTTGTATTCTTTTTATCTTCTAGGTATTGATTATTGCTTCCATGTGTTGTTAGATGTTTGTAGAACAGGCTGGGTTTTGTTCCTTGAAAGTACAAATTTGTTTAAAAACAATCCAGCTAATATATAACGTTTGCTGATATTTTAATAGCCACATCTTTGCAGTTTTCACCACAATTTGACAAACTATTCCGGTGCTATTGTTACTACCAGACTTGGGAAAGATTATCATGCAAGATGCATCTGATGCACTCAGGTTTCACAGCGCCAAGCATTGCTTGCTTCCCATTTCACTTTTTATCTTTCTGCCTGGCAGGTAGTTGTCTTATTTATTACACAATATATGCTAATTGAAATGTGTAATTATATATAAATATATATTGTGAATACAGATTTCCACATGTCTGTGAACAAGTACAAGAGAACTGCTGTACAAAATAAGCAAACTTTAAAATATAATATTACTTGTATGAATGTTTGACTGCTTTTAATTGTGTGTTTGCAAGAGAGTGTTGTGAGTATATGGATCTAGCTCTTTCTGGTTGGCTGAAAGCTGCAAGATTATTTGTAAATTGTCTTTTACCTTGAATATTAATATGGAATTTCATGTCAGTTATTTTTATGTTACATTCTGAGTATATTGCCTTTGTTACTGAATGTACTTCATTTTAACCAAATCCATCAGAACTTTGTTTCATGTTTTCAAATATTTAATGTAGTTTTTTTTTTGGATTGGGCACTGTCCATACAAGCAAGTTTTAAACTGTGGCAGGCCACTAGGAATTAGCTACAGTATTCACGGTGCAGATATTATGATAGATGACCAATGGGTCACTTGTACAGTAAGAGCTCTTAATGAGCATTTAGCCATGTACATAAGAATTTTTTCCCAAAGGGATTTTTTAAGTCGCTCAAATCTGAAGATGTTTCATATTATATTGTGACATGAAACATGGATGATGGGCCTGTGATTGTGGGGGACTTGTATGCCTGTCCTATCCACCTTGTTGTGTGATGTTGCAGTGAAGTGCCGTTGTATATGTAAGGAGAAAAGTGTGACTGTGTTTGTGAATGTTTGTTCCCCTCCCCAGAGTTATTTGATTTACAAATCTAATTCTCTTTTTAGTATATAATGTAAACTTACTTGAAAGAAGAACACAATTTCAGGAGTGAAGCCCAGTCAACATTGTTTGTGTATCTTCAGTGATTTTTTATACCGGTAACATTAGTTTTAAATGTAACATATGTAATTGTTTTCTTATTCTTTGAATTTTATGTTATTGGGTCAAATTTGTTGTACAGTCATAATTATAGAACTGTGCATAGTTGTAAGAAATAACAAAAAATTGTAATTAAACAAAATTATCAGTTATAGAATATGGATTATAATACCTGGATCTATATAACATTTATTTTATAAGCCTACCAAAATTTGTATCTTGTTTTATGTATTTGATCAACTCACTTTGGTTAGACAGGAAATTATTTCAGAAGGTGTGATACATATTTTTACATAAATATCATGTTCGTTTACATTCTCATTCACATTATGTTATATGCAAAACTCATTCTCTTTGCTTCGCAGCAATTATGACATTGAAAATTGAATGGTATTATAAATGATTAGATGTTACTCAAAATTTCTGTCAATTCAAAGATACTTCTCCCCTTTCATTTCAGTTACTAGAGAAAGTTTAATATGGTGAAGCTGTTGCTTATGGTCTCACTGTTGCCTGTGCTAAAGAAAAATTGATCAGATAATCCATGTAGGCTTTGCTATTACAGTGTTGCAGATTTGTTAGAACATGTGCTGATGCATTAATAATGAGCTGAACTGCTCAATTTATGGTCAAGTACAAGGCAGCTGAAGAATTCCTCTAGATAAATATTTAGAGTGGATATTTGAAAAGCTATTTTGAAAGTTAGTTTAATTTTTTAAATTACGCTTTTGATTTGGAAATAGCAGTTAATTTTCAGTGTTTTTTACCATAGCTTCAGGGTTTCCCTTCTTTTATTATTTTGTATGTATATATTGTTCCAGTAAATTCAGAGTGATATAATTGATATACTATAGAAACAGTAAAAATCACCCAAGCAGAGGTTTGTTTTATTTTAGACAGACAGAAACTTAATAACACACATGCTACTTTTTTCTGATATTGTTAATTCTATAACAGTGGATAATTTGAATATGCATTGGTACTAAGACAGGTTCGTCAGGAAATGCAGAATAAGGAAATATAAGTATGGCATTAGAAGGAACTCGGGTCACAGCAGTTCAACACAAATAACATGATTACAAAACAACCGTGAAATTTTTTAGTATGAATGTTTTGTTAGCAGTAAAATTGTTTTAAAGACTTGGGGGTCAATGAGCAACTGTCAATTCATTGGCTCATGGCACTGCACGGTGGACATTGAGGATGAAATTAAAGCAGGTGGGCTCAAATAAAGAATTGGAAAGACCCACATCACTTAATATATTTGGAATTACATGCAGCACATGCTATCAGTGTTCTCACTACCAATTCGTCCAGTCATTGTTAGTGAACTAGCCTACCATTACATAACACCCACTGGGTCTTATTCTGAGAAAGTGCTCTTATTACCCCAACTAATCGGCTTTTCTGTTGTCTTTCCTTCATCAGTTTTTATTTTTTGTTTGTTATATTACACACCTTCTTTATCTTTCCCTCATTTTTTTTCCTAATTGAGATTCTCCCTCTACTGCCTTTCATGCAGTTGTCTGCCAATCAACCACTGAGTTGTCAGTTCCAATAAACTTTATATCTTTTATATAGCTGAAGAAGGATTTAAACCAAAAAAATATCTTAATTTTTCTGTGTTTGTGCTTTATATGTAACTTCTCCATCATTCATACACCGGTGATGAGTATTTGTTTTTTTTTTCCGCTCTATCTTTAGTTTTATCTGATATTAAAATATGTAGATAATTCATCATCATCTGTTGCAACTCTTTTCCAAGTACACATTTCATCCAGTGGTCTATCCACTAGGACAGCTTACAAATACATTTCTGGTGGCTGAACAGACCGACCCTTGTGTGAATCACAATTATGCTGTTATAAATTGGAGTGATCAACTGATTAGTTAGATATGTTTGGTTTGGAATAAATAAAATTATGTATATGGCTTCAGAGGCAAACACCAAAATATGAAATAATTTCTTGTTACTTTGGCTGGACAATTATTTAACACAGTTAACAAACATGCCATTTATCTCAGGGTTTAGGTGTGAATAAAGGAGTTCTTATTTAAATTTAGTGGATTTTCCTGCATTGGAATAACTGTGATACTAAAAAAAGGCCCCTTATGAATTTCTCTGATTATAAGAATGAATATTGAAACTTAGTTTTTTGGTATTTGAATCATTCTACCAAGTAGTACCTTTGGATTCTTTGTTTTGATTAAGGATAGGGTGAAAGTAATTTTTAACACAGTTTCCCATTTAGGAAGTCTTTTATTCACACCTATCATTAAAGACCTATGTAATTAATTAGAAGGAAACGTTTTCTTGCTAAGAATAATATTGAAACTGCATTTTTGCAAAATTGTGAAATAAGTCGTAGCTTGAAACTGTAGAGCATTCTTGTTTTTTCCATCTTAATGAAAACATTTATTGGTGTCGTGTCAAATTGATGTTTGTGCCTGGTTGTTTGTTCTTCAGGTTTTTTTATGTTAATGTATAAACTTGTAGTGTAATATGGGATACAATAGTTTGGAGTTTCATTTCCCATTCACACATGTTTCAGAGTTATCTTACAAATTATCACAAATACAGTGTCTTGGTGCCTGATATTAGAGAAACAGTAACTAAAGCAGTAATACATTTTCATCTTGTTTACTGTTGATGAAGATTAATTATCATAAAAAAACATGGAAAATGATTTACTTTTATTCCTGGTAAGATTAATATCACATACTTTCAGATGTTCCGTCTGTTTAATAAATTTAGAACATTGAAAGGATGTGGACTTCTATTGGAAAAATTAATGCTTAGTTATTAACTGTAAAGCACAGTTCACTTGCTGGCCGTTTTGACTGTTTTACGGAACTTAAGATTATTGTTTCAAAATTGGTAGGTGGCTTCTTTTAGATGAGAGATTTTCTTGAGAAGTTGAGAGAAATTTTACAGCTTGGATGCATTATTATCTTCATGTAAATAAATTCTTAAACCTGTTTATTCAAACCTTTCAGTATGTTTTGGACTTGACGATTTTTAATTGAGTAGAAGGAAACAAGCAGATGTGCATATGTTTATATTAAATACTTGCATATCTGTCAGAAGAAAATTCCAAAAAGTTAACAGTTCATCATTAACATGAATTCTTTATCTCATTTTCTTTGTACATGGTTCCAGATGATTGAATGGTATATTTATACCAATACAGTCTTGCAGTTTCAGCAGTTGACTTGTGCCTTCTCAAGTACTCCCTTAATGCTCTGAATGTGCTCAAAAAAATGGACTGCTTAGTTGTCAGAACCAAGGCTGGTAATGACTTACAAAATACAGAACAAATATTTCTATGTTGATATGAAATTTATTTTTAAAAGTAAACAAACTGTTATGCTTAAAGTGTTTCAATGTAAAAAAAAATTGATAAAATTTTGATGTAATATGCATATAAATGGACTCATTACCCATCTGTAACATTGATAGAAGAGTGATTGAATTATTTTTTATCATTATTTCATCAGATTGTGAATGATTTACATTCATTTCCAAAAAAAATTGAATTTAAATTTTTCTAAAATTGTATTTATGTTAATGCATCTTGAAGTATCAATTTTAAACAGGTGGATATTGAAGTTCATGTCAGTGTGGATTGATAATTACTTTTAAACATTGAGGTTTTCAAATTTATTATGTATTCACAAATAGATGTGATTAATGTTCAGTGTGTTATAAATTTCATGAATGTTGAAATTTCAGATGTTAAAATTTTTGGCACCATAAGTGTATTATTTTAATTTTTTTTTTCATAAAATTTTGACATAAAATAGGATTTGGTTTTTGGTACCAACAGCAAAATTCACTTGAACATTTTTTTTTAAATGTACTCAAATAAACAACACTGACCACATGTTAACAACTGTATGTTATATATTTGAACTGATATTAATGTTTGTTGTCTGTCTGAACAATGGTGCTACGCAATGTACACTTACTTTTTTTGTCACTGTACATTTTACATTTGGAATTAAAACCCTGTAATGTAATCAGCACAGAGATAACACCCACCAACCATCACTTGCGATGAAAGTTTTTTTCTGTAATTTTTTTTTGATAATTTTTTTTAGTAGTATTCATGGTAATTCACCAAAGAATGTGCATATATCCTTGTCACAAATATTTAACTTTTATTATTCTTCCAGTCACATATCTGAACCTCTAATTATTTCATAAGTCAGTGCTTAAATTATTGAAAATATGTTTTTAAAGTAATTTTTAATTATGATTTGCAATTAAAAATTTTAAGCCTGTCCTGTAGATTACTGATTAGTATCAGGATTACTTAGTTTTGTAGTAATTTCTGCACTTATATAATGTGCATGAACTCTTACATTTTTGTTAATGGATTGTAGAGAATGGGGTAATTTTTTTTCACTATTTTCCTTTTCTTTACAGAATTTCCACTCGTGCCCTAAAAATCCAATTCACTTTTCAGATTATCTTTTCACATTCTGGATATAAAATGCATCTTCAGTTGTTTGCAGTAAAACCTTGTGCCCCTACTAATTGTGTGAACAACATAACAAACCCATATTGCACTTACTGTTGCTACTTTTTTTTAAAAAAAAAAAAATTTGCAATTCAATATGAAAAATATATAAGGTACATGTTATGTTGAGAACCAAACCAGTGAAAACTGCCCCTGGCTGCAATTATGGATTTGACTTACTGTAGTAAAATATCGTAATGAACTGACTGAATGTGAAATTATTGTAGAGGGTATTTCCTGACATTGGAAAAAACTGCTGGAAATTTTTAAGGGAAAGTGCTCGCTCACATGTGAAATGTCCATTGGTTCCTCCCTGTGTTTGATAACTGTTTGTGTTATGCCAAGTTGTCAAAAAATCAGCCCTAGGCATAGAGAAAAAAATGCACTGCATCTAAAAGTTTTTTACCAGTTCTTTTGAAATATTATTTCTCAAAAATATTAGTGAAGGAATATTGCAAAGCAGTTGTATTTTATAAATGTGTTAGCTTGCTTTACATTGATTTTAACTGTTTGGGTTCAGCGATTGACCATACTCTGAAATGATTTGTTGTAAGCAGTTAAAATTTATGAATGAATTTGGTTAATTTTATGCAGTGTTAATGATAATATGAAACATTATTTGTGAATGATAATTAATGTGTTATTAAAGCACTGTTATTGGACAAGTCAGTGTGTGTGAGCAATTTACCATCAGAAAAGTAACATTTGACACCTCTCTGAAGTTTGACTAATGTTCCATCTTTCAGTTCTAAAATTCATACATAATCAGCACTTTTTCGAATTCTCGATAATGTGAAGAGATATATCTGGTTTTACTTTTACTATGGATTTAATATGATACTGCACATTCTTCCATAAATATTTTTGATAATTAAAAACAGAAAGTAATGAAATTTATTTCTAGTAAACAGCCAGGTGGTGATGACAATTTATGGTGGGTGTTTATTAGTGTATGTTCCTCACTACAATTCATTCATTCATGTGCAGGCTGCTTTATTTATTGAATATGTTAATGTTTTAAGCAGAGATAAATAATTTTGATAGATACACAAAGTTCAGAATTATTGTTGTATTTTAATGTGGTCAGTGGTTTGTGACCTGCCATAGAAAGCTAATGCATGTCAAATATATTCGAAACAGATTTAAGATGAAATCATATTATTGAAATTAAAATGAGTGAAGTGAGCATAAACACTTTAGATATTGCATTGTAAATTCTTATGTCTACAGGAGTTGTTACTTGAGTTATTCTAGAATGTTTGATGCTCACAGTGATCATGCCTTAACTTATATTTAGTGGTACGTAATTTGCACACAAGATGTAATAATTACTGTGTAATAAAAATGAGTGTTTTAAAAAAAAATTAGTTTGAAAGTATTTACAGACTACTAATAAATTACATTTGTTGCTAATTGTATAGACATTTCCTTTTGTTTCCATGCTGCACACTGCCAATTTATTTTAAATCTACCTCAGTCCATCAGACATTGTCATTTACCATCATTTGTGTAACACAAATAAATATTTTCTGTCACTTTGTTTTTTTTATTTTCATTACTGCTCATCATTAAACCTTGTCTCAGCAGATCAAATAGCAAATATACAGCTGAGAAAGCTACTGATTGACACAGTATCACTTTCTTGCAGGAGTTGAAATATTCTAATGTCTGTAAGTATTAATTTCTTTTTAGTTTTGAAATTCATTTGCAATCAACAGGATTTATTTATTTATTTTAAGTTTGGAATTTACTATGACATAATTTCAAATGTCATTCTCTCATCCATGTTAAAGCTTTTCTTACAAACTTTTCAATCTTCAGAGGAAGAGAGAGAGGATGAAAACTATTGTATTATTTGCCATTAGGTGCAATGATTGGCAGGAGGTTTAACAAAATTCAGAATTAATAGCCAGAGAATATTTATTTGTGATGTCAGAAATGACACGATTGTCTACAAAGTGTTTTGGTGTCTCATGAACATTAGATGCTACCAGTAGACTCAAAGTGGGGTGATGCCAAAGATCTATATGAAAATGGAGGGCAGCTTTCTTGCAAGAGTAGAAATGTTTTATAGGGCATTTTAGTAATACAATTTTAAAAAAGAATATGGACAAAGTAATATTTAAAATGTGTGTATTTCTAAGCTAGAAACCATTTTTTATTATTATTTTCTGGTATAACCTGTGGGATTTTTACTCAAAAAATAGTCCTAACATTACTTTCCAGATGCTCGGTAAAGCCCATTTCATTTTTAAGAGTTCCCATACCCTTGTGTCTGAAATCAAGTGTCGGCCTGTAGTCATGGTTACCTTCACGTTCCTTGTACTACTACTAATTCTTCTATCAGTAACCATCCAAGCCTCATCACCAAAATACATTCCCAGCTCTCTCTTCATACTTCTCATGTCTTCCAATAACTTCAGATCTCGCTGCTTTATCATATCAATTACTGATTGTGTTCTATAGTAATTTCCACAAACAAATATAGCTGCCCTTTTTGCAATTCCTTCAGCTCCTGTACCGTATTCACCGAGCGTGGTGGGTGAGTGGTTAACGCTCTGGCCTCACATTTGGGAGGACGTGGGATTCGAATCCCCGACTGGGAATCCAAATTTGGGTTTTCCACGGTTTCCCCAAATCACTCCAGACAGATTCTGGGATGCTTCCTACAAAAAGCAATGGCTGAATTCCTTCCCATTCCTTGTCCCCCATCCTTACCTGCCTCTAATGAGCACCCTCTGCCACCCACAATTTTGTGAATTGCAGAGTGTAGATGTAGATGTAATGACCAGACCTCGATGAGGCTTAAATCCATAAAAAAGTACCATATTCAAGCAGTGGCCCCACCAGATTTGTGTAACCCAATTGGTACTTACCCTCATCACCCTCTCAGATAAATGAAGGATTTTGAAACTTCTCTGTACCACCTGTCCAAATATGCAGATTTGGATCTGATGCCCTTTCTATCCTGTACCTGCTTCTTTCAACTATGTGATTGCTGCATGATATTTCCTTGAATCTGTTAGTTACATTTTTCCAGTGCTATTTCTTTATAGTTTTGAAGTCTCTATACTTCCCTCCAGTACTACATTAAACAATAACAGATGCCTGGAATTTTTACTTTATTTTCAATCAGTTTTTCCAAGGAACTTTCTCTCCTTAATAGGGAAAATACTTTTATTTATTTGATCGAACCTTTGACATTCTGTATCTTATAAATTTAAAAGGATTTGGTTCTCCAGGGTGGAACTCTTGCAGGTCCTAAGTTGCCATGACCGGCCACAATTGAACTAGGATGTGAGGCGAGTAAATGTGGAAACGGAAGTGCTACTGGGAAAAGGCATTAGCTGTGTCTTGGGGGGTTGTGCCTGTGAACACCATTGGTAAGTGAGGGTTTCTCTAGGCATGGCCAACACCTAAATAGTATGGCAAGGGGATACTTTGAGTTGTTAGCTAAAGCAATAGGGAAGCTCATTTCCAGTGATGATGGGGTCAGGACTAGTGTTGCAAACTGAAAAAAAACAAAATGTTTTTTTTTTCAGACTTGTGAAAAAAAAACATGAAAAAAAACCTAGCACCCATGTTTTTTTTCTAAATTTGGTTTTTTTTAGAAAATATATATTTGATAAATTATAGTTTTATTTATGGAACTTACATTTTACATGTGTGTTTTAAACCTTACTAAATCATATAATATCTTACATAATGATTCATAAATGTATCTATATAGGTAACATACTCGTAATTTTTTATTCATCCTCTATGTCAGTACCACATTCACTCGTATCAGTACTACCAACACTAGTTCAGTTGGAGTCGGAATTTTCTGTTTCTTCTTCTGTCCCCTCTAGATCCATAACTTCAGAAATAGTTACATTTTCTTTTACTGGTTGTATTGCATGCAAAAGCTTTTGAGATTGCAATTTTAAATTGTGAGCAAAGTACACACTGTGAATGAAGTCTGCGCCGATAGTTCTGTATTACGGTCTTTTAAGTTTGAATTTAAATCTATTATCATACAAAATAGGAGCTTTATTTGTTTTCAATCGTTGGTTTACGCCAACGGTTGCAAGGAAATTATTCATATTTACTGACAATGACTTAATATCACTATACCCTGCGAGTTTAACAAGTATACGAATATAAGGAAAGCACAACAAGTAGGTAATAAAAAGAAGCAAAAAACCGTAGTTAAATTTCCTAATTTTTTGAAAAGATTCGTAGGTCTACAGATAAATTTGTAGGGCCTGGCAGCACTAGTTCAAATAGCGAGTATCAATCCAAACAATGGGGAACGGGGATTCCTTCTCACGCAACCTAGCCTTTTCGGGAAGTCCCTATTCGTAAAAGAAAACTTCAATGTTACCAATATTTTTGTATTTTTTTTTCTTCTGAATCAGAAAAATATAGTAGATTTAAAAGTAAGATAAGTACTTAGTATAAACTCTAAAACAGTCATATTAAACGATAATTGCCTTAAAAATTTGAAATTTAATAGTTATGAAGAAAAAACATGTCCCAGAAAAAAAACGTTTTTTTTCCAGTTTTTTTTCATGTTTTTTTTTCACGTCAGAAAAAAAATGTTTTTTTACAACACTAGTCAGGACTGTGCCTTTTTTTTAGGTTAGGTGCTGCTGGTGAAGGGACAGAAATAGATGATCAAAGTCATACTGATTGCAGATCCACAGTGGGCATAATCACAGACGTTAAAGAAATAGATGAAGTTGCTAAAACAATAACTGACTCTGGTAAAACTGGGAAACAGCTGAAAATATAAAGCCAGTAATAAGGGTGTTAATGGTGAACTGTAGAAGTATAATGAACAAAGTAACCGAATTTACAAACTCAATAGAGATACACAAACCACAAGTAATAATTGGGCTAGAGAGTTGGTTAAAAGAAGAAAAACTAGACAGTGAGGTTTTTCCTGATGGCTACAGAGTGTACCGCAGAGATAGAGGAGCAATTGGTGGAAGATTTTTCATACTAGTTAACAAAAACTACCATAGTTCCCTGGTGTTCATAGGTCAAGACCATGAGTTACTTGGGGTAGATTTCTGGGGTAATAAAAAAGAAAAAATCAGTTGTTGGTTGCTTACCGCAATGGAAGGATGACAGATGAAGATGAGGCTCTTGGGGAGAAATTAAATTCATACTCAGATTTCAGAGAGGAGAGAAGAACGGTCATTATTGGTGGGGATTTAAATATACCAGGTGTAAACTGGGTTGGAAATAGATTAATAACACAAGAGAACAGAGACATGCAAATACCTTATGAATGTAAGGCGGGGAAAGAATTACTTGCTGAAGACTTGAAATGTAAATATCTTGGCATTACATTTGATAACAAGCTTAACTGGGCAGGACACATTGGGCAGGTGGTAGGAAAAGGTTTCAAAATCCTGCACTTGTTGGAGAGAGTGATGAGGGGATGTATGAGAGAAGTAAAGGAATTCGGTTACAAAACTTTGGTCAGACCATTGCTCGAATATGGTAGTGTAGTATGGGACCCACATTTTGAGTATCAAATACAGGAGTTGGAGAAGGTGCAAAGAAGGGCTGCTAGATTTGTTTCTGGAAATTATCGCAGAATGCAATCAGTGACAGATATGATAAAGGAGCTGAATGGGATTGATTGCAAGGCAGGATGAGGAGGGTCATGGGAGTGTACAGGGCGTATACTGGCGATGTGGCATGGAATGATATTGCAGTAGGTATGAAAAGTAGTTCATGGAGGGAAAAAGATGACCATGATCACAAGCTGGCACTCTATTTCAGGCACAAGGGTGTGGGAAGATTTTCTTTTTTAGGTAACGGTGTCAGGGATTGGAATGAGTTACCGAGGGGAATGATGAATGACTTACTGAAAATGTTAAAGGAATTTAAAGTTAAAATTTGAAGAGGGCAAATGCAGGTGGGTGCAGGATAGGGGGAAGTTGGGTGTGTAGGGAAATTGCCACTGGAGTGTGTGCTCCATTGCAATTAAATTTAATTAAATACCTTAATAAGGGAAGGAGGATTTACACAAGTGGTAGAGCAGAACCTAGGGGACAAAATATTTAGGATATATTCCTAATAAAGCCCGATGATAACCTTGTAAGGTGTCTAGTAACCGAAGGAATAAGTGAACATGAAGCAGTTCTGATGGATATTAGAGGATTCAGTGAAACAGCAGCCAAAATTGAAGGGGGAAATAGGTACAATTATAAAACGGGCACAGATTTCAAATTTGAAGAGAGATTTCAGAGAACGTTTGAGCAAATGGAAGAAAGGAACAAGTACAGTAGAGACAAGGTGGGAAGAATTCATGGAGATAATAAGGGATAAGAAAAATTTATTTCAAAGCAGAAAATAAAGAGAAGCAGAGAACCTGTGTATTATAATAGGGAAGTGAGGAGGCTAAAGAGATTGGTATGAAGAGAACATAACAGAGTTAAGAGACAGCAGGGTAGTAGGGAATATTTAAAACAGCTAAACGATGACTTAATAATAGCTAAGAAAGTGGCTAAAGATGGGTTTATGAAGAGTATTGTCAGTGCAGTAGGACTGTTGACTGGTGCATCAAGAAATTTCTATGGCTGTGTTAGAAAACTGAGTGGAAGGGAGGATGTTGAGACTCTTATAGATAAGGATGGAGAAGAAGTTACTGAGGATTTGGAAACGGCATAGATTTTAAGTAACTGGTTTAGTGAGAGCATTAGGGACAATGAATCAGAAATGGGAGGGTCGATTTCACAGAACGAGCTTAACAACACAATTAGAAATGAAGATAACAAAAAATTTGATATACGTCCTGGGGAAATCATGAAGAAAATAAGAAAGCTGATAAAGCATAAAGGGGCTGGTGTAGATAATATTACTACAGATATCTTAAAGATAGCCGGATGTGACATTGTACCTTATATTGAAATATTATTTAAATTGAGTCCATATACTAGCTGCTTACCACAGGACTGGAAAAATGCGATAGTGCCAGTACATAAAGGAATGGTGAGAAACGGTAAAAAAATTATAGGCCAGTCAGTTTGACATCGGTGGTAGGTAAATTAGTGGAAAGATCGATATGCAACCACATCAGAAATATATGTGAGGAATGTAAGTGGTTTTCAAGTAGGCAACATGGCTTTAGGCAAGGATATTCATGTGTATCTCTGTTGTTGGGATATTTGCAAGATATTTCAGATGAAATGAACAAGGGAGGCCAAATTAATTGTGTAGCACTAGATGTGTCAAAGGCTTTTAACAGAGTGAGCCATGAAACGGTAGTAAATAAGTTAAAAACTATTGGAGTGGATGAGAAAGTGATTTTCTGGGTAGAAGAATTTTTAAAAGGTAGAAAACAAAGTTAGTGTGTAAAAAATGGGAATGCCGCAGGGTAGTGTATTGGGACCATTGCTATTCATTATTCTATTGAATAATTGTGTCGATTGTTTACTATCTGAAATTAGATTGTTTGTTATATAAAAGAGTCAAAACTGTAGAGGACTGTGAACAGTTGCAGGATGATCTGGACAGGATATCTAGTTGGGTTGGTAAACATGGGATGAAGATAAATGTGAAGAAGAGTCAGCTTATTAGATACACAAATAAAAAATAAAAGGTTGATTATGATTATAAGTGGGGAAAGACTTGCTTGCTGAAGACTTGAAATGTAAATATCTTGGCAATACATTTGATAACAAGCTTAACTGGGCAGGACACATTGGACAGGTGGTAGGAAAAGGTTTCAAAATTCTGCACTGGTTGGAGAGAGTGATGAGGGGATGTACGAAGGAAGTAAAGGAATTTGGATATAAAACTTTGGTCAGACGATTGCTCGAATATGGTAGTGTAGTATGGGACCTGCATATTGAGTATCAAATACAGGAGAGGGTGCTAAAAAGGGCTGCTAGATTGTTTCTGGAAATTATTGCAGAATGCAATCGGTAACAGATATGATAAAAGAGCTGGAATGGGATTCATTGCAAGATAGGAGGAAGGTGAACAGGTTCATGGGAGTGTGCAAGGCATATATTGGTGATGAGGCATGGAAAGATATTGGTGTAGGTATGAAAATTACTGCATGGAAAGAAAAAGATGACCATGACCACAAGCTGGCACTGGATTTCAGGCACAAGGGTGTAGAAAGATAGTCTTTTTTAGGTAATGGTGTCGGAGATTCGAATAAGTTACCGAGGGAAATGATGAATAATTTACCAAAACCAGCTCAAGAAAATAGTAAGGGTGCGGGTAAGAAATATTTTTCTGTAAATTATTTGTTAGGGTTTGGGAGAGACTGTACTAGCCTTTTTCAACCAAATGTCAACCCCTCCTTCATGCGGTGCACCCTATTTGCAGGGGCGAGGCTCTGGCGACTGAAAGATTCCCGGTATAAGGAGTCACCAACTGCTTGCCAATGGCCTCCAAAAGGAGAGCGGGAAGCGGTTCAGGGCACTCTCTTGTCCTTGGGGTTGGAAACTGCCCCTAAAGGTGGATGAATCAGAAATGATCAATGGCATGGGGATGCAGAAGGCAACAGGAAACCACTGCATTAAAGACATATATCATGATCGCTTCTTCCTGGGTAAAATAGTCCCTCAACCGGATCTCCGGGTGGGGACTGCTCAGGGAGAAGTCATCAGAAACATTCTACGAGTCGGAGTGTGGAATGTTAGAAGTCTGAATAGGGCAGGTAGGTTAGAAAACTTAAAAAGGGAGATGGAACAATTTAAGTTAGATGTTGTTTGGATTAGTGAGATTAAATGGAAGGGTGCACAGGATTTCTGGTCTGGGGAACATAGGATAATTAGCATACAAACTGTCACTGGTGTAGGAGTTGTAATGAACAAGAAAGTAGGGAAACGGGTGAGTTATTATGAACAGTTTAGTGACGGGATTATTTTGATGAGGTTAGAAACCAAGCCCATCCCAAACACATTAGTACAAGTGTATATGCCACGTCACAGGAAGATGACGAAGAAATAGAGAAAATATATGGCGAAATTGAAGAATTAATCCAATATGTGAAGGGGGAGGAAAATCTAATAATCATGGGTGATTGGACTGCAATAGTGGGAGAAGGAAAAGAGAGGAATAATGTAGGAAGTTTTAGTCTAGGAGAAAGAAATGAGCGAGGAAGCAGGTTGTTAGAATTTTGTAAAAGAAATAAGCTAGTCGTAGCAAACGCAATGTTTAAGAACCATGCAAGAAGGATATACACCTGGAAACATCCTGGGGATACAGGCAGATATCAGCTAGATTATATCACGGTCAAACAGAGATTCAGGAATCAAGTACTAGACTGTAAAGCATACCCAGGAGCAGACATAGACTCTGACCATAATTTCATAATAATGAAGTGCAGGCTGAAATTCAAGTGAATATGGTAGCGATATAAGCAGAACAGACTGGAAGTGAATAAACTGAAACAATCTAGCACAAGAGAAAAATTTGCAGAAATGGTAGAACTAACTCTGAAAGGAGCTCAACCGAGGACGAATGGAATGCATTAAAGACCAAAATAATGAAAGCTGGTAAAGAAACAGGATTTAGGGAACAAGCTGCTCAAAAACCTTAGATCACAGAAGAAATTTTGAAGCAGAAGGATCAGAGGAGGAGGTACAAAAATGCTCTGGATGAAGCAGGAAGAGAACAATACAGGCAATTCAGAAATCAAATAAATAGGAAAAGCAAAAGAAAAATGGCTAGAAGAAAAGTGTGAAGAAGTAGAAAAGGAAATGGTTGTAGGTAAAGTAGATGTTGCATATAGAAAGATCAAATAGTACTTTGGAGAAATGAAGAAAAGATGTGTGAACATTAAAGCTGCCGATGGGGAAACATCTTTAAAGCTCAGAAGATAGAGGTAACCGATGGAATGAATACATTGAGAAACTGTATGTTGGGGACGACTTGAACAATAGTGTAATGGAAAAAGAAGGCGATGTTGACATTGATGACTTAGGAGATCCTGTTTTGAGGACAGAATTTAATAAAGCTCTGAATGACTTGAAAGCAAATAAGGCAGTTGGAATTGATGAGATCCCTGCAGAACTTCTTAAATCCTTAGGAGAGGAAGGAATCAAAAGATTATTCAAGCCGATATCAGAAAGTTATGAAACGGGAGAAATTCCAACTGATTTTAATAAAAATATCGTCTTTACACTTCCAAAGAAAACACAAGCCGACAAATGTGAGAATTATAGCACCATTAGTCTAACATCACATGCTTCAAAATTACTGATCAGAATAATATACAGAAGGATGGAAAGAGTTGTAGAAGAGATAGTAGGTTAAGATCAGTTTGGGTTTAGGAAAAATCGTGGTACAAGTGAAGCAATTCTGTCTTTAAGATTAATACTTGAAGGGCGGATCATGAAAAACAAAGATACATTTATGGCATTTGTTGATTTAGAAAAAGCTTTTGATAATGTTAGGTGGGACAAGATGTTCAAAATTTTAAAGAAGTCAGGTCTAAAGTATCGAGTAGAAGAATACTCTATAAACTATATAAGAATCAAGTGGCTATAATAAAAGTAGAGAATCGTGAAAGACATGCATCAGTTAAAAAGGGTGTGAGACAAGGTTGCAGTCTGTCCCTGTTAATATTCAACTTGTATGTAGAAGAAGCAATGAAGAAAGTCAAAGAAAAATTTCCATGTGGCATAAGTTTTCAGAGAGAAAAAAATCAGTATGCTTGCTACGATTTGCTGATGACATTGTCTTGTAAGCAGAGAGGGCTGAGGAAATTGAGAAGTTACTGAATGGCATGAACAAAATAGTGTAGGAAGACAAAGCAAGACAAAAGTAATGAAATGTAGCAGAAATGATACCAATACTAGTAGATTAAATAAAAAATGGGATCTGATGCAATAGGAGAAGTAAGTGAATTCTGTTACTTGGGAAATTACAACCGATGGCCAAAGCAGGAATGATGTTAAAAGCAGAATAGCACTAGCAAATAGAGCCTTCATGAAAAAGAGAAACCTTTTAGTTTCAAATATTGATCTAGGAATTAGAAAGAACTTTTTAAAACTGTATGTGTGGAGCACAGCACTTTTTGGTAGTGAAAAATGGACTTTAGGAATACCAGAATTAAAGAAAATTGAAGCATTTGAAATGTGGTGCTACAGAAAAATGCTGAAAATTAAATGGACTGACAAAGTGAGAAATGAACAAGTTTTTGAAATGATGGATGTGAAAAGAAGTTTATGGAAGAAGCTTACAGAAAGAAGAGACATGCTGGACTGGTTAATTTGCATGTGGAGGGAACAGTCGAAGGTAAGAACTGTAGAGGAAGACAGAGATTAGAATATATGAAGCAGATCATTGAGGACGTGGGTTGTATAGGGTATGAAGAAATTAAAAGGTTAGTACAAGATAAGAAGGAAGGGGGGATTGCATCAAATCAGTCGAAAAACGGACAGGAAAAAAAAAAAAATATATCCCAATAACAGAAAAAGTAGAATTTCTGTGGTTATACCAGAAAACTGAGAAAAGGGGGGTTTCGAGAAATTGTTACTGAGTAGGTATATGAAAGAGGGAGGAATATTAAGCAAGTAGTTTGATGAGTGTATTGTATGCATCATATAGAGATGAGAGGGGAAATATTGGAGCACGAGTTTCTCCATATAACATGAAATGAGAAGAATGTAAAGTTAGAATTGGATTTGGTGGATGTTACAAGGAAACTAGTTTTTTTTTTTTAAAAGTGTGTGTGTGTGGTATTCGTAATCTTACTTACCTTGGATTTGAGTCTAGAGGTCTGCTACTTACTAGAGGATTGGAAATGTGCTTTTCTTGATACTAGTTTATAAAGAAGGGGACAAATAAGGTTAAAAATTACAACCTGATTTCCTTGACTTCAGTGATAGGTAAGTAGATGGATTGATATGCAAAAATTCCCTTGGTAATTTTCGTTTTCATTCTTGTACGCAGAGTACCTTCGACAATCCCATACTTCTCTTATTTTTCTTCCTGATTTTTTGGCATCAAGACCCTTATGAAGCTCCTCTTGGGTCCATTTTACTTTCTGGTATTTTCTTTTATAATATCTAATAATCTGAAGTATAAAAAAACTCGTTGGAACTGAAAATATAATCAACTAGTTTTATTATGAAGGGGGAATACCACGCACTTGAAAAGCCGCTTGCCAATACCCCAAAGTGAGTTCGAGGACTAACCTAAGCAGAACTCGGGTCTTAGTTCAAATACCTTGACAGATCTACAACTAAATGAAAGGTTACATCTAGGGCTAGTAGTTGATATGCAAAAAATTGTATTACAGCAACTTATGGTAGCACTTACCTTGCAAAATATAGCTGACAAAAGTTACATCAAATACATTGAAAATAAACCTCACTTTACTACCGCCACAACCCAATCAGAAAATGTCTGGGGTGGGTAGCACTGTAGTTGTTATGCTTTCCAGAAGGGTTTAGCAATGTTTCCCAACCTTTTTCGGGTCATGTCCCACTTTTATCATTTTTTTTCGCCCCCCATACATAATTTTTAATAAAAAAATTATTTGTTATTAAAGAAACTCATATTGGATGATTTTTGAAAGAAAACACTTTAATATTGTCATAAAATACAGTAAGAAAAATTAAAAAATATATAATGAAATACTAAAATTCAAATTCAAAAGATTTTTAATAAAGATTTATTATGGCAATTTAATGTGATCCTTATAAGAATTTGCTTTTTTTGCTATATTTTGTACCTATATCTAGCATTGCATTTAAATAACCCAAAGAGAAAGCGGTAAAGTCGTATCAAGTCAATTTCTAAATTGCCCCCCTAAAAAAACCAAATTGCCCCCCTGTGGGGCGTGGGCCCCATGTTGGGAAACACTGGTTTAGCACCAACTGGACAAAGCCCACGCCATTCAAAATGCGTAATTCAGCCTGCGCTGCGTGTGATTACCCGCATGCGTGTATTTCCCCCCGCTCTCCCCTACCTATTACAAATCAGGATTTTATTATTACATTTGATGATTTGTGTCTGCAACGATTGCTGTCATGGGCGCCGGCAGAATTACCTCTTCATCTCTACATATCCCGTACAACCCACATCCTCAATTATCTGCTTCATATATTGTAATATCTGTGTTCCTCTACAGTTCTTACCTTCGACCGTTCCCTCCACCAGCAAATTAACCAATCCAGCATGTCTCAAAATATGACCTACCAGCCTGTCTCTTCTTTCTGTAAGCGTCTTCCACAAACTTCTTTCCTCACCCATCATTTCCAAAACTCGTGTCATTTCGTACTTTGTCTGTCCATTTAATTTTCAGCATTCTTCTGTAGCACCACATTTAAAATGCTTCAATTTTCTTTCTATTTATAACACTTATTACTTATTAACAAAGCATACTGAATTTATTGACAAGGTTTTGAACAAATTTGGACAAAAACCTAGACGTCTTAAGACAGAGAATTTAATAATAAATTTGTTGTTTCTTATTCTTTTTCTCTGTATTTTCTTTCATAGCAGAGGAGTCCCACTAATCAGTGCACCCCCCTCCCGGCACCCATGATTGCTGTCATGAACGAAGTCGCGGGTACATCTAGTAATTAATATACAGAGGAGAAGAAAAAAAAAAAGAAGCGTAAAAATACTAGATTGAACAATAAAGAAAGGATACCTATCATAGATATATAGATAGATAGATAGATATGTTCACTTTGATCCCATGTGAGAATAATCTCGGGGATGTGGAACAGTACATACACTTATTAGTAATGTCAATATTACTATATAATTGATAATATTATTATATATTGACAACAAGTTAGCAACAACCCATTAGTATAACCAATATCTCCTGTAATCTACAAATACAATTCCGAGTTAATTAATACTTATTATGTGGAACAGTGTATACACTTGTTACCAGCATCTAATAACCAGTTATTTTCTTACCAACCAGTTACCATGATAAGTTTCACTGTAATTTGTGACTACATATTATATTATGTTAGTTGCTATTTATGTGGAACAGTACACACACCTATTAGCAATATCAATTATATCAGCAACAACTCATAAGCAGTCAATTACTTAAAAACCTGTTAGTATGATAATTTTTCACAGCAGTTTTTGAGTGCATGCTATCCCATGTTAGTTACTATACAGGGTGTTACAAAAAGGTACGGCCAAACTTTCAGGAAACATTCCTCACACACAAACAAAGAAAATATGTTATGTGGACATGTGTCCGGAAACGCTTACTTTCCATGTTAGAGCTCATTTTAGTGGCCGATGGATTGGTAGAGGCAGACCAATTCCATGGCCCCCACGCTCTCCTGACCTCAACCCTCTTGACTTCCATTTATGGGGGCATTTGAAAGCCCTTGTCTACGCAACCCCGGTACCAAATGTAGAGACTCTTCGTGCTCGTATTGTGGACGGCTGTGATACAATACGCCATTCTCCAGGGCTGCATCAGTGCATCAGGGATTCCATGCGACGGAGGGTGGATGCATGTATCCTTGCTAACGGAGGACATTTTGAACATTTCCTGTAACAAAGAGTTTGAAGTCACGCTGGTACGTTCTGTTGCTGTGTATTTCCATTCCATGTTTAATGTGATTTGAAGAGAAGTAATAAAATGAGCTCTAACATGGAAAGTAAGCGTTTCCGGACACATGTCCACATAACATATTTTCTTTGTTTGTGTGTGACGAATGTTTCCTGAAAGTTTGGCCGTACCTTTTTGTAACACCCTGTATATGAGTGAAATTTTGTAAACAGTGTAATTAGTTCATTTGTCAAAAGTTTCAACAGAAAGAAAAACCATATATCATTTTAGTAATTGTGGATAATTTTGTCACCTTCCCCTTCCATACACCATATATACTATTTTATCAGTCATTCTTAGTTACCAAATTCCAAGAAGAAAATTCTTTCACAGAGTAAAATGGGTTCTGAAGCAGAAACTCTTTCAGTTTGGACTTAAAGTAGTTGGGTTTTTGTAGATAACATTTAATTTCTGTTGGTAATACATTGAATAAGGAAGCTCCAATAAATGTTAACCCTTTCTGTATAATTGACAGTGATTTGTAATCCTTGTGAATATTATATTTATTCCTAGTATTATGGCTATGTATGTCAGCATTAAGATTGAAGTGTTCGGGATTTTCTACTACAAATGATAGTACAGAGTATACATACTGTGCTGGCATTGTTAGTACATCCAGGTTTTTAAATAGATTTCTGCACGACGTCTGTGGGCTTGCTCCACAAATAGTTCTTATAGCACGCTTTTGCAATTTAAATACCCTCTGTGCTTGTGACGAGTTTCCCCAGAATGAGATGCCATAAGTGAGCAGGGAATGAAAATATGCAAAATATACTAACTTTCTGGTTTCTATATTAGCTATTCTAGATATTACCCTCAGTGAAAATGTTGCAGAATTCAGTTTTTTAAGAAGTTGTTGAATATGCTGTTTCCAGTTCAATTTGTCATCTATATATACACCCAGGAATTTTGTGAAACTGCTTTCATTGATTGCTTTTCCTTCAGATATCACAGTATAGCTGTCCTTTGTTTTATTTTTTGTAACAAACTGAAGTAACTGTGTCTTTTCTACATTAAGTATAACAATAAAAATAAAATAATCATATTAACAGTGTGTAACATAAGCATTGATATCTACTTAGCCTAATGTACACAACTTTACTAAGAAGCAACATTAATAACCCTTTCTAAGAACCTACATTTTATATTTTTTTCAATGCAAACGTATTTTATCGAACTACAGCTTCATTTATAAATGTATCAGTAAGATCTTGTAGGTCCAAATCATCTGCTATTTCTCGATTTACGTGCGCTACCATCCGATCATTCAATTTTTACTAAGTAGCAGTACTCCTCAAATCAGTTTGTTATCCGTAATGCTGAAAATGACCGTTCTACGGTGCATGCCGATACTGTAATAGTTGAAACGATTTTTAACAATCTGATGACTTCAGGTATCATATCTTGGATATATTCACAATGCCAAATTATGTATACATACATACGTTTTTCAAATTGTTCAGTCTGACATTTGTTGTTTGTGCATTATCTAAATGAACGATGAATAACCAAATCGTCTTTGCAGGACTATTTGACGTAACTGCTGCTTGTAACATGTTGACCAGTAAGAAATAGTTCCACGTTACTCAAATGCGTTACAGTATTTTTTGGTAAAATGCTGGTCACTACGGCCAATGACTTTATCTAAAACTGCAATATATATTTTTTATATCAGTCAGCTGGCAAGGAAAATTGGTTCGATTCACTTGATGAAACGTCTATATTTTTACATATCCTTCTTTTTTGGAGTAATTAATGTTGATTTGATGATCATCCAATATAAAAACTGGATCAACAGTCGATTTCCAAATGTTTTGAAATTTAATCAGTTCTTTGGGATGTTTAACTGCTTGACAGTAGGCCTATTAATATTATCTGCAAAGAAATCTTCTGTAAAGTTGCGCTTAGAGCTTCGAATCGTTCGAGAATTTCTATCAGAAATTTTGTTGTAAAAGGAGACTCAAAAGACTGACGACTTTTTAAAAACCATTTTGCTTTCACACAGGCATCGTCTTTCTGACTTTTTTTGTCGTTAAAAAAACATAGTAGTACACTGTAATTGTTGAAAATGTTTTCAACGAAGATATACAACACTATCTTTTTGATCATAAAGGCCGCTAAAAAGGTTTTTAGCATCGCCAGCTGCCTGTAGTGATTCAAAACAATCCTGGTGTTTCGGCAAACCACGTACGACGACAACACGCTAAAAAACCTCTTATTTAATTTAATTTAATTTAATTGCAATGGAGCACAGGCTCCGGTGGCAATTTCCCTACACAGCTATCTTCCCCCTATCCTGCACCCACCTACATTTGCCCTCTACAAATTTTTTCTTTAAATTCCTTCAAAGTTTTCGGTAAATTATTCATCGTTTCTCTTGGTAACTCATTCCAATCCCTGACACCCTTACCTAAAAAAGAGAATCTTCCTACACCCTTGTGCCTGAAATCGAGTGCCAGCTTGTGGTCATGGTCATCTTTTCCCTTCCATGCACTTCTTTTCATACCTACTGCAATATCTTTCCATGCCTCATCACCAGTATATGCCCTGTACACTCCCATGACCCTCCTCATCCTCCTCCTGTCTTGCAATGAATCCCATTCCAGCTCCTTTATCATATCCGTCACTGATTGCATTCTGCGATAATTTCCAGAAACAAATCTAGCAGCCCTTCTTTGCACCCTCTCCAACTCCTGTATTTGATACGTAAAATGAGGGTCCCATACTACACTACCATATTCGAGCAATGGTCTGACCAAAGTTTTGTAACCCAATTCCTTGACTTCTCTCGTACATCCCCTCATAACTCTCTCCAACAAGTGCAGAACTCTGAAACCTTTTCCTACCACCTGTCCTATGTGTCCTGCCCAGTTAAGTTTGTTATCAAAAGTAATTCCAAGATATTTGCATTTCAAGTCTTCAGCAAGCAATTCTTTCCCCACCTTATATTCATAATTAACCTTTTGTTTTTTATTTGTGTATCTAATAAGCTGACTCTTCTTTGCATTTATCTTCATTCCATGTTTACTAACCCAATTAGATATCCTGTCCAGATCACCCTGCAACTGTTTACAATCCTCTATCGTTTTGATTCTATTACATGTACTTCTTTCATTATGTCTTGAACAACCAGGTTTAACGAGTGACTGGTGGAACACACATGAATTGCCTTTACGTCGATAGCTTTAACCCACAATTGAAGGCCAGTTTGTGCTCTATCTTTACAATCTGTATATACTATAGACCAGGGTTGTTACGGATGCAAAAATTTAGACATCCGTGGATGCAGATGCGGATGCGGATTATTATAAGTTCACATCCGCGGATGCGGGGATTTTAAAAGGATAATTATTTAAATTTTAAGTGCATAAATAACTGAAAATCAATTTAATTTTATATTTTATATTTTTAGAACAAATTACACAAGTTTTTAGTTTTACTTATGACACAACAGAATTTTAAGCTTCTAGTTTCATAATAAAAAATCTTTGTTTAATAATTAAACTTAAAAAATTGGTGAATTATATTTAATAAATAGCAATATTGCCGCCTTCTCAGCTCCAACCTGTTTCTTAGTGGATTGTATATTAACCCAGCTCCACTAAATAGTTGTTCACTGGGAACACTGGCTGGTGGAGGTGATAAATATCTGCATGCTAATTTGGAGAAAATTTTAAATTCACAACGGTTAACTTTCCACCAATTAAGTGGATTTTCATCTAAACCCAGTCTTTTTTGTTACGATAAATAACTAATTCTTTGCGGAGAAGAGCATCGGGGCTACTGTTGCCCGGTTCTCCTTCACCTTCATCTTCGCTCGATGAATCTAACATCATGGCAAGATCGCTTTTTAAGCAAGTCTTCTTACCCATACTGGACGTTCCTGGTTCAGGATCGAGAGAATCTCCCATTCTCATTCTTTTTGGTTTTTCCGCCGGCGACATAGGAGAAGCAGTAACGACATGGTCATTTACCATCTTTATTATTTCATCTTTTATTTTTTCTTCGGTGACTGGTTTGAAAAATTTATACTTATAGCGAGGATCTAAATATGTGGAAATTGCATATAAGTTGTTATCTTCCAAAGAAGAAAATTTCGCTGAAAATTGTGATTTCAGATTAGAGACTGCCAACCGAATAGTATCACTTTCTCTCGGCTTTGTTAAATAATCGTCAAGTTTTTTCAAAAGCATTTGTATGATAGGAATCACAGATGATATGATTGCCTGAGAACGGCTCATTTCACGAGTGGCTTCTTCAAACGGTTTCAGTACTTCAAGACAGCATTCTATTATTTTCCACTCTTCAGGCAAAATTGATTCAATGTTATTGTCATTGGCATAAGACTTAATGCATCTTTTATCTTCAAAAAACGCTCAAACATGTAGAACGTGCTATTCCAGCGCGTCGCACAATCCTCGAATACTTTAAGATGCGGTTGATTGAGTCTGTCCTGAATTTTTTCAAGTTACTTTTGAGCAATGGTTGAATGGTTAAAATGAGTAGTAATTTTCTTACATTTTTGTTTGACGTCTTCTATGCTTTCCTGCGATCGTAAACCATGCCGAATAACAATTTGCAACTTATGAACGGTACAATCTAAATCATGTAGCAATGCTAATCGCATTCCTCTTTTCATGTTAGAGCCTTCATCTCGTATCATGCAATGCACTTTTTCTTTTGAAATATTCATTCAGCAAGCATTGTGTTGAATTTTTCTGCAATGATATCACCAGTATGACGGTCATCAAAAGTCTCGCATTTTAACACAATTGACGATCGTTCAAAGTTTTCTGATACTCCGTGGCAAGTTAGGCTAAGCAAAGAAATACCTGAGCTGGGATCTGTCCAAATATCAGTAGTGAACGACATATAATCATATTCTTCAATTAGTTCTTTAACTTTTCCAGCAAGTTTTATGTATAGCTCATTGCACACGAAATCAGTAAAAAAATTTCGTCCTCTAAAATTATATTTCGGTGCTAACTCTTGTATGAGACGACGAAATCCAAGTCCCTCCACAAAGTTAAAAGGTAAATTTTGAAGCGCTATCATTTCGCCAATCAGTTTGTCAGTCTTTTTTGAATTAGGATTGTTAGTATCCCACTTCTTTTCTTTTTGTAGTACTTCCTCTAACGAAAGCTGTTTCTTGGCTTGTTGCAACGGAGTCACAATTGTACCTGTAAAATAATACAACATATTATACACAAACCATCTACTAAATAAAAAAATAAGTATGCTTAAAACTAAAAGTAAATAATACGCATTATAATTGAAATTTTTAAAAATAAAAAAGGCCAATGTGGTGTGCGCTTTCAAATAATTATGTGTTAAAAGGGCTATAATTTGCTAACAATAAAGTTAGAATTGAAACAAGACTTAAGCATTTAATTTTAAACATAATTTGGAACTAACTTTGGATTCTTATTAGTGCTAAAAAAGCTTAAGAAGTGAATATTTTCAATAATACCATTTTTTATTTTAAATTTAATATAGAAAATAACATAAAATCATGTGACTAATAACAACAATATATTTTAGTCACACTACAATATAATAAAGTAAGAAAGGTTTATAGATATTGGCCCTTTTAGCACCAAGTATAATGATCATGAACTCTTGTATGAGACGACGAAATCCAAGTCCCTCCACAAAGTTAAATTATATTGTATATAAATGATCTGGCAGAAATACTGAAGTATTGTAAAATTCACATGTTTGCAGATGACACACTAATTTATTATTATGGAAATAATCTAGAAAAAATGATACAGGTAATTAATAAAGAGTTAAAATTAGTTAATGAATGGCTAAATCAAAATTTGTTAAGTCTGAATGTGGCAAAAACAACATGTATGGTGATGGGGAAAAAGTTGTTTAGGGAACAGGCAGAAGCACAGCATTCTGTTGTGATTAATGGAACTAAAATTAAGTGGGTTCAAAATTATAAATACCTTGGTGTAGTCATTGATAATAAGCTTAAGTTTATAGATCATGTAGATTATATAAATAAAAAAGTAGCAAAAAAGGTAAATTTAATATACAAATTAAGAAAAGTGTTATCTAAACCAGGTAAACAGCTATTGTTTAAAGCAATTGTACTGCCTCACATAAGATACTGCTCCACAGTATTAATCATGGCAAGCAAAAGAGAAATTATGAAACTGCAAAATACTTTTAATAAGGGAATGAGGGCTGTTCTAAATAAAAGACGAACTGAAAATGTCAGTAATATGCTTAAGGACTTAGGATATTTACATATTGAAAAGGAAATTATTAGAGATGTACTGACTTTTGTATATAGATTGGAAAGTAGTTTATTACCAAGATATGTGACTAGATTAGTACAAAAGAATAATGATGTACATAATTATAAGACAAGGCAGGCAAATCATTTCCATTCGACCTATAATAAAAGTAGTAAAGCACAGAAAACAGTGTTGCACAAAGGTTTAAAAATAGTTAACAAATTACCTGATGAAATAAAAAGGACCAAAACTGTTGCAAGTTTTAGAGAAAAGCTGGGTAAATGGTTAGAGGAAAGAGATTGTGATATTTTCTCATGAAGGAGTTCATTGAAAATAACAGTCTGTTTATATTTGTTTTTTTTTCTGTTTTATGTTTAATATGATCTATGAATTGTAATTGTATGTATATATATTAGTCGTAGGCTATTTAAAATAAATAAATAAATAAATTAAATCAATTTATCTAACCGTAACGAAGTTTGTAAAACATGATTGTAAATCCGATATTCCGATATTTTCGATACATACCTGCTTCATCATTTTTTTTCTTCAATTCCTTTTCTTTAATCGCACTTTGGAATAAACAAAACTCCTCCGGGTGTATTGATTTCAGGTGATTTTTCAAAGAAGTAGTAGTGCGTCCCTTCCGCGAGTAACTTTTATTACATATCTTACACTTCGACTTCTCCGGATCATTTTTGTCTATTGTAAAATAAGTCCAGATACTGCTTTTTATTGGTGGCGACATTTCACTTAATATTTATATCAAAATATTCATTAAACACGCAAAAAACTATGAAGTACACAGTAAACACTCACTGTAACTATAATTTATTGACAATGAGAAAAAACACAACAAACAAAACGTGTAGGATCTTGTTACCAATGTGCGCCTTCCTATTCGTCAGTTACCGAATGAAGTTAACAATTACCAAAACAAACGCGAAGCACGTGCCACTCTGGCTCCGCCCACTTTCTTTACATGTAGTTACTTGTTGATGTGAATGTGCATCCGTAAAAACTCCGCATTGATTGATGCGGATGTGAATGCGGATGCAGATGTCTGAATTAATGCGAATATTCCGCATTTGCGGATGCGGATGCGAATATTCGTAACACCCCTACTATAGACCCCTACACATCTTGTTATTTATTTACGTATGTTGAATCTTCAAACTGCTGTACGTCATTGAAAAGTAATTTTTTCGGATATTGTTGATACCGTTTCATGGAGGCCGATAAAAGTTTCGTGCATATTACTCTTTGAGTCCACGAAACGAAAGAAGAATATCACTTGTTCATTACTGGAAATATCACTGGTTTTATCAACAATTATTGGAAAATAGACTACTTTGATTATTTTATGCAGTACTTCGTCACTCAAAACTACACGCTTCGTTAGTGATATCGTTTGACAACCACCCATATTTGTTGCGGTGGAGCCACGTGTTTAACTCGGGGATATCCTGTGATCACAGCTTCAACATCGAATGCAATTTGAATATTCGTCTTCGTTTTCGCTTATGGCAAGGCCTCGGGACACTAAAAAACGATTTGTTTTCATATCATGTAGTTTACTTTTTGATAGCATGCAGTTTACATTGACGACACGTTCTAAATTGGTTTTATGCAACACAAAAAAAAGAAAAAAAATGTAATTAAAAGTCCCGTGAACGTCAGGCTTTTCATGCTTTTTAAAACTTCATTTCATGATGAAAAACCGCCTTAAGTGAATGCCTTAAAGTACGCATCTTCTCAGAAACGCCACTAGACATTGTTTCTTTACATTATCAATATATTCATAATTTTAATAGCCATGAAATAATTGACTGTATTTACTTGGAAAATAGCGCCTTTTCTTCTGTTCAACTGAATTTGCAGAAATAACATCTTCTGGTTGGTTTTGTTGAGCTATACGAAGCTAAGAAGAGCTACTAGTGGAGGGCTATTCAGGTTTGGAACAAAGGACGAATTTATCTAAGGAAACTTAATAATTTTCCGAAATAAACACGATAACATCAAGCATGACGTGCTCTCAAAGCACGAGCTTCGTTTACTAGCTCGACTATGAAAGAGTGAGACACCTGTGACAGAGCTGCGAGCCGCGGCCGCGAAAGCGCTGGCGGCGCGGTGACAGGTGAAGCGTGACGGTTGGCGAGTTGTTTCACTTGTTTGTGAGCGTGCTCTTCACAAATCAAACCTACTCTTGTCTACTACCCACTAGATAGTGTTAGGTATGACATAACGTAGGGCACGAAGCGCACACTCACATCGTAAGCAAGTGATTACCGTCGAGATGTCTTGCGTCGCCATACGGCGCGTAATGTAGGTAATACAGGTGTCGCTCGAAATCGATTACTAATTAGTTTCAATGTCTATATTCATGGGTACTCCGCACCCACTATTTACCTATCATGGGTGCCATAGCCACCGAGCACTCACAGAGTCGGCGCCCCTGTTTGGGAGTCATTGGAAAAAAGCGGGTGTAGGAAGATACTGCTGGGAGCACATTAGGAATACATTGCTGATGAAGCCTGGATGAATAATGAATCAAGAATTAGAAATGGTAAGTTATGTGGAAGGGAAAACAACCATGATCTAACATTTTATTTCAGGCATAATAAAGTGTAAAAGTTTTCATTTGTAGCTAAGGGAGTTGGGGACTGAAATCAATTTTCGAGGTTGTCTTAATTACGGAAATAATTTAAATTCATATAGTGCAAAAATTGTTTGGGTTCTTGGCGCAGATGGTAATAATTGTATTTGGTGAAAAAATGAATCCTGGGAAAACTTTTAGATCTCGCTGTCCACATTGAATTAAAGTAACTCGCTTAATGGTAATAAGGACACGTCGGATTTCAGTGAGGAAACGTGGAGTTATGTCTCGTATGTCTTATTCCTGACATTTCTCAAAATTGTGTTTTCAGAGTGCTTATTTTTGCTCCAATACCGTATATTTTGCTATTACTTGCTCGTTATTATTGTTGCATTAATTTACAATGAATCTTTGGATTGATGGCATTATTACTATAATCGCTTCGGTGGTAGAGAAAGAAAATAATATTAAGAACTGATCACCCAACATAATCATTTAGTAATTTAACTAACCACTATCAAAAATTGATACCATGAAGACAAACAATATGGTAATACAAGGATATCTGAGAACTTTAAGATTATTTCATCGCATAGTAACAATTTGCTTCAGAACAGGACGAAACGATCAGGGGGATGGGCGAAATGATTAGGGAATTGCGTGAAAGGGTCAAGATCCTTGAGGATCGGCCTGTTGGGACTCGGCCTTTGGGGGCTCAGCCTGTGGAGGCTTTGCCTTTGGAGGTAGAAAGTAGAGAAGATTGGCTTAGTGAGAAGGATGGATGGGAAATGAAAACAGGTCATAGGGGAAATATAGATGAAGAAGTTAGAAACTCCAGAAAACGTGGGGAGAAAAAGGTTAGACCTGTTACCAGAGTCAGATGGGGAAGAGCCTCGTGTAGATGTAGGAGTAGGTAAGGTGCAGCAGGTCTACAGATTATCACTTTGCCTCTTTGTGGATATTCTATGAATCTCTCCATTTGTAGGTTTCAAGTACTTTAATATTTAATAATTCAGACTTATTAAATTTAATCATTTATTCTTTAACTAGCATACAGCAAAACAAATCTCAACCTTTCTTTCTTAATATTAAAAACTCCTTGTCTCCAATTAATCACTCCATAACAACATATTAATAACTCTACCAAAGAATACAAATACTTAGTCACGGTCATGGCATGGAGAAAGGAAATATATGGAGACGACGCAAGAGACCTTCACCACGCATTGAAGTGAAGCAGGGCGGTGGAGGAGTGGGGGGGCATGGCCGGAGTGGAGGGGGCATGGCCGCTTCCATACAGACACGGGGAATATGTACAAAAACCTCAAGGGGACTCTAGGATAAAGGTGACGCCGATATCTGGTGATGGATTATTATGTAACTCGATATGACAAATAAAAAATGAAGAATAATTTTTTTTGATATCCTGCTTAGTTTTCGAGATATTCTGTCCCAAATGTGAAATGGTTTTGGTTGAAATTCAGAAGAAAAAATTGGTTAAAGTCAAATTTGATGATGGATTCTTATTTAAAAAGACGAGACAAATGAAAAATAAAGAATAAAAATTTTCGATATCTCACCTAGTTCTAGAGATATACTGTATCAAAAGTGAGGTGTCTTGAGTTGAAATGGAGAAGAAAAATTTCGCAAAAGTCAAATTTAATGATCGATTCTTATGTAACACGACGAGAAAAATCGAAAATAAAGAATAAAATTTTTCGATATCTTGCTTAGTTTTCGGGATATACTGGGAACATCGCAATTGTTTGGAAGCGCAATATCGCCGCTGCCGCCACTGCGCATGCGCGAGCCTGCTTCACCAATTTAACGTCACTTCTCCTCCATATATTTCCTTCCTCCATGGGTCATGGTGTATTTCCTTCCTCCATGGTCACGGTTCGTTGGTCAGAGATGTATATGTAAGAAAACCAAAGAAGTTTAAATATTATACACAAGAAAACTCGCTTCCTTATAATGTCTCTGTTATAATATTTTATCCCGCGAAAGGAAGTTATATTGAGATAATCATTGGTTTCACTGCGGACATCAAGACAAATGATCCAGAAATGTACTTACAAGTTGTTAAAATTTATACTAAGGATAAGTGGGTTTCTTATCATTAGTATAGTAACCAGTGACAACTACCATCGAACAGCATTTTAATATGCACTCGTGGTGCCAAAGGACTCTTCTGACAATTCTGAACGCCACGACCCGTACAATTGTAATACCAATAATGAACAAAACACATTAATATAACCTGTGAGCACGAGTCGAGATGTGTCGGACTATTATTCCACTGAAGTTATCGTCTTTTAGTCAGTGAAATGACACAGCTAGCTAAGCATAAAACACAAAAGATGGCAATGCAGGGAACTCGTGCATACAAAACAATAGTAGTCAGCGAGAACATGAGAAATTTCGCAGAATGGCGCCGTAATCAATGTTTAGCATGGCTCGACCCCGTGAGACGGCGTGGAGGGCGCGTTAAAGTGTTAGACTCTAGCACTCTGGCCTGGCATTTTAAGGATCACTCGTTCGAGTCCGCCCTGGGGCCTGGTTGGTTTTATTTTAGTGTTGTTTTGTCCTCAAAAATGTGTCCCAAAATTACATGAAAGAATCCTGATACAATATTTAGTACAATATAAACTGGAGTTGGCTAAATGGTGGCACAGACCGAAGGCCTTTTTTTCGCTAGGTTACGAAAAGTTTTTTTTAAAAAAAATCAGCAGTCATTTAAAACTATTTTTTTCGCTTTAAATTTTATTTACCAGGGAAAAAAATTAAATGCTTCTTAAATGAATTCTTAAAAACAATCGTCTTAAACGATGAAAATTAGTAAGAACGTATAAAATTCAAAATACGGTAGTGTAAGTCAATTTTCCTTGCTTTATAGAAATTAACATAATGCAAAAGATACTGTAATAAATTCAGGAACATAGATTTTGTAATATATTCATTTTAGTTATGTCACCTGGAATCAAATTTAACACCAAGGATATAACTGAATAGAGTCTATAAAGTGGTTACATTTTACTGCTGACAAAAATGACTGAAACTAGTGATTATTAAAAAACCGAACGAACACACTAGGGTGTATGACTTACACCGGTGTATTTATAACCAAAACTGATATATAGTGAGATTGCGTAATGTATCTTGAGTTGTAAGAAAGAAGATCTTTAATTGTTTCTTTAGAATCAATTAGGTCTTTACAAATCCTATTCGGAAGTGCGCTATAAATCAGCATGCAGGATACTTTTACACAGAGAGCACACAGGATGAGTTTACAAACACAATGATTTAGGTCTGATTTATACCACTTTGCTGATAAGCAAAGCACGTATCTCGTTCATCAGTCGAATTTCCAGTTTATTCCTGTGGAAGCTGAATGAAAATATGACTTGCTTCATATTTTTTAGTATCACATTGAGAGATTGATTTATCTGCATATGGTTTCGGTGTCTTTTTTACTGAAAATGTGACTGACCTACACCATTGTGACTTAAACCCCACCGTGAGATAAAAACTTCGTAATCTCTATTTGAACCCGCGGTCAAAGCTCATATTTACGATCTTTCAGAATAGTTTTTGGCGTTGCACTAATTCGCTATTGATACTGATTTTTTATTTTTTAAAAAAATCTGTGTACAAGAATGAAAGGACTAGGGCGAAAACGACGAACAGATGAAATTTTATGAATTTATTAGCCGTTCTAAACTAACTATCGGATTTAATCTATAGGTATAATAAAACTATAAACGGGAAAGTCTGTACATATGAAATATTCTTTAAAAAATAGTTCGGGTACTATTAACGCCCTACAGGAAAGAAATGTGCTATATTTTTTTAATTTGTGTCTGTCTAAAAATTATGAACAGGATTAAAGAAAAAAAATATTTGTCAGATTTTGACCGGGTTTCGCTTAATGTACAGTCCGTGGTCCCGCGAGTAAAATAAGGCTAGTTTCATTTTGATGTGAAGTCGGAAAGCTGAGATATTTAAGACAAATGTGTCTGCAAATTAGTGTCCACTTTTCGTTGCACGGGTTATCCCACTCCAGTCGTTGTGGGGATAGTCTACCAGACCTTCGGCTACCTGCGTTGGCTCGGTGGATTTTGGAGCGGCCGAAAATCCAACTCGGACAGCGGAGCCATGCCAGTCCGCCCGAGCTCCCACACACACGACGAGTTTTTTTTTAATCGGACTTAATGGCTCGTCAGGAAATGAGAAGGAACTGTAAGAAATCGGAAATGACGTTTTGAAGGAAACATCTCGACATTTACCTGTAATGTGGGTAGCAGAAGAAAATGTAGTTTGAATGGCTCGACCAAGACTGGAACCTGAGTCTTCTTGGATGCCAGGATGGTAATTTGTCACTCACCTATCACGTAGACACAGCATCAGCAGCACGTTCGTATTGTCTCACTGGAGAATAATCTTGTTTTATTTCTAACATTTTATGTTCGCGTAAGCCTCACATAACACATGACATTGAATAACAAGTTCGAACGTCATCTCCATGGTTAATTTTGGTAGTTAATAATCAAATAATTCCTTTCAGTTCTACTGCGGTGAAAATTAATTCTTTGATATTTACCGCAAGTAAAAAATATAATGTGTGGTGTTGTGCAAAAGAAACAACTAATTCCCTTTACGATTATAAAGCGATAAAACGCTCAGCCTGCAACATTGTTGAGCACAAAATAATCAGTGAAAGTATTTGTATCGAAGACTAACATCTGAAACTGTTCGCTTTAATTTAATTTAATTGCAATGGATCACACGCTCCGGTGGCAATTTCCCTACACACCCAACTTCCCCCTATCCTGCACCCACCCGCATTTGCCCTCTACAAATTTTAACTTTAAATTCTTTTAACGTTTTCGGTAAGTTATTAATCTTTCCCCTCGGTAACTCATTGCTTCATTGGCATTTGAGAGCATGGGAAGGTGTAATTGTACATGATGCTATTCTTAAAACCTATAAAGTAACCAAATAATTTTCACAAGTTTGCTACATAGTATCCACAGCCACTCATAATTTTCAAGGTTAATAATAACTTTTTCCAAATAATTTCTGAAGTCCAATGATAATCATTATATTTGTACAGTCCCTCCCTCTCCACGAAAAATCATGAAACAAGTCAGTAGGTAAGCTCCTCTATCTTATTTCAAAGTATATCTTCATCTCTCATTCTTCTTTAATTCCTAGATTCCAAAGAGATTGAATTAAATTACGATAGAGTGCATATTCCGGAGGCAACTTACCTATCTATCTAATTAGCCCTTTCTTATTTTTTTTATTATTATCATATATATTATTTCTAAAAGTAGTTTTTTGTTGTTGTTGTCACAAGCCATTAACTCTCTTCATACCTAACAGAAATCAATAAATGAGGTATCATTTTAAAGATTGAAGTATTCGGTTTGATCACATAATATTTTAAGAAAGGAATTTGGCCCTTAAAGGGCAAAAGAATCATTATTTCCGTAACGTCTTTTTATGTGACTAGCTCTTTGTCTCCCTTGATATATAACCGAACTCGACAAATTAGGTATTATTTTAGAGATTAAGGTCTCCACTTTGGTCACATCATATTTTATGAAAGGAATTTTTCGGAATTTGACCGTTAAAGGAGAAAGGTATCATTTTCATAACGGGATTCTTTGTTAAGGGACATCCATTAATCTGAACCGCCCCCTCCCCCCTCGTGGTGAGAGTTGGTACCCCCCTTCCCTATTGTGAGGTGAGACCTTGACGGACTCCCCCCCCCCTTCTGCTGACAACCTCATGAGTTTAAAGACTTTTTTTTTTTTTTTTTTTAAAAAAAAGCTTTCGTGTTTTCAAGTGTGGTTAGACCCCCTAACGTTGCGATCGACGTCGTTTGTAGATCCTTTTTCTAGCTCTACTGTTCTTCAGGGTAATTAGAAAGATGACGTGACGATCCTCTCCCCCGTTGGTGAGATTTCTCCGGACACCCCTCCTCCCATTTCACCTCACGTAAAAATGGACGCCCTCTTACGAGCCATTCATCTCCCTTGATACACAACCGAAATCGGTAAATGAGATATTATTTAAAAATAAAGGTCTCCACTCAGGCAAAAGTATAAATTAAAAACAAAATTTTTCGAAATATGACCCTTGAAGGACAAAAGTGATAACTGTAAGTCGCGCTTATAAGACAGTTCAGTGCCAAGCCACTAGATAGCAGCAGCACATATCACAGAGATATTAATAAACTGCTTCACTGGCGTCGACTTTTGTTACGTACCTATTACACTAAACAATAAACAATTGATACAAATGAGCCTGTTCATCACATTACCAACCTTACTTCTCATTGTATTGGCGAAATTTTCGCACGGGTCCTTTGAGAGTTAAATTCCTCCGACATTCTACTTTTGCCATTTACTATTTTTAACCTTGAATTCATTCAACTTTTTCGGTAAATTATTCATCACTTCCCATGGTAATTCATTCCAATCCTTGACACCCTTACCCACAAAAGATAATTTTCTCATTCCCTTATACATGAAATAGAGTACCAGCTTGTCCCCATGGTGATCTTTTTCATACAGAAGAAAGTTTTTCGAAGCAAAATATTCTTTCAGGTTTTTATAAAGAACATTTGAATCCTTGTGGCAGGACGGCGAATGATGAAGACAATTTTATTCCTCTTTGTACAACATCGTAAACGGTTCCTAATCGACACATGTGTTAAGTCCTCAAAAAGCTTAGTGATGCTGCATTTTCATAAAGAAAAGTAGATTTATGAACAAAAACGCAGAAATTGTATTCAGTATTTTCGTTTTCCATTCTGGTACGGAAACCTTTTACGAGTGTAGAAGGTAATTTATGCATATACCTGTATGTCTTGCCAGATACAATATATTGGGTTTTTCTATTTTTGTCCATCCACGTAATATATACTGTACTTTCAACAGCTTGGTTTCCGATAGCGAACAAACAAACAAATTTCCTCTTTTGTAAGTATAATTGTATTTGTAAAAATAATGTTTGAGCTCTTAATTTTCCTGTCGGGGGAGAAGTTAGTTGAATATATTTGAAAATTTCTTTGTTTTCTCATTAATATTTAGTTCACTTACAAATGCAGAGGGAAGCAACAAAGTTAGCTTATGATCAATGAAACTGACGGACTTAAGTTTATCTCAACTTTTTTATGTTTATTTTTTTCTACGTTTTGTCCTTGTAAGTGAACTCAACTGACGGTTGCCATATTGCTATTTTAAGACAGACACGCTGTACGATATTTGAAGCCAACAATCAATAGATTATGGTTGAGTCGCATTAGGGCGAAATGGAGTGGAATTACCGCTTGGCGTTTCACCCATCGATGCAAAAGAAGTTTTATCTCAAAACGGCACGCCAACATCTTTGGTGAGTGAAATGCAATAAATGTAGTCAGTTCAAACGGAACGCGAGGGCGAAATTGGAATGTAGCTTAGCAGGGTCGTATATTACGGTGATTTTGAGTCTTGCGATTAGCTCGAGGCGGCTAATTTAATTATTGCCACTGGAGGTTTCCTGTTTGGTGCCGATACAGAAGCCAGGCGTTTCGCCACTGTGCAAGGGCTATCGAGTAGGAAATTAATTTGCCTCAGTAGTCTCGAGCCACATCAAACAACTCGCCAAAGAGACCGTATGTCCGGTGGAAACTAATCGATGGATGTCGCGGTCGATATGCCTGTGCCCCAGGTCCCTGGGGAACACTGCCGCTAATGGGTTTCCCGGGCTGCCGCTTGAGCCACCTGGGAGAGAATTCCCGGGCACAGGGCGGGAGCAAAGTCTCAAACTGGGGTGCAGTGTGTTCGGGACTGCCTGCTAACGGTGCTCTTACACTGGGTAAATCATCTGTAATGGTGGAGTAGACTGACAACGCACACCTTTGACCTCGAACGCGTTTAGAATAACAAGCGACCATAAACAAAACAGTGGTGTGTGTCATTTCCATGCAGAACTTCGCACTTGTCTGCTAGCGCCATTAGCTCTGTATCAGAAAGATTGCTGATTTTGTAAGACTACAATGTGCAAAACCACAAGTGAAGATACATGATCGTTATTTCATCATGAAACTTCACTCTATGATTTACAATCAATTTGCTGCACCTACGTATAATCCTATGTTGCAACATGCTTGGCGAAAACCAGGTTATGACATTGACATACCCATTTCATCATTTGAAAATGTAATTAGTGTGGCTTTTGATACTGGACTGTGTGAATGTGAAAGTGATTGGGAATGCGATAACGTGACTTTAGTGAGGTGTGTATATTGTTCTCTTCCACTCTGTTTTAACCACTTCATCGAAATCCCACATCTGCACTTTGAGGGCTAATATAAGCACTATCAGGTGTGTGGTACTGCTGTATATGCGTGTTTTGCGTTGTATTAAGCAGAGAGTTTTTGGCACTGTTGATTGAAAATGTAATGATACGCTGACATCATTGAATTACGTATAATTTTCTTCATATTGTATTGATATCTTGTTACTTTGTTTCTCTCTATGGAAATGTTACTTGAGGTATAATGCAAGGTTTTGCATGGAAGTGACACACACCATTGTTTCGTTTATGATCGCTTGTTATTCTAAGTATGTTTTCGTGTGGTTCCGAGCATTCGAGGGCACAGTGTCCCTTGTGAGTAATACAGTAAATCAAAACGCACGAGTAGCTGAACTTTCTGCGTTGTGTCGTTGTGACAGACTACGTCGAAATGACGTCCCACCCTTCCTCTATAGGTTGCAGTATCAAATTTCTGTCATTAGTTAGGTAAGAGTGTCTACCGTCGACAGTGCACCTATCATTGAGATTAAATTGTATAAAGATCGAATTTAAAGAATTAAGACGATCCAGAAAACTATGCATAAAACCCGCGACACTGTCAGGTTCACTCGTCAATCTGAACGGCTCCAATAGTTCTGTGATGGTCTTGTCTGTGTGAGTTTTTTTTAGAATGTGTTACCGAAATAGTAACGTCGGGAAATATTTTAACTTTTGGCTAATGTAAGTTTTCTTTACTTTCTACTGAACGGGAATATGCAAATGTGATGGTTAAGAAATAAATAAGCATGTGATTTGGTAGTTTTAGCGAGAAGAATATTTATGCCATCGATAACCTCTGTGTTGAATATAGATTCCTAAATTCTTGCGTTCCTTGCAAAAAAATTAACTTTAATCGTAAATTGAACGAAGCTTCGTGTTATTTAAAATATTTTTATACCCTACGGTGAAGCGCCTAAGAAACTAAAATTTACAAGTGGTGTTTATTTTCCGTACATGCAATACCATATTTAAGAGTCTGTAGTTACAGATAGTATGGCAGATAGCGAAATCCATCATGTACTTAATGCAAAGTCGGTAGAGAATTACAAGGAATAATCTTACACTATAGCTACACTGAAAACTTGGGGTGGCACCCGTGGGACTTCATCTGGATTGGAAATTGCTACCGAGCGTGGTGGGTGAACGGTTAACGTTCTGGCCTCGCATTCGAGAGGACACGGGTTCGAATTCCATGGTTTACCCAAATCATTCCAGGCGAATGCCGGGATGCTTCCTTCAAAAAGGCCATGGCCGAATTCCTTCCCGTTACTTGTCCCCAGTCCCCTCCCTCCTCCAATGACTTTAGCCGTCGACGATGAGTAAAAAAAAAAAAAAAAAAAAAAAAAAAAAAAATTGGGCCAGACCCATTCTGTCAAATTTCTTTTCGATGTCTCTTGGTTGAATCTGTTATTTTATTATTATTATTATTCCTGGTCCTGATGGCATTTTGGGGTTATAGAAAGGGTGTCGTCTATAGGTGCAAAATGTGTCGACTTTAGGAATCTGTCTAATTCCAAAGCATTGACCATATGAACAATTCAAAAGGGGTTAGTGGAGGCAGTGGAGAAAGTTCAAAGAAGAGCCGCCCGATTTGTGACAGGCATATACAGCTGCAGGAAAGCTTAAGTGTGATGTTGAAGGAGTTAGGTTGGGAGGGAATATCTGGAACATCGAAGGCGTTGTTCTCGGCAGAAGTTAATTGGAAAATTCACGAGTAACCTATTTTAGGATGATAGCAAATACATATTACAGCTATATTCATATCTAGGAATGACCAAGAAAATAAGATAAGAGAAATCAGGACCAGAACCGATTCATTTCTATAGTTATTTTTTCACCGAGCGATTATAGAATGAAATAGGGAGGATTTATCGAGCGATAGGAGTAGGTCTCGATAAATTGCTCTGGCCGTCCTGATCGTGGTTTTCCATGGTTTTCCCAGATCGCTCTTGGTGAATGCCGGTATAGTTCCTCAAAATAGCCCATGGGTGCCTCCTGCCATATCCCTTCCAAACGGTTACCCATTAGTAAAGTTGCAGTGTATCCTCCACCACCCACTTTTAGAGAATAGTGGAGTAATAATAATAATAATAATAATAATAATAATAATAATAATAGTAAATTCGGAGGTTAATTTTAAATGTATCTTTGTTTTAAGTTTACCAGCGACTATTATATATAATGGAACAGATATGTTAAATGTAAAACGCTATCTAGAAGCCTTTAGGTGGCCTGGTAGACCAATGATTAAACAACTTGCTTTCAAAAGTTTGGGTCAAGGGTTCTAATCGCTGTGGAGCTAGCAATTCTTAAGTGCTTTGGTTTTCATATGGCGCACAACAGGTTGTTCGGTGGTTTAACTATAGGTGTCGCCTCGACAGAGGCAGAATGTGCTGCCACATCAAAACTCTTGTCACCGGGTACTAAGGCCAGGCTCGCTTGGCTGAGTGGTCAAAATTCTGGAACTTCCTCGATATCTGTCGACAACATAGTTTGGACCAGTATAGTATAATATTCAGGGTTATCGTCTACTGTCTTTATTAGTTCAAAGCAGTTCTGCTACAGTTATCTCTACGTTCCGAAATCTCCTGAAACCATTTTGATTATTTCTGTAACGACGTCTCTGCGTCATCTTTATTCAAAGGTAGTACTAACATTAACCACCGAGAAGTTTCATATCTAACTATATAATTATTGGCTTTCGCATTGTTCGGATTTTGGCATTGGCACCCTTTAATTACAACAACTGTCTTCCCTGAGGACATTTTCGATACTCCTCCAATGACGAAGTTTGATTTGTTGCTTGCAAATGTTATTTAGTTTTGATATAACTGTGAGTGTTCATTTCCTGCGTTTATATAAATTTAGGTGAACTTTGTCTGAGTACGTTTAATTTTTTCTTGTCTATTATGTGATAAAAACTTACACTAAACGACAAACAACGAATTTGTTATTAAGATGGTTTAATAGTTACGCAGCTGGAGGCCAAGAATAAATAAAGAAATAAATATTCCCAACGCTGGTAAAATCATTAACACTCATTCCAAAGGAAGTTGGCACCCGAAGCAGTAACAAATTATCACAGGACACTGATACATAATAATGTAGAACCAGTTTTATTCGAATCTGATGTTTAGTACTATTTTTCTTCGAACTTTAAGCCTAATATTATATTGTTCGCTTATAACGTGATTTGGCTCGTCGTATAGCTATGTGCTCGGTTTCTCCAACTTTTTTAAAGGAGATATTAGCTGCCTTGTGAGAGAGCCTTACCGTTAGGGTCTGGCAGTAAGGACACCTGTTTTATTCCTGGACGAATGGAGAAATTGTTGCTTAGTATGTAATATGGCCGATTTAATTGTAAACGCTCTAATGGTTAGTTTATTACGAAGCGTTAGGGTATATATTTTACAGAAAAGACCCGTCAAGAAAACTAAAGGATGATTGCGATAAGATAAGAGCGAGATACTGTACCATTTGAAATTTGTTGATGTGGGCACTGCCGGAAGCACCAAGATAAGGGGGCATTCATTGATTACGTGAAGTCAGAGTAGGAAGGGGGGGGGGGGTTCCGGTAAAAACTCACCACAACTCAACAAGGGGGAGGATTCGATAGAATTCTTGCGTATATTTTACATCGGATTCTCACCCATCAAAGAACAGTAGACCTAAAAGAAAGTCTCAAATATTACGAGGTCAATCTCAGGTTATGGGGTGGGGGCGAGGGGGTGTCCAAATTTCGCAAAAAAAACCCACGCCCCTCGACGTCACCGGATTCACCAGAGCATCTCCTCGTGTCAATTCTTCTGCGGAAAAGAGATTTTTCGATCTCTCAGTATGTCATTGTGATGCGAAACTGGATGTATCAACATGTGGTGGTCGTTTACATGTGTATTTGTAATAAAAGTTTATCACTATAATTTGTTCTTTTCGACTAGTCATTCAGCTTAGGTGTACAATAAAAGGGAACGATATCGCTAGTTACTTATACTTGAAAGAACACTAAAACGCTAAATAAATGAGAAAGATCGTTAGATAAATGAGGAAGATCTATGATTTCGGTGCAAGTTGTCCCACGCATGAATACCAATAATCTTATTATACTATTTTCCCCAAAACATTGACTTCCCAGCTCACTACTGTTGAAAATCACGTTTAACACGTTCAGTGCTGAGGACGTCTTCGGCCGTCCGCTAGGGAGCATCCCAGTGACGGTGGACGGCTCGAGACGTCCTTTCCTTATTGGATTGTATAGAAGGTTTGTGATTCCAGTACCTAGCCTATGAGCTCGCCCTTTCTCTCAGCTATTTCACCGAGAGAAGACCGTTTTCAAATCGGACAACTGGTGTGTTTTAAATAATTTTTCAAATTTGGTGTTTTTTTCAAGTGCAAAATATTATTCTATTGATTAATTTCTCCCATCTACTTGATAATTAGAAGAATTTTAAGGTAAGTTGAAAGGCTCCAGGTTATTGATCTTGATTAAAAGTCACTTACTGAACATAAATAATTACTAATTAAATAAAGGTTCTTTTAGCCGCGGTCGCCAGGTTTAGGTACTCCTATTCGTCGGGGTTATTAAATGATAAATTCACACACTTTAGAACGAACATCTACACCAAAACTTTATTCAAGTTCATAAACTTATGCATTCACACCGACGGGAAGTACCACCACCAAAATAATATTTAAACAAGGAATCAGACTCCTTTTCCGAAAATTGCAGACTCGTGGGATAAGAGAAATTGAACTACAAAAACTCCCACGCTCTCTACCGTCCTCTTAACACGTCCACAGTCACTTGCAATTAACAGCACTCCATTCAAAACAGTGAATTTAACATATTACTAGTTTCCATTATCCACTTCACCGATTTTTTTTTTCACAATTTCTACGATTAAGACCGAAATGTTCCTGCGTCCGAACTTCACTTGACGGCGGTAAAAGATCCACTCTCCTACAACATACAAAGACAACATAACATTCTCTCACGACGCCGGTCACAGATATTACCGAATGTCACAGAAGTATGTTATGTTACAAAGTCTTATTTAAATTATTTACTTTGTAATAAGTAATTTGGCATTTGCTGTAAAATTTTAATTTTATTTTCTCAAATTTTTAACTTAAATTATTATGTTTCGCAATTCAATTCTAGATTAACTTTCCTTTTTATAATAATAAATGTTTAAAATATATTTGCTGACAACGGGTTTTTTGTTATTTTTAATTAAATATACTTTTTTTTACAAATTGAGTTGAAATATTTGTGAGCTCTTACCTCGAGTATATTGCGTACAACTTTCATTCTTTTTTAAATCAAATTTATTTGATGGTTTAGTTCGCAATTTGTTGAAAAATTGTTTTCTTACAGCAATTTTCAAAAACAAATATAATTTACTATAGATACGATATTACCGATTTATTTTTTCCTCCATAACTATTACTTACTATATTTAATTAGTCTAATTGTATTGTTTTTCAATTAAAAGTAAAATAAATGGCAGAAAATGGCAGAAAATTAAAATCATCTGTCGTCTCAGGTAAGATGGTCAATAGCGTGACGGCGGACGTCTAGAGATGTCCGCGATACGCGGGTTTGCATTCAGGGTTAATCACTGACAGGACTCTTCATGTGTTAAGCAATCATCATCATCAGTGATCTGCACTAAGGCAAGTTTTCGCTTGGCTGCTCTCCATTCTCTCCTGTCTTCTGCCATTCTCTTCATGTCCCCTTTCCTTTGATGTTATCTGTGATCTTGTATCTCCTTCCTCTTACTGTCCTCCCGAAAACTAAGAAAGACAGGGTTGGTCAGGCGTTTGGGTTGACCTGTTATTTCACAGCAACTCTGTTGGCGACTGGTGCAGACTTCCTGTGATCCGAGGTCAGCTAATGGGTGGCCACTAATCTTCTCCAGCTGCCCATTAGGCCTCGCGCACCCGATCCCCGCTCCCCTTGAAACTGGAGTCTAATTTGCGCGGCGTTCCCCGGCAGACAGACGAACCAAGTGCTGGGCTAGGGCGGCCAGAAGTCTGGCACTAGCAAGCGGAGAAAGTGTTCTGCTGGAATAATACGGTACAGTGGTAGCTTCATTACGCATAATCACGGCACGGCGATCGTTTCATACAGTTTAAAATTTTATTTTTATCGTATCTTCATATTCTGGAATTAAAATAAACGATTTCGATGTACGGTTTGGTTGTTGATGCTATCTATAAGTGTTTCTAAATATTTTTCAACCCGAGCACCATTAAATTGTAAAAAATAATGCAGCGGATGGCTACCTTACTTGATTTTTTTTTGCTGTCATCAGTCTTTCGGCCGGTTTGATGCAATCTTCCATTCCCTCCTATCTTGCACTAACCTCTCCACCTCAACATACCCCTTACAACCCACGTCTTCAATTATCTGTTTCATATATTCTAATCTATATCTTCCTCTACAGTTCTACCTTCTGTTGTTCCTGTGACTATACTTTTACTTTTAAATAATAATAGTGCCGATATTAAACTTTTATGCAGTGGTTAGCATATCCTAATTACCTAGGGTGCAATAAAACGTTACTAAGTCTGACATTTTGAATGTTACAACGAGTGAAAACCGATTTGGCACTCAATCTTTTTTAAGCCCTTTTGACCTGAAAATACTATGACTCGGACAACCCACAGATGAGGACTTTTCAGTACTTGTTTCTTAGGCACTAAGGAACGTCTGTACCAAATTTCAGCTCTACATTATTATTTTTTTGAGGTTCAAATCTAAAATGCTTGGGCTATTAGTTCGTTCTTCGATCACGGGTTTTCTTCTTTTGTATCTTCAATGCTCCTTACGTGGTTGTTTGATTATACATTTACCGGTACTTAATTATGGTTGCCATTTATCTTCTTACAAACAGAAATAATTAATATGTAGATGGATTCAATTTAACAACCATTTCATTTAATTAAGAAGTATATCGAAAACCAACACCCGTTGTAAAGTCTAAGTGGGTTCTGGTTGGATTACTTCTTATCCGAAAAGATTGCAGGTTTGGTATTAATAATTTGATCTTGCTAGTTCGCGAAGCAACGTCTAAACTGAACAAACTTTATCGCCGAGTAATTCCGATATCGATTTGAAGTCATGTGATTCTAAGAATGGCCAGCGAACTTCAACAGAAACCAAAAACAAGTTTATTAATATCTGTCACGAATTTTTTTTAACTGTATCTCTTTGAATGAAATAAATAATTACATTAAGTTAGTTCTTTTTGTGATAATCATCTTCGCCGAATTCTCTTCCGTTCCTTGCCCTCTTGGCTCTATTTTTTTTTTAACTGCTTAACGTCTCTTAACAACGAGGTCTTTAGAGACGGGAATGGATGGGGGGCAAGGAATGGGAAGGAATTCGGCCATGGCCTATTGAAGGAAGAATCCCGGCATTCACCTGGAGTGATTTGGGGAAACCATGGGAAACCCAAATCTGGATGCCCGGAGGGGGATTCGAACCGCCGTCCGCCCGAATGCGAGGCCAGAACGCTATCCGTTACACCACCACGCTCGGTTTGGCTCTAATGATCACGACGTCAAAGAGGACGTAAAGACCGAAGCAAAAAGAAAAACGTTTCTTAATTATTAAGGACTGATTAAAGTACATTTCGTTGACCAGGCTGAACTGTGTTTCTCATGCTTAGCATAGTAAAATTGAGACAAGTATATTCATCGGAATTCACCTTCTTACATTTCGACACCAGAATATTCAAACACTAAGAAAACAGACGTAACAAGCTGTTTGGTACAAGCTCGGGTTCTGAAGCGATCGGAGGATAGGAAGGAACAACTACGTGGCGTTATCGCAGATTTCCCCGAGGGCCGATCGAACGAGAGGGCTGTTCACGAAGAGCGATAAGCCAAAGATGCTGAACCCCAGAACTGCAGCCTTTATAGTGGAAGCGGTTATGGCGTCTGCTATTCCTCAAACTACATGATACGAAATTCATGCAGCATTGACTGGTTTCTTTAGTTTGATGTGATGTTACAACAACCCCCGTGTTGGCACAGTGAAGTTGAAAGTCTCTCATCCAATGTATCGAATATTAATCAAAATTGCGGTAGACTATTTGGCATGATAACCATTTTCCTATACTCCTATTTTCACATTACATATTGCTTTTCTTTTAAATCATAAAAGTTTTTGAGTGTAGTTTCACAATTCTCCTACTTACACCCTTTAAGAATTAAGTTTTAAATTATTTAAGTATTTCAGGTAAATTGTACAGACTGCCCATGGTAATTTATTCTAATCCCTGTCCCTTTACCTACAAAATTTTTTCCCCACAGCTTTAAAAATGAAATCAAGTGCTAATCTCTTCGTTTTCGTATAGCATTCCTAGTTCTTCTATTCAAATCCATCCAAGCCTCATAGCCAGTATACGCCCTATACACTCCTAGCACTTTCCTCATCTCCCTCCTGTCTTCAAACAAAGTTCCTGTATCATGTTACAGTAGAACTCCAATTATCCGAATCAATGTGGACCGGACCCCATTCGGATAATCAAAAATTCGGATAATTGGATTTATTTCCGAAAAAGGGTCTACTTTAATTAATTACTGTATGTATGTTGAAAATGGGAGAAAATACTATGTTTAAAGAAAAAGAGTTTTTAATGAATTAAATTAAGAGACAACACTGTTACATGTTAAGCGCACTTACAAGAGCTATACATTAGTACAGTATGTACGTACCGTGCTGTAAATAAAAGTAATTGCTTGCTGAACATCTCGGTCGAAGTAAGCTGTTTGTATTAATCCGTTGACGGTGAGAAGTTGCATGTGGTCACACTCTGGCTGACGCTACATCCACTTCCACGCAGTTTCAAGTCCGGCAAATGCTCGACTAGCTGATGGTACCGTGTCTGCTTCAACTTCGACGCAAAGATCATCTTCTTCCTCGACACTTTCTTCTCTCACACTTAATAAGTTCTTCATAATTTAGAATTTCATACCCAGGGTCTGACGAATCACACACCACCCACTCTCCTAAATCATCAGCACTAACTTCTGAACATCCAGAAATTTTCAGAAGATTGTTTGTGAATTCCTCAACTGACACGTTATCCCCATCTTCTCCTGTCTCTTACCTTTCCCTTTCTTGAGCTTCTTTTTCTCCTTTTCCTTGTCTTATTCAGTGGATATGCCTTTCAACTTGTTCCACGCACGTTTTAATATGACTGCCTTAGGCGATTCGGATAATCAGCGATTCGGATAGTCGGAGTTCGGATAATTGGAGTTCTACTGTAGTTACTTACTGTGTTTTGCAGTGATTTCCACTCACACAGCTAGCAGCCCTCCTTTGCACCGACTACAATTCCTGTATTTGAGAACCATAATGTAGGCCCTATACTACCACACCATACTCAATCCAACCCAATCCTTCACTTCTCTGGTGATTCCCCTCATCATGCTTTCCAATGAAGGTTTTTCAGATTCTCCCTATCACCTGCCCAGATGAGTTTACTATCAAATGTTATGCCAAGATAACAATAATTAAGGTCTCCAACAGAATATAGCTTCACCTCTTATAATCATAAAAAACCTTTATTTTTCTCTGTGTGTAAATAACAATATGACACTTTCAGTCGTTTATCTTCATTCCATATTAACCTATCCAGCTGTATATCCTATGGAGACCTTCTGTAACTGTTCATACTCTTCCCCGCTTGAAATTCAGTTATACAACACTATCATCATCATGCTTTCCACTATTATTACTATCTTTCTATTATTATTATTAATTTAATTGCGGTAGAGTTAACACTCCGGTGGCAACTTCCCCAGTCATTCATTTACCTCTTTTTATATATATTTTTTAATTTTCTTTCATAATTGGAATGTTAAATTCCTCCCCCATTCACCATTATGATTTACAAATTTTAATTCTAAATTCCTATACTCCCCAATCCCTGACACTCTTTCCAACAAAAGAAAACTTTCCCACTCCCTTATGCATGAAATCGAGCGCAAGCTTGTGGTCGCCTTTCCTGTTCCATGCACTGTTCCTAATTCTTTGACCAATATCCCTCCAAGCCCCATCACCAACATATGCCCTGTACATTCCCAGATCTCTCTTCACCCTCCTACTTTTCTCAAATGATTCCCAATCCAGCTTCTTTATCATATAAGTTACTGACCGGGTCCTGCGATAATTTCCACAAACAAACCTGGCTGCTCTTCTTTGCGCACCCTCCATCTCCTGTATTTGATAACCTGATAACAAAAAAATGGGTCTCAAGCTACACCACCATAATCAACCAATGGTCTGACCAAAGTTTTGTAACCCAACTCCCTAACTTCTCTGCTACATCCTCTCGTCACCCTCTTCAGAAAATGAAGGATTTTGTAACCTTTTCCTACCACCTGCCCAATTGAGTTTGTTGTCAAACGTTATGCCAAGATATTTACACTTCAAGCTTTCAACAAGCAATTCAGACCCCACCCTATAATCTTAATTAACCTTTTTTTATCTGTATACCTAATAAGCTGACCTTTCTTGCCATTTATCTTCATTACATGCTGATATTATATCCAGTTCACCCTGCAGCTGTTCCCAGTCTTCACTTGTTTTGATCCTATTGTATTATCTCATTATATCATCTGAAAAATACCTAGACTCTGACCTTAACCCACCAACACAGCCATTCATTAGAATTATTGAACAGTAATGGGCCCAATACTCTATCCTGTGGCACTCCCATATTTACTTCCAATGCTTTTGATAGTGTGTTTCCTACCCTAACACTTTGCTTTCTGTTTTTAGGAATTCCTTCTCAACTACTGTTGTTACTTTTAATTTGTCAGTCTATTTTCTGTTTGTTTTTTTCCTTGATATGATATAGCAGTGTACATCCCACACTTCTTCTCAAGAACTTCATTTCCACTTCAGCGAGTTGTCGACCATCTTGCGTCTCAATTCTAGTGTCCCTTTGAATTTTACTCGGATTAAAGACTTGGTTGATTACATAAAACTCTATTATCAGAGTAAGCCTAACTTCTGAATGTCAACCAGCAACACAATCGCTCATTAGAATAATGATCAGCAATTATCCCAATACAAACCCCACTCGGAACCCTATAAAAATCCGACCAGAAGTTTTTGCGTTAATCGCATTCAGCGAATACGAGCTGTATGAAAAAAGTAATGAGACTGATAACACTTCGAGCGATCTGGCAACGCTGTGTCTACAGGTCTCTGCTAGACCGGTTTGTTCTTCACTTCCACATGCTCAGTCCGAGTTTCAACTCCGTTCAGCCAACATTTTGACAGCGCCATCAGTGAAGTTGTGTTTTTGTTGTGTGTTACGAAAATGGAGCATCGGAATTTAGACCAACGTTGTTCAATGAAGTTTTGTGTTAAACTTGGTGAATCCGCGAGTGTGCCCTCTGAAAAGTTGAAACAGGCCTATGGGCAACATTTCTTATAAAGAGCACAAGTTTTCCGCTGGTACAAATCATTTTTGGAAGGCCGAGAACGCCTTGAAGATCAACCTTGCTTAGAGAGACCTTTACTTACAAAAACTGACGAAAACGTTGAGCGTGTGGAGGCTCTTGTGAGATCAGACCGTCGTTTAACAATAATGATGATGAGTGAACAGTTAAATTTAAACACTTTCACCGTACATCAAATTTTGACATACGATTTGGACATGCGAAAGGTTTGTGCCAAATTGGTGTCACAAAACCTCACAACTGGGCAGTGCCCATCAGTGAATTTTTGACCTAAAAACGCATTCATGTTGTTCCTCAACCCTCCTATTCATCTGATTTAAGTCCTTGTGACTTTCTCCTTTTCCCACAATTGAAACATGTCTTAAGATGACGTCATTTTGGAACTCTGGAGAACATTCGAAAGACTGTGCCTGAATAGTTAAAAGCCCTACCAGTTGAAGCCTTCCAGCACGGCTACCAAGAGTGGAAACAAAGACTTCGCCGGTGTATAGTTGCCCAAGGGAACTACTTTGAAGGGAATAATATTGTTTTTCGGAAAAAATAAAAACTTTGGTAAGTTAAAAATCAGTCTCATTACTTTTCTCACACACCTCCTGTGTGTACTAAATTGAGGAAAAATTTCTCAGTTTTTCGATTTTACGTCAGAATGAAACATACGCTACTGTAATCCGAGTACTAGCGGCTGTGTATTATTCAGAATCGCGTTCAAATAAAGTCTGGCAGTGAGAAAAACACATTTTTTAAAAAAAGTTAATGTTTTTTATGTACGCCATTAACAACGCCAGAAATTAATTTTTTCAAAAAATTTAATTTTCAGAGTTACGTGTTGTCTTTATAAGGGAGCGGCCATAAACTACGTGGCTCGGTCTAGGGGGAGGGGTTGGGTAGAAAGCTACGCTCAGCTACGTGAGGGGAGGGGGGAGGGGAGAAGCTTCCTAGCCAAGCCGCGTAGCTTTTCATTCATATCATTTGTCACAGTAAAAATAAGGTACTGAACGCACAACAGCATGTGAATATTTATTGCCACCATTTAATTATCTACGTATGTAATTTACGATAGTCTGACAAGAGAAAACAGTACAAAATTCCTTCTGGAATCACTAAGGAAAAAATCTACGTGCCACGCTGGGGAAGGGGTGTTTGAGGCAAAAGCCACGACAGACTACATGGGGGGAGGGGGGTGGGGGGTGGGGTGTAGCCACGTAGTTTAGGGACGCTCCCTAATCTGCCACTTTGGTGCACGTTGATCAGTACAATTCTCAGCTATCTAGGCCTAATTATTAAGGTAACTACTCATTAACTCATTCATACCTGTTCCTGTACTGTTTAAAAATCTTTATAGTGACTACGTGCTTGATTTTGTTAATAATTTTTTAAGACGAATTGTTTGATTTATGGTTTTATACAAATTATCAATAAAACAAGCAGTAGTTTCAATGGTCGAATTATCATTTATAGTTCATTAGCTCTGGTAACACTTAGTTGCAGACGTGTCTAGTCAAGATCATTGACAAGGGTTCTTTATACATGAAGATAGCAGGAGAGGGAACAAGTATGAAGAGACTTATTTTCACTCGTTAATGTCATATGAAATAGGATTCTGAGGCAATTCAGCTCGTAGAGACAAAGTATTCAGAGCCCAAAAACGAGTAATAAGAATTATGTGTGGGGTCAGTTGTTCAAGAAGCTAGGAGTTTTAACTTTAGTGGCCAAGTAGATACTGTATACACACATTAATGTAATTTTTAGTCACCAGTTATACTCTATTTGAAACAAATAGTAAAATAAGGAAGTATGGCACTAGAAGTACAAATGATCTTCAAAAGTATTACAAATAATCGTGATTTGTTGCAAAAGGGATTCGGTGTTCATGGATACATATTTTCAGTAAGTTCACAACACATTTTAAATGCCTGGTAGGAGATAAAATTAATTTCACGAAAAAACTAAAACAATTGTTAATTGACAACTTCTTGTACTCCATCGAATAATTTATTTTCTAGGTACCCACAAAATGGTAGGCAGTACTTTTTGAAATAGTAGTTGATATAATTAATGTATATATTATTCTGACACAAATTTATTTATCTATTTTCTTGTGTAATTTTTTTTATCTGTAAGTTAACACCTTTTCACATCCCACAGAACCAGTCACTTACATTGGGATATATGGGAAATTAATGTATTATGGTGTGCATATAGCAAGCCGGGGTGTAAACCAGCAACAGTTTCTCTATAAACTATCTCTGTTATGTGATATTCTCGTTGTCAGACGACATTAGCCTCTAAGCCTGTACCTTTCCCACCGTGGTGGTATTATCAGCACAGCTAAATTTTGTTTCCATACGTAATACATCAACAGCAAGAAGCACTGGAGTGTGATATCGCTGGAAATTTTATTGCTTGTGCAGTAATAAATAAAATGTATTGATGCGGAGCTGTCAGTTTGATTTGACTGACGTAAATTTGTGTAACTCATCGGAAATCTGATGCCGTAAATGCACTGGTTCTTCTATCTGAATCTCAAAAGAATCGGAATTTAATGGAAAAAAAAAAACAGATTCGATTTCATTCAAGTTTGTCTCTCTCTCTCTATCTCCCTCTCTCTCTGTGTGTGTGTGTGTGTGTGTTGTAAAGAAATACAGTCTCCTCACACTTGAAATAATATTGATTAATATTTTATTTAAGTTATTTTATTTGTTTCTCGGTATGTGTAATATTTTGCCCTTTATTTCGAGTTTGACGAGAATTATTGTATTGTATTTAGGATATAGTAGGCAGTGTGTATGTGAATTATCTCTGAACAGTAAACTATGAGTGCTGAGAGAGTATCTATGTCAGTTAGTCCGAAAAGAAAAGATGGCGTGCGCGGGCAAATAAGTGGTGCCTCACTCCTATTGTTGTGAACAGTGGATTATGGCTGTGCGAAAAAAATTAGTAGAATAGACTATTGAAATTTATGAACAAGGAGATTTATATGTTATAAAAGTAAAATTTAATTTCGTTGAGTATAGTAAATTTATATCTGACTTGACCTGGTATCGATTACAGAGAAGAATGTTCTAGTACTTACTATATCTTTGGAGATGTACATTAAGTAGTTGTAGTCTGACTGTTGTGAAGTAAACATGTAGTTGTGAATTGTAATGTGTGTGTGCCTTATATAAAAGAATAATTACAGACCGTATAGGTGTGATTAACATAATTAACATGATAGCAGAGAACATAATTAGCAAATCGCAATATATCTAGCTGTGAAACAGTGTTTAATTAAAAAATAGTGAAACAACCAAGTGAGGCTTTAATGTTTATTTTTTATTGGTTAACTTTATCGAAGAAACGCACGGATTTCTCTTGCAGGTTAGTAACTTATAGGTGGCATCCTATGAGAAATGAGAGAAGCAGAAGCAGTACAAATAAGAACTGTTATGACGAAGACAAAGAAGGAGAAGTTTAGTAACATTATATGTGGCGTCCAGTGACGAGGAGCACATGTAACAGGAACATTATAGTGTGTGTGTGTGTGTGTGTGTGTGTGTGTGTGTGTGTGTGTGTGTGTGTGTGTGAGACAGAGAGAGACAGAGAGCTTTGATTATGGCCTTATCCCTCGTCGACGTCGAGGTCATTAGAGGCGGGAAAGGACGGGGGCAAGGAACGGGAAGGAATTCGGCCATGGCCTTTTGAAGGAAGCATTCCGGCATTCAGCTGGAGTGATTTGGGGAAACCATGGAAAACCAAAACCTGGATGCCCGGACGAGGATTCGAACCGACGTCCTCCCGAATGCGGGGCAAGAGCGTTAACCACTCACCCACCACGCTCGGTGTGGGCAAGGAATGGGAAAGAATTTGCCCATGGCCTTTTGAAGGAAGCAGCCAGGCATTCACCTGGAGAGATTTTTTTTTTTAACTGCTTAACGTTTCTTAACAGCGAGATCTTTAGAGACAGGGAAGGAAGGGAGGTAAGGAAAGGGAGGGAATTGAGCCATGACCTTTTGAAGGAAGCATCCCGACATTTGCCTGGAGTGATTTGGGAAACCATGGGAAACACAAATCTGAATGCCCAGACGGGAGATTTTGGGAATCCATGGAAAACCAAAATCTGGATACCCGGACGAGGATTCGAACCCACGTCCTCCTATATGCGAAGCCAGAGCAGTTAACCGCTCACGGCACCACGCCCGGTGAGAGAGAGGAGAATGTTGAAGGGTTGGGCAGAATGTAACTGGATGACACGTATTTCTATAAGCTGTTAGTCATTGAATATCATGCGATGAACTTCTATTTACGTTTAGGACAACTATGAATCATGTTTAATTTAAATGTTTTCTTCCTTGTGTTTCAATCTGCCGAACTCTGAACAAATTTTCCTGAGTGACTGTTACCACTGATCTTCCGGTGCAGCGTTAATCTTCAGTGTTGGCTAACTGCTGTTCAAATACAGATGCTCACGTTTTGACTATGCTGAACGAACTTCCTTTGGTGACAAATGTTTCTAACACAAGTAATTTAATAACAATACAAATTTCTTTCCATTTCATTTCACATTGAAACCGATTTTTCCAACTGCTAGACTAAAACAATCAAATAACAAAAGAAATAAATTCATAATTTCACAAAACTCGAGCAATTATGTTCAAACGTAAATATAACAATAATTTAACAATGTATTGAATTGTTACTAAAATGAAATTTTATGTGTTTTTAAATAGTTTATTGACAGTAGTGAATCATTAAAGATCTTTTTAATTGGCCTTATTATGTTACAGATAAATTTAAGGGAAAAATTGGCTTCAATAACGACATCAGCACCGCTTGACATCTGTGAGGTCTTCTTGCTACCTTCAATCACATCTGTTAGACTGTTATTCATTTAAAATTTCATCGAATTCGTTTTATGTTGACATTAGATCGTAATAACCATAGATAAAACGTCTTACAACAGAAGTTTGGGCAAAAAACTGCAATAACATTGACGCAATATAACTAAGTAGCTTAATGCAAAATTTCATGTGAAGTGCTTTTTTTAGACGGTATATCGTTTTTACGTATAGTGAAAAAAACTTCAAGCAATTGCAAACCCCGTTGGCGTCTCTAAGCCTAAATTACGTTTGGCTGAAATACTTTCTCTTATTTTCTTTTATGATGTCAAAGTAAAAATATATGAGATCATCAGGGTCCGGTTTTGGAAGATAGAGGCGGTGACGTCTGTGAGCTGAGGCGTGCGGGCAGCGTGGCCCCTGCGGGTTAGCCGCCCCTGCCTCACGTCCGACCTGTGGCTGGCGAGCGCAGGCCGGTGTTTTACGAGGCGGTCGGAGAGGGCTGCCCTTGATATACGACTGCACGTCCGACCCATCCGCAGTCTGCTCACGTACTGCTGCTAAACGGCCATCTGACGATGAGAGATGCGCACCCAGTGAAGGCCATCTTGCCTGCTCCAACGCCTCTGCTCAAGGGTCATTCAACTAACTGGCTTCCCGCATACTAATTGTATAAAAGACAATCGTGTCAAAATATACAGGTAAGATTCTACTAAACACAAGAGTCCTTTGTGTTATCTGTTAGGCTCAAAGACTGAAAACACTAATTGATTTAAAGAAAAAAAAAAAGACAACGCCTTACGGTCTCTTTAAACACGTTGTTCGTGTTATGGTACACACAAAAATAGCCAGAACGCGTTGTAGCCATCTCGAAAAGACCACAACATGAAATTCGATGCCTCATGATTTCCTTGCTACTTGACCAGTACTCGTTATTGTTAAGAGGCATCCATAAATTACGTGAGGTGTCCCCCCCCCTCTGGTGAGACTTCGTGAGATCTGGCCCGACCCCCCCCCCCTGGTGAGAGAACTTTTTGAACACCTTTTTACCTTTTTACTTTTTTTTCATTAGGTCTCACCCTTCCCCCTAAAATCGACTTTCGCGTCATTTGTGGACTTGTTTTTTAGCTCTACAGTCCAACAATATTTCCAAAATTTCACGTGAGCCCTTGGTGAGATTTCGCTGATCCCCCGCCCCCCCCCTATTTCACCTCACGTAATTTATGGACGCTCCCTTATTACGAAAAGCCATAACGCGTCCGGAACGTTAGCTGATGCAACCGCGATACGACGGACAGGTTGTGAACTACTGTCGTGTTGTCAGCCGAGGGAGCTACGACATTTAATTTTAATTGCAATGGAGCACATGCTCCGGCGGCAATTTCCCTACACACCCATTTTCTCCCACCCACCTACATTTGCCCGCTACAAATTTCAACTTTAAATTCTTTTAACGCTTTCGGAAAATTGTGCATCATTTTTTTTGGTAACTTATTCTAATCCCTGATCCCTTTACCTAAAAAAGAGAATCTTCCTACAGCCTTGTGCCTGAAATCGAGTACCATATTGTGGTCACTTACCCACAGTGGGTCCGTTCTAGCACTTACTGTCGGCTGTGGTTGAAGACGTTTCCAGTCGGCATCTATAAGTATTTCGCTAAGAATGAAAAAAAGAGACTTAGCTATGATGACGTAGACAGCTCCTTGGAATGATCTCAATAGGTATGGTCAAGTGGATTTATTACAAAAAACTTATGTAAGGCATTCATTACAGAAAATTGTTATACAGTCATTTGAAAATTGATTAGTTCCACTTATAACTGGAGCACCAGATATGGAATTTGCGATAGTGAAATAGTGGATCATCAGATCCCAAACGGTAGCGATTGCTTACTGAGCCAGCGGAGTGGAAGCGGTGAAATTTGCCTAAAATGGTGGTTATTGCTTAATAACAGGAATGTCCTACGTAAATTCACATCGTTGACTCCCTGGCATCGTCGTCGGCAAGTAGTCGCCCCGGAAAGATTTTATTTCGTAGGTAATTGAGGGGGGGAGGGGGGAATCAGGGATTGGACTAAGTTACTAAGAGAATTGATGAATAATTTACCAAAGTTGAAATTTGTAGAAGGAAAATGTAGGTGGGTACAGGAATGGAGGAAAAATGGTTGTGTAGGGAAATTACCACCGGAACGAGCGCTCTATCGCAGTTAAATTATTATTATTTGGAAGTGGGGAAAGGGCGTTTCTATTGGCTTGACGTCACGCTGCTTTTGCGTGTATGTAACATGCCGGGCCTGCCGTTCTCACAGCGCTAAGCCAGCGTCAGGTAACGCCGGTTCTCCTGGCTTGGAAAGCAAACTACCTTCCTTACGACTAAAATTTGCCACAAAAATAATTACCCGTGACTCTACATATTCCGGATTTTAACTAATAATCATCTGATGTTAAGGAAATGAAACATTCTTTTTCATTATCGTTTCTTTATCGTTAATCATTATCTGATATACGTAAGTTGGAAATAAAATTATTAATACAAAGAAAGCTGGCCACAAAATTATCACGAATGTTGCAGAGTTATTTATTTTTACAAGAACTATTACCGTGACATTTTGAGTTACATTTTATGTTCTTTGAGTGACATTTTCACTTTTTATCAATACAGCATATTTTATAGTAACACATTATAAATCCTTGACTTCCAGATGATAAAATAAGTACCAAGCAAAGTGTTAAAGGAGTTTAGGGTATGTCTTGAATGTTAATAAAGTTATTCGCTGAAATTGTAATTTCATTTTAGAAAAATCTGAAAATTTATATCTGTTTTATTAGTGGTAGAATCGACAAATAAAAATATTATATTAGAAAAATAACAAAATTAAAATTTAATAAACAGTAGTTTTGCTAGCAAAAATGATACCTCAGGAACTTAAAAGTGCTCTGAATGTCATAAATATGCTCGTGTTATCTGTGGAGAAAGCAACGAGAATGTGCGATTTGGTGTGTTACTTCTAAGCTCTGTTTAAAGAAGAACAGACAGCATCAATGCTGAGAGGTAAAGTGCCAAATCCGGCCATGAGAATCAGGCACGTAAAATGATTTCACTGTCCAACTAAAAATTTCTTGTTGTTGAAATTGGTTCTAATGTTACGGTTGCCGCAGTTGGTAGAGGACGTGCAGCCCCTACAAATGTTCCAACTGATTTAAGAGCATTAATCCATCAGATCTCTATCACTTACGATACAAGGAAAGTCTTCTCAACCAACTTTATTCTCGTAAGGAATTTACAATTTCAGAGAGTAATTTCATTGAGATTGAGGACGTGCCCTCATTTCGTTTAGTTTTTTTTTTTCAGCTGGAAGTAAGCAGGGGTTATAATGAGTCACTGTTAAAAACAATGTATTGATAAATTGTGTTCACACAGATTTGTAAGAAAAATTGTTTAATTTTCGAGCAGCAATGTTAGCATAAGTTTTTACTAGATAATTTAGCGTGGGTCAGAATGGCATTTAAAGTTACATCAGAGGGCATTAGGTATTTAAGTTTTTTAAAAAAATAATTTAATTTTTTTCATAAGTGCCTTTCTCATGAAAACATTACTTCGTTTGAATGAAAGAAGTTCCTCATTGATCGCGACCTATTCCGCCGCGATCACGATGAAAACTAATATTACGCGGAATAGCATAAGGCCTAGTTCGGACTAGACTAGTAATTAAGTCAAGTGGCGAGTATTTTAGTAACTAAAATAATCGCTACTGCTAAAAATTTGCTCGCACTACGGTCGAGTACAGTATACAAGTTTCGTGATATTTTGCAAGATGAACAGACTGCACCGCAAAAAAAGTGAATGAGCTGATAAAGTTAGATTAATGGCTATTTTAGAAGATGTGGATGAAGAAATCTGTATAATAAAATAAAACAAAGGGTGCGAAAATGGATAATGGAAGGAATGAGCTGTGAGCTTCAAATTCTCTTTTGATGGAATTAACATTAGAAGATCTCTAAGAATAGTTTGAGAATGACCAAAAGTTGTGTACAATTTGTGTTAATGAAAATGCAGTCACAAATTTAGCGTGAAGATACCCATTTAAGAAGTGCAATTCCAGCAGTTACAAAATTACAGGCAGTTCTCTACTTTACTGCCGCCGGATGTCGTTTAAGGACGCTCACACATATATTTACACTCGGAAAATCAACTATTTCCTCATTTATCACAAAAGTCTGTGAAGCAATCTATGAAACATTAAAGGAATTGAAGTAATGTTTCGTAGGGACGCATCCAGTGAACTGAACTATTTTAGTAAAGGAATGAAAACTATGTCAGTCCCCGTGCCTGAATTTTTAGACTCCTTTTTTTTACTAAAACGTTTTTTTTATCGCACTAGGTGGTACTTCTAATAATCAATAGTAATAATAAAATCTTATTGTATAACCTAGATGCTGTTGTAATAAAATAATTAATAAAATTATTCACTGACCTGATGTTTTTAATTTTCAATTTAATTAACTTCTCACCAAATCCAGGCATGCTCATTGTATTTTCCAAATCCATGTATGCAGATTGCTTCAATTATTTGTTTTTTTATGATGTGGGGACCTAATATTCCATAAGCTCTCATGTTATAAACAAATTTTAAAATTGTTTCTTTGCCGCAGTGAAACTACAAATTTACGGCAGCTAATGAAGTCGACTAAACGACAGGTTCAGACTTGTTTAATCAATGGACCAGTAA
>JARYHS010011408.1:19029452-19087449 GCA_031002005.1 Vandiemenella viatica
ATATGGCGGTCTGGCACAGCACTTTATGTACTTTTACAGAAAATTTTATACATGTGGCATTATTCAGCACTTTTACAGACTTGCAAATAAACACATGGCACTATATTCAACTACAGCATCGATGATACAAGCCTTTACTTTATTCCTGCAAGTGTGTAAAAGTGCTGAATAGTGCATAAGTATAAACAATTCTGTAAGATTGTATAAAGTGCTGTTTCATGCCGCCATGGCAACATTATCACCACACCTCCAAGTACAATGTATATATATATATATATAAATTGTAACGATACACTTGTAAAGCCATACACTTATAGCCACTGATGATGCCCAACACTACAAGGGCGAAACGCGTGTGGTGAATAAAATAATATTAAAAAACAACAGTTACTTGTAGAAGGTATTTTTTCTTATATATAAAAATCTGTGTGTGGGGTATTGATAACTTTATTGTTGGCCATACTCCATAGTTTTTGCATAAAAGTTTTAAATTAAACACCGTATACTAACAACCGTTTTATTAATGTTTTCACTAATAGGGTGAAACGTACGTGGTGAAAATATTAATAAAAGTTACGAATAGACGATTTTTAATTTAAAAACATTTTTTTTACAATAAATGTGGGACATGGAAAACATGAGATATTAATATACAGCCTCATCAGGCATTTCCAACGGCCGCATACCGTTGCCACAAAACTCTTGACTTCAACTTGCACAAAACCGTCGAGAGCATCAAATTTATAGCTACCACTATTTTCCCACTGACGATGCCTCATATCAGAAAGATGAAACACGTCCGATAAAAATAGTAATAAAACAGTTGTTAACAGACGGCACTTAATTTAAAACAGATGTGCGGGATTGTTATATTGTTGAATCCCTTTGTCTAACACCTTCGATTTGTGAGCAACAATTTGCGATTTCGTCGTATTAAGTTGCCTTTGTACTGTCTGCCGGGTCCAGTAGGAAATATTTAACTGACGCAGAATGAGAGGCAGCTTTTTCTGCTCCTGGTCCCGTATCCCCACTCTCCCGCCAGAACAACCTCGATTTCTCTGCTTGTGGAGACCTCTTTCCTCTTTGACGGTCGAGTTTCGGATATAACAGAATCCCTTTTGCCAGATGATTCGTTTTCGTCGACTGCAGGTTAAAGAACGGCAGAACAGACAATGGTACGAGATATAACTCCGCCGTGAACTGCCTGCAAGCTCGAAATGAATACCGCTGTATCGGGTTTTATGGGATTACCTCTCTTGTCGTGGACCGACTGCCTTCAAAGTAATGAGAATGCCATGTTCCTGCTGCCGGGTCGCAGCGAAGAGAAACTGCAACGGCTTTTGCTTGCTTTACTCTTTTTGCTTGGGTACAAAAACATCTCACAAACTTACAAACATTCTGGATAATGAGACATGTTTCTGACGAACGGACGAATTGTATTAAATTGGTGAAAAGTCTGAATAGAAGTAAATACACGGAGTAATTTAAAGCAATCTTTGTTTATATGAAACTATTGACCTTCCAATCTTCGTTTTTATAGGTCGGAAAAATTTCTAACGAAAATAAATAAAATGTTCATTTGTACCAGAAAATTAGGGCTGTATCTTTACAAGTCCTTAAAGTTGTTACTATGCCTTCTTTTTCTGTTTATGGATTTACGCCGCGTCAAAATCACCATCATTAGAGGCAGGAAACGGCTGGAGCAATGAGTAGGAGAAGGAATCGAAAGGAATTCGGCCCATCCTTTGGTATGAACCATCCCGTCATGGAAAACCAAAATCTGGATATTCGGACGGGGATTCAGTCACGTCTTTCCGAATGCAAAGCCAGAGCGTTGCCGTTCACTCTCCACGGTCGGCATATGCCTTCAAGCTATGGGTCAAGATGTGAGATAAGAGAATACCAGACTATTCAATTATCTTCCAACTGCTACCGTGTTATTATATTAATTTCGGCTATTTCTTGTATTTATTGCTTATTTTATTGGCGAAAAATATATTAAAAATTGATTTATTTATGTTTAATTTTTATTGATTTATTAACTTATTTTTTTGCTTATGCCTTTACGCCTCGTCGATGTCGAGAGGCGGGAAAGGACTTGGAGCAAGGAATGGGAAGGAATTCGGTTAAGGTCTTTTGAAGGAAGCATACCGGAATTCGCTTAGAGTGATTTGGGGAAACCATGGAAAAACCAAATCTGGATGGCCAGACGGGGATTCGAACCGCCGTACTCCAGAATGCGAGGCCAGAGCGTTACCGCTCACCCACCACACTCGGTATTAAAAATTTTGAGACAACAGTGAACACGAATTATGACGTGATTTCTGGAAATAAATTTTTTCGGTTTAACATCCTGAACATTAACAATTTATCAAAAGAAAAATAATTTATTTAATTTAATGTAATATAATTCAAATGGAGCACAGGCTACAACGCCCCTCTTCCCCCTATCTTGAACCCACCTACATTTGCCCTCTACAAATTTTATCTTTAAATTCTTTCAACGTTTTCAGTAAATTATTAATCATTTCTCTTGGTAACTCATTCCAATCCCTGACACCCTTACCTAAAAAAGAGAATATTCCCACACCCTTGTGCCTGAAATCCAGTGCTAGCTTATGGTCATGGTCAAATTGGTCATCTTTTCCCTTCCATGAACTACTTTTCATACCTACATCAATATCTTTCCATGCCTCATCAACAGTATACGCCCTGTACACTCCTATGACCCACCTAATCTCCTCCTGTCTTGCAATGAATCCCATTCCAGCTCCTTTATCATATCTGTCACTGATTGCATTCTGCGATAATTTCCAGAAACAAATCTAGCAGCCCTTTTTTGCACCCTCTCCAATTCCTGTATTTGATACGAAAAATGTGGGTCCCATACTACACAACCATATTCGAGCAATGGTCTGACCAAAGTTTTGTAACCCAATTACTTTACTTCTCTCGTACAACCCCTCATCACTTTCTCCAATGTAACGAAATAGCTAATAAATTTAAAGCAGATATCGCTGAAGATAAAAATGTATGGAAGAATTGAAAAACTCCGATACCACAAAAAACCTCCGTGATAGCGTATATTATCCATTACACATAACCTGCAATTTAAAGTGCGAACAGCTTGACAGAATGAGACGATTAATGGAGACTATATATATTATACAGCAATCAAACTTTCTCGCTAAGACTGAAACCTTTAAATTGATGCCATGTGTTGTTTTTCAAGGAATGGTGCACATGTATTATCTACACGAAATTTGTTGAATCTCAAACTATCATGTTGGCGTTACATCTCAAGAGAAAAATTTTAATCGTTGTCAAAATATATATATATATTTTTTGCTGTCATCAGTCTCTCGTCTGATTTGATGTAATCTTCCATCCCTTCCTGTCTTGTGCTAACCTTTTCATCTCAACATACCCCTTACAATCTACGTTCTCAATTACCTGTTTGATGTATTCTAATCTTTGACTTCCTATACAGTTCTTACCATAGATTGTTTCCTCCTAAAAAGTTAACCTCCATGTTCAAAATATGACCTACTGTCTCTTCTTTCTGTTAGACTCTTCCACAAACTTCTTTCCTCCCCCACCATTTTCAGAACTCTTTCATTTCGTACTTTATCTGTCCACTTAATTTTCAGCATCCTTCTATAGCATCACATTTCGAATGCTTCAATTTTCCTTGTTTCTGGTATTCCTAAAGCCCTTGCATCTCTACCGTAAAGTGCTGTGGTCCACACATACAGCTTTAAACATTCTGAATCCTAGATTAATATTTGGAACTAAAAGGTTTCTCTTTATCATGAAAGCTCTTTTTGTAAGTTCTATTCTGCTTCTAGCATAATTCCTGCTTCGGCCATTGGTTGTAAATTTACTTCCTAACTAGCAAAATACACTAACTTTTTTTTTATCGCATTCCGACCCTATTTCTACATTTAATCTACCATTTTTGGTATCATTTCTGCTACATTTCATCATTTTTGCCTTGCTTTGGTGTATATTTAGTCCAAAACATTCCTTCAGTTTTTTGATCATGACAGTCAGTAAGTTCCCAATATCCTCAGCCTGTTCCGCTAAACAAGACGATGTCATCAGCAACAAAATACAATAAGTAGTCATAATCATTCAGTCATATTTTTGAGAAAATATCCAATGCATAACGTACGAAACATTCCTGAATTACCTTCTCTGTTATCTCGGAGGTTGAGTTAGAAAAGCGACTATATCGATTGGGCGCTTCCGTAATAGACATGGGCAAGACGAGCCGAGGACAAAAATAGATCGACATGCTAGCGTGTGGGCGTATGGGTCAGGGATACTTGCGACTTCCGTGTGTATTTCATTCGACTTTGAACCATGAGTGAATTTGACGCGGTGAAAACAATTTCTATGTCATTTGTCTTTCATTGAGATGGCCACCAGATCTGGGTTAACCTGACGTAATTTGAAATATTTCTGGTAGCCCAAACATTTCTAGAGAAGAATTTTGTCTATGAAAATATAACACCGGTTGGTCATTGTTCTATATTTGATAGAGAACAAAAGAAGTTTTTTTCCCTCTTGCTGTCAAGCGTTCCGGCCTTAGTTATCTTCAGGGATAACGCCCTCTGTTGAGTTTCAGCAGGGAATGGGATGTGAAATCAGGAAGAAGGAAATAATGCACACTAAAGATGGCAGAGAAGAAATTCTGCATGTCAGAAGAGGCGGTTCAAAAGACGATGGAAATTTTAAACACTAGATGGAATGGCTGGTCGCAGATTTACACAGATGGAGCGAAGGTGGGAGAGGAGGCCAGTGCGGCCGCCTATGCTTACCCGGCGAGCAATATCGTAGAAGCATACCGCCTACCGGACCAATTCTCGAGCTTCTCTGCCGAACTATTTGCTATCCTCAAAGCGCTACAATTCATCGGAAAATCAGATTTAAAGAAAGTGGTCATCTGTTCAGACTCCAGAAGTGCCCTAAAGACAATCTTGGGAATCCCAAAAGGCAAAACTAAATATTATCTGGCATACGAAGGAGCTCGTGAGATAAAGAAATTAACAACACAGGACGTGGATATTATTATTATTATTATTATTACTCCGCGATTCACTAAAAGTGTGTGGCGGAGGGTGCATAGCACCTATCGAGAAGGGTTATGGTTTGGAAGGGTTATAAGGGATATGGCAGGAGGCGCCCATGGGCTATTGTGAGGAACCATCCCCGCATTCGCGTGGAGTGATCTGGGAAAACCATGGAAAACCCAGATCAGGATGGCTGGAGTGCTTTATCGAAAGCTACTCCTGTCGGATTTTAAGTTTACTCGCCCGGTAAATCCTTTCTATTCCATTCCCTAATCGCTCGTGGGAAAAATGAGTACAGAAATGAATCGGTTCTGGCCCTGATTTCTCTTATCTTATTTTCACGGTCATTTCGAGATATGAATGTTGCTGGTAGCAATATTTGCTGACTGTCATTCCGAAATACATCTGTCGTGAATTTTTCAATTAGCTTCCATCGAGAGCAACGCCTTCGGTGTTCCAGGTCTTCCCAACCTAACTCCTTCAACATCGCACTTACGCTTTCCCTCCAACTATATATACCTGTCACGAATCGGGCGGCTCTTCTTTGGACCTTCTCTAAAGCCTCCATTAACCCCTTTTGATGGGGACCCCATACAGAACAACAATACTCTAAGTGAGGACTTACTAGTGACTTGTATACAATCGATTTAACTTCCTGAGTGCATTGATTTAAATTACGACCTAGAAATCGGAGTATACGATTTGCTTTCCCCATTACATTCTCAATATGCTCATTCCACGACAAATTATTACGAATTGTTACCCCTAGGTATTTAGCGGAATCTACCGTTCTAAGGACAGTGTCATTAATCGTATATTCATAGTTAAATGGTGTCACCTTTTTACTCACACGCATGACTTGGCACTTTTTAGCGTTTAACTCCAACTGCCAATCTTTACACCACGCAATTATTTTCGTAATATCGTCTTGTAACAAAGCGCAGTCGTCCAGGGTTTTGATTTCGCGATAAATTATAGCATCATCGGCAAATAATCTTTTCATTCCCCCTATTATGTCGCATAGATCATTGATGTATATGAGAAACAACAGAGGCCCTAACACGCTTCCCTGGGGAACTCCAGACTCCACTTCAGTAAGTGATGAACGCTCACCGTCGAGAACTACACACTGTGTTCTGCCCTTCAGGAAGTCTGCAACCCAGTCGCATATTTGTCTAGATATGCCGTAACCGCGAAGTTTCCTAAGTAACCTAGTGTGAGGCACAGTATCGAAAGCTTTTTTAAAGTCTAATAGAACCAAATCAACCTGGGATTGCTCATCTATAATTCGGCACAAGTCGTGAATTAGAAGTGCAAGTTGTGTTTCGCAGCATCGGCCTTTTCTGAATCTATGTTGATTTGGATTTAAAAGGTCACCTTCATCCAAGAACCGCATGACATTCGAATAGATGATATGTTCTAAAATCCTGCAAAATATTGAAGTTAACGAGATCGGCCTATAATTCTGAGGATCATTAACATTCCCATTTTTAAACACTGGAGTTACGATAGCGGTCTTCCATTCGGCTGGTATTTTTCCTTGATCCAGAGAGACGGTATACAATTTCATCAAATACGGTGCAATTTCCTTTGCGTATCTTGAGTAGAATCTTGTAGGAATACCGTCTGGTCCGGGAGCCTTATTGGTTTTTACATTCATAAGCTGTTTAGTTATTCCCTCGACATCAAGAACGAGATCATTCATAATTTTGTCGGTACGATTGTTAAATATCGGTATCTCCTCTGAGTTTTCTATCGTGAAAGCCTTTTTAAATACATCATTCAAAATTTCTGCTTTCTCTACGCTTGTTTCTGATAATTCACCATTTTCTTTAATCAGCGACGGCATAACCTTACGAGAGCCTCTTATTACTTTGATATACGACCAGAACTTTTTTGGATTAGTAACCAGATCTTCGGATAAATTCCTGGCTTGGAATTCTTTAAACGCATCGCGCATTGCCTTACGCACTTCCGCACGCAACTGGACTAATTTAGCACGATTAGATGAGTCCCCCAATTTTTTCACCGCGGTATGTAAACGCCTTTGCCTCCTGAGCAAACGTTTCACTTCCCTATTGAACCAAGGGAAGTTATTACTGACCTTAATACACTTCTTAGGAACAAACTTGTTTAAACCGGTCCATATTAGTTCTTTTAAATTAAACCAAAGTTCCTCAACATTTGTATTTAGCGTGTACGTTTCAAAATTCTTCGCAAAATGGTCAACCATACCCGCATCGTTTGCCTTATCGAAGCAAAACACGAGTTTCTCTTTGTCATGCTTCAGACTCAGACTGGAGTTTAACGTTACCACAACCGCCTTGTGATCACTTATACCGTCTTCTATACAAACTTTATCTACAATATCAGGATTGCTAATTAGAAAAAGATCCAGAATGGACGAGGAATCTTTGTGGCACCGTGTTGGCTCTTCGACCATCTGTTCAAGAGATCTTTCTGCAAATGATTCTAGAAACGTTTCGGTTATTAACCTATCTCTTCCACCCAACCTGAACGTGTATGTGTCCCACCTAACCGACGGTAGGTTAAAGTCACCACCCACGATCAATATATGTCCTTGAAATTTTTTGTAAATGTTATTAAGCGACTCCCTGAAGTATTCCGCGTTAGCTAAATCAGAATCCGGAGGTCGATAAAATGACCCGAGTATGAACTTTAAATTTTTGCCAATTTTTACCTTGACCCATATTAACTCGCAAAAATTTTCCGTTTCAGTTACGACAGAGCAATTAACGGTTTTACTTACGGCCACGAACACACCCCCGCCCATTGAGACAGTTCTGTCCTTCCGAAAAACATTGAAATGAGGGCCAAATACTTCGCTAGATTCAACTTCAGGCGTCAACCAGCTCTCGGTTCCAAGTATTATATCGACATCATTAGTCGCAACTGAGGCGTGAAAAACCGCTACTTTCCCTCTAATACTCCGACAATTTAGTACCATTATCCTTAGCTGCTTCGTATTGTTATTTGTGGAGTCTAAAATAGCATTTTTCATACTCGCACTCTGACGGTAAACGGGTGAAGTAATTGGAGCTGTAATATTAAAATTATTCGCGCCATCCCTACCGGGACCAGCTTCTTTGTTATCAGCACATCCTCTTCGGTGAAATGAAGGATCCTCGGGCCTCACGCTGTTCCTAAAAAATAATTCATATCAAGGCGGTTCCAAATTTTAGCAGCCACCTTGGACGCCATTCTAGGTGTGTAGTGGACGCCCGACCTGTCAAATGCGTCCCAGCTGGCAGCTATCATCGGACGAAGGTCGACGAAGCCCCAGTTGTTTTTGCGACACAGCTCCTGCAAATTACTATCTATATATTAATACGCTAAGCGAAAACTTTGGAAACATTTTTCAGAATATTGCGCGCACGGAGAAGTGTCAGATTTGGCATAGTTAAAGTTTATATGGAGAAGGCGTGCATAAAGCCAACATGTACATATAATATGTGTTAAAAATACATTAAATTAAATAAAATAAATCATTCGTTGTATACATTCAATTGTTTTAAGTGATTCTGCCAATGTCTGTGATCTTTGGTCAACAGTAAAGAAAAAAAAATTATTAGCATAGTTAAAATATGTTACAGATACATTATTAAATGAAAAATAAATTCGCGAACGTGTGTGTGAGTGAAATTGGATGGGAGCCAACTATGTGACGTGTATTTCCAGCATTGAGATGATTATTATTATTACGGTATTATTTCTGTGGTCTTTGGTGAAACCAAAGAGTCGAGCTTAATCTCTGAATTTACATAGGAGCAAGAAGCAACATTTCGAAACGGAGTATATTCGGAATTCATTAAATCGTGATTTAGGTATACGATGTTACAATGAATCAGTTCAAATTGATGTAGCTGTAATATGATGGAGAGCCACCATTTGAACTAAATCTGGTAGTTAAAAAAAAAGTGAGTACATGAATTACAGCAAAGTCTTTATATACTGAGTTTAGCATTACGTCGGAACCTACAAATATTGTCCTGTCGGTCTGAAATTTGGTACACACATTCCTTAGGCGATAATATTTGATTCGAATATGTTGAAATGAGGAAAAATCACTCGAAATGTGGGTAGATGCATTTATGTTATTATGCAAGAAATACACGTTCATAGCTGTTGAAATTTATTCCACGTGTTTTTAAGTCTTCATTATTGAATAAAAACTGCTTTCCACATGCAAATTGCAGATACATAATAAGTAGAAAATCATGTAACATTTACGATTTCTCTGTGCGGGCTGACATATTGTTTTTCAATGCTAAGATATATTGCGTGGCGTCTACCGTAACTAATACCATTGTGGTTAGGTTGAAATGCAGCCATTGCGTGGCGTCTACCGTAACTAATAGCATTTGAAGTGATTTTTCCTCATTTTCACGCATTCGAATCTTACGTTGGAATGTATGTACTAAACTTGATACCGATAGGACAATTTTTGTAGGTTCCGACGTATTGACATGTTACCAATCTTAATTTCATTACTTTTTTTTTTTACATTCAGATATTCGTGCCTACTTCTATTATGCCTCGATACAGAACATTTACCGGACGGAGGGAGAGACAAAGAAGAAGGAATACATATTCGCGAATTCAAAATGAAGATAGGGAAAATAGTACACAAAGTGATGAAGTGGTTTTTACACAAAGTGATGAAGTGGTTTTGTTGGACACATTTAAATGTGCATTAAATGTAATTCCCACTAATTTTAATAGTTTCCATTGTGGATTAATGCATTTACAATGCAGGTTTTGCAATGCAAAACATTTTGAATCGGAAGTGACTTCAGGTGAAAGGACTGCATTCACTTCATGTTGTCATAAAGGTAAAGCAGTATTACCGGCCCTAAGTCAAAATGAATTTTTTAAATCATTGTATGATGGACTAAATTCAAATGAACCATCGACAAAGAGAAAGTCAAAAAATTATTTTGAAAACATTCGTAAATTCAATTCATCGTTTGCTATGGTTAGTTCAGAGGCTAAAATTTCAGATACAGTCACAGGTGGAGTGTATCATTTTAAAATACATGATGTTTTCTATCATAGATCAGGTCCAATGACTGCTGCATATGGTCACTCACCACGTTATGCGCAGTTATATTTTTATGATGTAGACACTGCTGTGAATTATAGATTACGTGAACATTCTAATCAAGCTTGCAATAACAATATAATGCGCGAGATATCTCTTGAGTTGGAACGTATTAATCCTTTTGTTCAGTCATTCATTGCGATGAAAGACCATTGTCAGAGAGTTGAAAATCAAAATAAAGAAATTTGTATGTTCATTAAAGTAAATCGTGATTTAGATATGCGACGTTATAATGATGCAGTTCAAACTGATGTAGCTGTAATATTCAGTACAGTTGATGGTGAGCCACCATTTGAACGAAATATGGTTTCGTTTTCAAAAGTTAATGGTACCATTAAAAATGTATCTGTTTTGGATTCATCATTAGACCCATTAGCGTATCCATTACTTTTTCCAAATGGTGATACAGGGTGGCATGTCAATATTTCACATCATATACCAACTACATCTAATTCAAGAGCAACAAGAAATAAATTAACAATGCTTCAATATGCAGCTTATCGACTTGCGATTAGAGAAGATTTTAGCATGTTGCACCATTCACAAAAATTATTTCTGCAGTGGATAGTTGATATGTATGTGAGAATAGAGGGCACGAGGTTACATTTCATTCGACAAAATCAAACAACACTTAGGTCTGAAGTTTACAACAATTTAACAGATTATTTAGAATCGAACCAAAATGTCAATAATGTTGGCCGGAGAGTAATTTTACCATCTTCATTCAATGGTTCTCCAAGAAATATGTATCAGAATTATTTAGATGCAATGTCAATTGTACAATATTTTGGAAAGCCTTCTTTGTTTATTACAATGACTTGCAATCCAAATTGGCCTGAAATAGTTAGGAATGTTGGTGTAGGTGAGACAGCTAATTTCCGACCTGATATTGTTGTTCGTGTATTCAGGTCCAAACTGAAAGAATTAATTGAAGGCCTTACACTTAAAAAAATATTCGGAAAAGTTGAAGCACTCATTTATACAATTGAGTTTCAAAAGAGAGGATTGCCTCATGCTCACATTTTACTCTCTTTAAATGAGCAAGATAAAATTGTTAACGCTAACGATATTGATAAAACTGTATCTGCGGAGATTCCTAACATTGAAACACATCCTGCATTACACGAATATGTTGTAAAACACATGATGCATGGTCCATGTGGTCTTTTAAATCCAAATTCTGTATGTATGAGAGATGGAAAATGCACAAAAGATTATCCAAAACGATTTAATGAATTTACATGTGAATCAATAAATGGATACCCATTATACAAAAGGCGTGATAATGGTATTACTGCTACGGTTCGCGGTAGTTGCCTTGACAATCGTTACGTTGTACCATACAATCCGTACTTACTTGCAAAATTTAATTGCCATATAAATGTTGAGGTATGCTCTACAGTTAAAAGTGTTAAATACATTTATAAATACGTGTATAAAGGTTATGACAGTGCATCTGTTGAATTAGAATCGGGGAGAAATGACCCAGGTCAAGAAATACATACTGATGAAGTAAAAAAATTTTTAAATGGCCGTTATGTTGGATCAACTGAAGCTGTATGGCGCATCTATGAATTACCACTGCATTTTCAATCACATGTAATCGTCAGACTTGACATTCATTTACCGCGTAGACAGAATGTTTACTTTCGACAAGGTCAAGAACTTCAAGCAATTGAAAATGCAAGACAAACGAAATTGTTGGCATTTTTTGATTTGAATCAATCAGACCCATCAGCGCATGAATATAAGTATATTCAAATTCCTTTACATTATGTATGGGAAGATTCCCAAAAAAAATGGAAGAAAAGAAGGCGTGGAGGTGATAAAATCATTGCACGTATGTATGTAGTATCACCAAAAGATATTGAACTTTTCCATTTACGATTGCTTTTATTACATGTCTGTGGTCCAAAATCATTTGAGGATGTTAGATCATACAATGGAATTAGATACACTTCTTTTGTTGAAGCGTGTTATGCTCGCGGCATTGCTTCAAATGATAATGAATGGCGCGAATGTTTAAATGAAGCAAAAGAATTACATTCACCAAAACAAATGCGAAATTTATTCGGTTACATTTGTGCGTTAAATGTGCCAAGCAATGCATTGGCATTATGGAATGAATTCAAAGTATTTCTTAGTGAAGATTTTTTGCGTGATTACAATGATGAAGTATCCTTTAACAGAGCTCTATTAGAAGTTGAAGACATTTTGAATGTTCATAATTTGTCATGTCAAGAATTTGGTTTGCCAGTTCCCACGTATTTCCAGAGAACAAACGAAGTTTTGATTGATCCAATAGAACAAGAGTTTCTGTTTTGTGAGCATTATGAAATTGCCAATTTTGAACAGCGTAATCTAATTGATCGTGTGATTCGTGAAGTTTTGCATCATGATACTGGATGTAATGTATTTTGTTTAACCGCTCATGCAGGTTGTGGGAAAACATTCACACAAACCGCAATTATACACAAACTAAATTCGCTTAATCTTCACTGCATAGCAACGGCGTTCAGCGGCATAGCTTCAACTCTATTACTTGGAGGTAAAACTTTACACAATGTTTTTAAATTGCCTATCCCAATTTTAGATAATTCTGTAGCAAATATTTCCGTTAATAGTAGCTATGGACGTTACATAAATTCATCATCATTGATAATTATTGATGAAATTTCTATGTGCCCACTGCAAGTATTGAAAATCATTGACAGACTATTACAGGATCTATGCGATGAAAAGGATAAACATAAACCATTTGGAGGGAAAACTGTACTTCTGTGCGGTGATTTTCGGCAAATCTTACCAGTTGTCCCACATGGATCACGTGCAACTTTAATTGAAAACTGCGTCACAAGTTGGCATAAATTTGAATATTTTCATAAAGTAACTTTTGTTCAAAACATGAGAGCCTTGCCAAGTGAAATAGAATTTATTGAATTCTTGAAAAAAATTGGTAATGATAAGGCACCAAAATTCCCTCAGTTTGGTGAAAATATTATTGAAATACCTCAGCAATTAATAGGAGACGATAATAATATTATTGATGAGGTGTATGGAAATATTTCCGAAAACATACTTTCAGGCAACATATTGAATTCAGTTATTTTAGCACCTAAAAATGATGATTGTACTTTAATTAATAAAGAAATAACTAACCGAATACCAGGTGAACAGAAAACATATCATAGCTACGATAAAATAATTTGTGATGATGACAAAGAAATTAATAATTATCCAGTAGAGTTTTTGAATTCTTTAACTATTAGTGGTTTGCCACCACATAAGTTAGTACTGAAAGTTAATTGCATCGTTTTACTGATCAGAAACTTAAATACAAAGGAAGCATTAGTCAATGGAACAAGAATGCGCGTCAAATGTATGCATCGAAATGCTATTGATTGCGAAGTTTTAACTGGAACCGCTCGCAGTAAGAGAATTTTGATTCCACGTATAAATTTAACTTTTACCGGTACTATTTTACCATTTAAGTTTCAAAGAACTCAATTACCAATTATACCTGCATTTGCGATGACAATAAATAAGTCACAGGGACAAACCTTCGAAAAAGTAGGAATTTTATTGAGACAGCCAGTCTTTACACACGGTCAACTGTACGTCGCAGCAAGTAGAGTTCGATCATTCCATGGTTTGAGATTTTATATTTCAGAATATAATGGTCAAGGGCATTTAGCAAATGATGAAAGAGTTTACACAAAAAACATTGTTTACACAGAAGTTTTGAATCATTAAATTTCATACTATTTGGTGTTCAATTATAAACATTTATTTTTTGTTAGTTTTTATTTGATCCAGTAATAATGTTAAAAATATAATTGACAAATAATTGTATCAAAAAATAAATGCAAATAATGGCTGTTAATTGTGTTTTTTTACTAATACATTAAATTTTATTATTTTGTAATTAAACATTTTGTAAAGAAACATCCTCGCAGCCAACAACGTCAATGTGCACAGTATATGATATATCTATGCTTGCAGCAAACGCAATAGAACAAATTCAAACAAACTATTTGCAATAATTATTACTCTTACAAAAAAAACTAATTAACTTAATGAATTATGGTCGAATTTCGACCACTGGGCGATCTCTAGTTTAAATTAAAGATCTTCCACCACACAGCCTCCCCACAATCGACACGCGGCACCACACTGCAAATTGAGAACTGTAATGAAACTGAATTTTCCCGGGCGGCTTCATACGCCTTTCGGCCCAACTTGTCCATGGATTTAACTATATCTGGAACAGAAACACGACACGAGTCATTAGTGCCGACGTGCGCAGCTACTCTTAACTGACGGCAGTTCGATTCCCTAATCGCTTTTGGAATGGCCTCGATGACACGTGGTACGGTTGCTCCTGAAAGAGAAACGGAATGAACGTTAGTATGAGGATCTGCACCGTTCTTCGTGGCTAATTCCCGTAGCGGTTTCTCCAGCCGTCGCACGTTGGAGCTGCCAATGACCAGTAAATATAATACTTCAATGGGTGCCAAGCCACGTGGGAATACACGGTAATGAAATGGCCGACAGGGCGGCAAAAACACAGCTAGCAGCCAATGAAAAATTGGACGTGGCCACTCCATTCACAGATTTCAGACATTGGACAGCAATACGGATAAGACAAGAATGGGAAGAGAAATGGGAAAACAACAAAGGAACAAAAGGACTTTGGCATCGGGCAATAAGTAATAAGATCAACAAGAAACCATGGTATGAAATAAAAGAATTAAGCAGGAAAAAGATTACCCTAATTAACAGACTGCGCACAGGACACACCATATTAAACGATAAAAAGTACCTTATGAAAATCACGGACTCACCGAACTGCTCCACATGTGGGGCAATAGAAGATATTTATCATTACTTTCTCAGATGTGATGAATACGAAGAAACCAGAAAAGAACTAATAAAAAAAGCTAAAAAAATTACAGACATAATATCCCTAATGACCACTCTTTCAAAACCAGACACAAAAGCAATCAACTCAATACACAAATACGTTGTAAAAACCAAGAACCTAATCTAAAGTCATTATAATAAAAAAAAGCTAATAACTAAAACCTAGTATCCCTACCCTCTGCTCCTTGCGAGATTAGCCTAAGGATAAATGCCAAAAAAAGGAAATAATGTGGCGTAATTTTGTCCTCGTCACCAAAGATTCTCCTTTACACAATCTAGCACTGCTAGCTACAGTTATTGTTTCTTTAATTCTTCAAATTCTCTGATCACGTGAAATAAAACATATTAGTAGTCTTGTTATCAAAAATGTTAATCTCGTCGCCTCGGCATTCACAGAAAATTTCATCCACAACATGGCGACCGTTTTGAACAACCAATACTAATAAATGTCTTGCTAGGTCATCGTGTCTGTACCAGTGTGACGTCACGCGACCGACCTTCTTTGGCGGATCAGTAATGGTCAAAGATATTTTTGCTTTCTATTCATAGATAACGCTATTACACTAACCGACGATTGAATAATTTTTTGTTCGAGTAATGGTTTAAAATTAATATTGAAAACCAGTCATAAAAAATGTATGTGTATTTTCAAAATATAGATATTAATTACTGACAGGGCCGGCGTTAGGAGGGGTGAGGGGGTGGGGTAAGCGGGTCAAATGTACCCGGGCCCGCTTGCTGATGGGGGGCCACGATCATCGGCTGGAGGGGCCCCAGGTCTCGAAGCCAAGAATCCGCCTATTGTCGCCTGGCTATTTTTAAAGTCGCCCGAAATTCCTAGCGCCGGCCCTGATTACTGACAGCTTACCCGCCTTCTGATAGTTTCGCTGTATTATCTTCCGTAGGTGGCGCTTTACATTCTAATATTCAAGGTAAGAAGTTACCGGTATCGTAGTTCGATATTTTTAGTTTTAAATTAAAATTTGAAATCATCCATAAATAAATGCATACATTTCGTTTATATACCGTGATAATTATGAAGAGGTTTGAGCAATGAAGCGACGAGGAGCCGAAATATTTAAAACATTAAATCAGGTTTATGAATCTTATTTAATAACAATTCTATTCAGTTAAACTAAAGCGAAGAAATCAATTGCGATAACACATATTTTTATTCGATGTAAATGTCTGCGTTATACTCTGTATCACTAGATTTCGCTGTTACATGGGATAAAAATATGTGCAACATTAAAAAATCAATAACAATTCTATTTATTTAAGGAACTGCGAAGAAGCGAATGGGCTCAGCTCTGTGGTCACCTTATCACTTATGACTGTCTTAAAAGTTATTAATTTTATAACTGAGCGAATCAATTGATTAGTGAATAAAAGTTTCACTAAGTCACCAAAAGGAAACTGTAGAAATGAAAAATTGAATACTTTCATAAACCGCATTATCTGGATCAAGTTGTAACTTGGTCTCTCGTTAAACTGCGCCGCCAACGACATTAGAGCAGCCGAGATGAGCCGCCTCCTGAAGGATTACGTCGACCTGCGACCCGGGAGGCGGATTACGCCCGCTTGACCACCTGCAGCTGAGCAAACTGCGGTGGGCAAACACTGTGCAGGCCAGCACAGGAACACTCAACACCTGAGCTATTTTCTGTTAACGCTGTATCCGGTAAGGGGTACCCCTCGTTACAACATTTGAACCTACTTTTGTTTTTTGGATTACCCTGTCATTACTTATGGTTGATTTTTTTTACTTGTTGCCCATCAGTATATTACTTTGTTGTATGATTTTTTTTTTTTTTTGTTTTTCTGTTTTTTTGTTGTTTTTTTTGTATTTGTTATTATTATTATTATTCTTTTCATCGCTATGCCAAACTGGGGAGAGCGGATGAACTCATCTGGCAGATCTGTTTTTCTTATTTTACCAAAATCTTTTCATCTTCTCGCTGAGCTCTTTCTTACGTTCTTCCGTCCAGGTGTTCCTTAGGTGTTCCTTCTCCTACTCGTAATACACTGTTTGCTGGAAAATTAGTGGTTATTGACCATGATACTAAATCTGTATCTGTCCAGTGGAAATCATCTGTGATTCAGATTTCTTGGAGATCCTTTTAGATTTCAAATAGCCAATTGTTTTTCATTTTCATTCAAATGACCAGGCTGAGAATTCTTTTGGTTAGTTTGTTGTTATTCATTCTGATAATATGGCCGAAGACTTTCGTCTTTTCCTGAATGTGTATGAGATGTTTTCTGAGTGCTGATATAGTTCATGTGATTTCCTTTCCATCCAAATTCCTCCTGTATTATTATTATTATTACTTTCCAAGAAATGATTTCGGCTTTCGAAACCGATGGTTTTCTGCCTCGTACTGGCCGATGTTTTTGATTATTGCAGAGTCTGCTGTTGCTGTTTTTAGGTAGCATTTTTCTGCTGCAGTCTTGTTTGTTGTTGTTGCTTTAGGACGCGTCGACATCGGGGTCATTAGCGCTGCAGTCTCGAATCTCTTCAGCTGCTTCAGCGTATTAGACAGCTGGTGGAGATCTGCTGTCGGGAAACGAAATGGTTGGTGTAGGGATCGTCTGAGGGCTCTGTTTTGAAGTGCTTGGAGTTTCCTGAGATGAGTTTCTGCAGCATATTCCCAGGCTGGACACCTAGTAAAACTATATCTCGGCAAACAAACTACTTTAGAGCGCCATTTGAGCAAGGATTGGCACGCGTTCTGAAGAGTCACGTTTTTAGCGAGATATTGTCACAAACGTACCGTTTAGTCATCGTTTGAAATGACGTTAATTCATCTACTTGGCTAGCGGTAACAATATAGACGAACAATATGCTTATAAGAGAACCAGATATACCGAGAGTGGTGGTGCAACGGTTAGCGTTCTGCCCTCGCATTTGGGAGGACGGCGGTTCGAATCCCGGTCCTGGCATCCATATTTGGGTTTGCCATGGTTTCCCAAATCACTCCAGGCAAATGCCGGGATGCTTCCTTCAAAAAGGCCATGGCCGAATTCCTTCCAATTCCTTGCCCCCCATCCTTTCCCGTGTCTAAAGACCTCGCTGTTCAGAGACGTTAAGCAGTTTTTTTTTAAAAAAAGAAAGAGAGATCCAGATAATTTTTATCGTAATTTCATTTCAATATTGTTCTACCCAGTTTCTACACAATAATAAGTATATTTTAGTTTACCATTGGGTATATTTTTCTTTCCAATCAGAACACATAATACGTCAGATCTAAGGCAATTATAACGTCGGCTGTAGGCTCATCCTTATATTTTGTTCTTTTCTTCCTGAAAAAAGATATACTTATCTTTGTATTTCTTATTTAATTCCACTTTTCTTCTTGACTGAACGTTATTATTCATTATTCTATTTCAAACATATTTTTATTAAATACGGTCAACCGTTTCCTTGAATCGTTATATAACTATTATAAAACATAAGCTTCTTAATCTTGTCGGTCACAACGAATTACATCTCCATCCAAAATTCGTCATTCATCTTCAAAGTCTGCCATTTTATTTTATCTGTGTTGTTCTCTCGTTGTCTTTTATTTGCTCCTTTCTACCCACTATCATTCGCCTTTGGAGTTCTATGCTAATCCATACAATTCATACAATATATTTTATAATTAATTACGTTTGATATCTTATATTTTTAGGTTACCAGTGTATTCACAGCTAAATTAAACATTTTCTGCACTTTAGAAGGTATGTCCCCTACATGCTCTTTAGCGATGACATTAGGTCATTTATTTAGACATATATATGTTGAAGTTTGGTCAAACTAGCACCATTGACTTTTTATAAGAAGTTATGCAGAAGATTCTAAGGACGCAGTACGTTCTCAGACTATAAGTTCGTGTACTTTCTTAAGATTTATCTCAAGACTATTAGCTTTTCTCTCGACACTTGTGAATGTTCAATCGATTTAACTATTGTTATTATTATTATTATTATTATTACGAGCGTCCTGGTAGCTCAGTGGTTAAGGCACTTGTTTTTTAAACATTTGCTACTCCGGTCCCGGGTTCCAATCCCGGCAGGCGCAGGAATATTGAGAGTTGTGTTTAATCATATGAGCTATGCCAGGACGCTCCGTGGTTCGGATTCCACGTAAAACTGTAGGTCCCAGAGGAAAGGAACTGGCCGTCCTACCTCTGACACAATGGCTTAGTATACCTCCTTCGGGAGGATCCAACCAACCTTCGGGTTGTGGACTAAGTTAAGTTTTATTATTATTACAATTGCCTCTGTGGCAATTTCGCTATACATCTGCTTAAAATTAGTATGTATTTTTACCTTAAATTCCATCGCAGTATCAGGTATTTTGTTCATTAACTCATTATGTGATTTATTCCAGTCGATACATGAAAATTAAAACTTTCCACATTCTTATTCCTGTAGTAAATTTTTCGAACAAAGGTGTTACTTTCAATTTTTCTAAACGTAGCCCCCAAATGAAGGGATTTTTTTTGGATGAATTTTACTTTATATGTGAATGTTGCATAAATATTATCAAAAACAAAATCATATTCGAGCACACTGGACCAAAAATGTTTGGTGTTTTACTCACTCGAAAAATTATTTGTTTTACTAGAAACAGTTTTAGAAGTATATGACTCTTAGCTGACGAAACTGATTTATAGGAATACTAAGTACCAAAACATCCTGAAATGAGCAGGCAAAAACAATGATCTGACTTTTATTTATTTTTAAGCAAAGAAACGAGACGAAGAAATTAACACAGTTAGCGAATACTCCAAACTTCATATAGCACCACATAATTATGTGATCATTCTCTGTGTATACAATATGTTTTGATCGTTGACACTTACAGCGTTCTATAATATTACATTTATAAGAATACCCGTCCGGGCATCCAGATTTGGGTTTTCCATGGTTCCCCAAATCACTCCAGGCAAATGCTGGGATGCTTCCTTCAAAATGCCACGGCCGAATACCTTCCCATTCCTTGCCCCCCATCCTTTCCCGTCTCCAAAGACCTCGCTGTTAAGAGACGTTAAACAGTTAAAAAAAAAAAAAAAAACATTTACAAGATGTGGATAACTCAATGGGAGCAGTCATCGGCAGTCAATGAACACCTGGTTGAGGACCTTTCATTGCAGTTATAAAAATTCGATCTCCCCGGACGGCACTGGAGAATCATCAATCGGATTCGAATAGGACAAAGCAGATGTGGCTATTTATTACACGAATGGGGATAGGTCAGCTCTCTAAATTCTGATTCTTGAGACAGCTTACAGACAACCCACCTGTCCTGATCTGTCCTGACCGAGCGTGGTGGTGTAACGGTTAGCGTTCTGGCCTCGCATTTTGGAGGATGCCGGTTCGAAACTCCGTCCGGGCATCCAGATTTGGGTTTTCCATGGTTTCCCAAATCACTCCAGGCAAAAGCAGGGATGCTTCCTTCAAAAGGCCATGTCCGAATTCCTTCCCATTCCTTGCCCCCATACATTTCCGTCTCTAAGTACCTCGCTGTTAAGACACGTTGAGCAGTAAGTTTTTTTTTAAAAAAAAAAAAGGAAGACTGTCCTGAAGTGGACATACACGATTGATCGATCAAAGCAGTTGAATGGATCATGACACTATAAAAGCTAATTAACCGGTTATGTAATTTGAAGATTAATTCGTTGGTTGCTTAATTTCGAACACATTTCCAAGTAATATAGTTAGTTATTTGTCATATCATTGACAGGCCGCCAGGGGTGGAACAAAGTACGTTCTGGAGTGGGAATATTGCTATAAAGTAATCACACAAATTAAAATAGAACACGATAATGACAATTTATTGCTAGTCCCACTTATACACGCAGAATGGCTTGACCACTGCCAAATAATTAATTTATATGTCTTTATCAGATCTTCTAAACCCGGTGATTGCAGGATCTTTATAAAAAAATTAGAGCAAGTTGATGAAACATCAAAATCATTCGTAACATTAGTTGCAGTCCACAATTCTCATGTTCCCTATGCGTCACAGTTAATCATGTACACTCTTCGGTCCACTTCTAAGTACGAATGTACTTTTATCTCTCGTCTTCACTTGATATACGTTTCTTGCTACGCGATAATTCCTTCGATATATCGTACAGGCAGTACTCACGCACGCACATAATACTCGCGAAACATGCAACTGTCACCTCTCAACTGACTATGTATCCATACGAGACTTGGCGCTACTTTTTGAGCTGGCGGAAGCGAAGGCCAATGTCGCGTTACAGCAAGATCTAGAGATATAATATTGTACGAGTTTGTGACGTGCACTTTTGTGCAAATCTTTTTTTTTATTTTTACTTATTGCTCTTATTGCTTTACGCCTCGTCGACGTCGAGGCCATTAGAGGCGTGATGGGACTGGGGACAAGGGACGGGAAGAAATTCGGCCATGGCCTTTTTGAAGGAAGCATCCCGGCATTCGCCTGGAGTGATTTGGCGAAACCATGGAAAACCCAAATCTGGATGCCCTCCCGAATGCGAGGCCAGAACGTTAACCGTTCACCCACCACTCTCGGTTTGTACATACCATTGTACCATTGTACTGTTTGAATGTGCTCTAGTTGATGATCAAATCAAACAGTACAGAATGAAGCTCATGGGGAAAACTGTCAAGGAAATTATGAAAGACAACCTCCTCCTGAATGAACTCGACAAGCTGGCAGATGCTGTGTCAGATGCAGCCAGGGAGCAGTATCGGCTTCAGCATATCCAGCAACCTGCCGAAACACAACAAGCCATTTAAGGAATGAGACAAGATACTCTAAACGGACGAGACACAAACAACTAAGTGGAACGCTGATGCCGGAAGTGTGGCTTCTGGAATTTACCGAAGCTTATTTCTTCAATGGATGCCAGCGTTAAACGAACTTTTGAAAACTCAAGATGTTCAGTTATTTAGTATTAGTGGGTAATATTTTTTACTAACAGGTTGATAAATTACAGTGTGTAGTAATAATAGTTAATTGTTTGTACCATTTTCGTAGTATATAGGATTTGTGTTAATTTTACAAAATTTTTGTTTATAATAAATTTCAATACAGTATTAAGAAATAACGGTTCGTTGTAGACTCTAGATAACGAACCATCTGAATGTACAGTTAAATAAATAAATAAAAATAAATAATACCATTGTATAACTTGTTACTCGTCATACGATAAATAAATAAATTTACAGGATTAATTTTTTTTCTATAAATGTAATATGTAAGAAAGTGCTAACTGTGATTTTCTTGATTGTATAGATGAACAGTATAAATAAATGAAAAAAAACACAGAAATTAGCCTTGTATTTATTTGCAAGTGTTTACAGCAACTCGCTCAGTAAGTAGCATGCTCACAGGACGACCCCAGTCGACGCAACAAGCAGGTAATACCGCCCCCGCTCCGTACCGGACTAGATAGTAACCTGATCGGGTGCGTCAGTTCTTATGCTCCTCTCGTGCTCTGCTTTCGCCAATGGTCTGCTCGCACGAGACTCCTAGCGCTCTGTCTGCAGGTAATCAGGGCATTCGGAAGCCAGACAATACAGCGGCGAAGACACTCACAGCTGCTGTCCCTCTGACTGAAAGGAACGATGTCGAAAACAGAAAATATGCTTTTCGGGTTTTGCAGTCATATTTTGTTCTGTTAGCCAACACCACTGACAACAATCGCGGATGACTACGCAATCACGATTACATGACTTCATATTTGTTTTTTCTTTCGCCCTGTTTCTAGACTTAAACACACTTTTATTTCACAGTTTTTCACATATTGAAAATTTAATATTATAAATGAGAAAGTTTGCATGGATGTTTGTACTATTTCCCACAATCACACCATATTTGCTCGACAGATTTAAATGAAATTTGACACTGAGTATATTGTCCGGTTAGTGACATAGGATGTTTTTATCCCACAAAAACGAATAGTTCCTTCTGGAAATTGTCGTTATCAATTCGCATTTTTCCAACATCTAAAATGTTTCACATCCCATAGAGGGAGCTGCCACGTTTTCACTTTGCTTTTAACGTAATAAACGGCTGTTATTATTGCATATTTGTATTAAAACTTTAAATCGCGACAATCCTAAGATTTGCCTACTTTTGGTAAGGTAACCCTTTACCATCGTACATGCAATTAAATTATTAACATTTTAATATAAAATTATGTAAAGAAATTTTATAAGGGGAACTTACTCATACAAGCTTACCTGCTTAGACCTGGCAACCTTTCATTATTGCCTGAAAAAGTTAGGAAACTTTAATTTGGGGTTTGATTTACATCTTTTACTCTCAATCGGTGCTGAATTTTTTAAGAAACTGTATGAGAGATATTATCTAAAAAAAATAATTAAATAATATTTAATTATAAATAGCTGTGCAGGGATCTGGTGTGGCAACTCTATCACGTTTTGTTCATTTATAAATTATATTGTACAACATGCACATTTCATTAGGAAGCTCGATGAGGGAAGGACGACGTAGGTCGAAATCTTACTTGCATTAGTCAACTGCGTCGACGAAGTCACAAAATTAAGTAGACAGAGATGGAGGATCACGGCTTACAGGTTGGGCGGAGTTCAGCTATCAATAACCCGAAAGCAATTCCGAAGATGTCAGCCTAATTGCGGTCGATTATAGACTGGCTCGATAGCTTCGCGTGTAGCAGTGAGTATATCGAATATTCTGTTGCCTTCCAGGAATCCAGTCCTTGACACGTTGTGGCAAATCGTTACCCATTTGAATATCGGAATCTTCGGTCCGCCACATTACGGTGCAGTGTTTCGGATGGTACTGCTCGGCGTAATAATATGAGGGAGCATCGTTAAGGGTTTAACTATCAAGGAAGGATCATACTATTAATTGATCCTAGTCTTTGGAACAGGGATTCAAAGCAGTGACCTTTCGATATCCAGTCGGATGCCTTAACCACTGTACCACCATACCGCCTAGTAAAGTAATACTGAAGTATGTTAATATCGTTGGATGTAGAGCAAAGATGTACATATTCTTTGGTCTAGATTTAATAGGATGAAATACACATAATGTGGTCCTCTTAATACCCCACTATACTCAAGCAACACTCTGACCAAGATTTTGTATCGCTGTTATCTCAAAACCCCCCTTAAATTTTTACAGAAAATGCTTCCAGACCTCTCCCTCTCACCTGTCCGATGTGTCCTCCCAATTTGGATTTGTCCTCGCGTGATAAGCCCAGATATTTACGCATTAAATTTTAAGCAAGAAATTTCGTCCCCGTATTATCTACACCAATATCATAAATGCTAAAGCAACTCCGTCTCATCGTCTGTTTGTTACGTTTTCACTACTAAATGGAAAACCAATATTAATGAAATTTCGCAAGGAAATACTAGTGTCATTAGGAACGACATGGTATACTTTTCATCTCATAAATAACATATGATATGAAAGTCTGGAAACTCACCGGTGACGAACAGAGGGACAGCGTGTGCAAGTCTCCGTAATGCTATATCGGTCACTCAGGCTTTGCTTCTCTCTCAGCAAGTTTGTGTATGATCTGTTCAAAATTTTTATTTACAGGCACAACTTTTATATACAGTAGTATAGATGTAAATTTGCGCTGCATATAGGATGTCTACCATTAAAGTCCAGGAAAAGACATGAAAGTAGCAGGGCTACACTTAGAAAATACGTGATTTCCCTATGGGCAGTTATTTATAACGAGCTCAAGATTTCAAATTCCGAAATGATACGTATTTTAGCAAAGGACAGAAAATCTAAAAACATTGTGTACAAAACTGTATTGACATAAGGTGTTCGCAGAAAGTGACATAATTGTAAAACACTCTGTCTCTCTACCTGTTTATTACGTTTTCATGGCTAATCGACGTAACGACTAAGCCGACCGTGATGAAATTTGACAAGTAAATCGTATGTATTATTAGGAGGACATAGGACGCTTTTTTTCTGGATAAAACATAACATGTCATGAAATTTACTAAACCAACTGAACTGTGACACACGGATAGCGTGTGTAAGTCTCGGTAATGCTGTATCTGTTACTCAGGCTTTGTTTCTCGCGCATTCCATTTGCGTATGATCTGTTCATAAATTTCATGTACAGATACAACTTCAAAAAGCTGCAGGAGTAAATGCGGTATGTAGTCTCCCACATCTCAACCTACTCCTCCCCCCTCTATTTTTAAACATGTTACATGTTAGGTCACGGTGATGGCTTCTCCGTCATGTTATCTAGATTCTCTGCTTTTTGGACATAACTTACAAGTTTCTACACCCACTTCCACCAATAAGATTCTACGTCCAGGCGTAGAAAGTAACGGGTAGCTGTAGTATACGACCTTTATTTTTTGTGAACGTAATAAGTTTACTCTTTATGAAACTTATCTCTATTACACACTGCCCTGTTTGAAAACGTATTGTGCTTCACACGTTGACAGTTCATGGTTTAGAGATAGAGGTTGTTTTGAGAGCTTTGTTTGAGTCAGCCGTGACGCTGTGTTGTCTGCACTCTCAAAGGCATTCCGCGAGCAGCCGCGCGTGTCGCCGGGTCGTTCTCTTTGCTCTGCTCTGCGACCGCTCAGGCGTCACCACGCGACATTCACTCCACTAGAGTTCAGCTGAGCTCTGTTGAATAACAGGTGTTATCTACCATCACTGTACTTGTTCTAAAAGTCCGGCAGCAGAGGACCTTACATTTACGATATAGTGCTACACGTTTTGTCAAAGTAAAATGACAGAAGTTATTAAACTGGTTCATTCAAGAGGCCATGCTCAAATTCATTCCCGTTCCTCTCCCGGCTATAATCACCTCGATATCGACGAGCCGTAAAGCAACAAGATTTTTTTTTTTAAACTGCTCGTCTCTTGACAGCGTGGTCTTTAGAGACGGGAAAGGATTGGGGGCAAGGAATGGGTAGGAATTCGGCCATGGCCATTTGTAGGAAGCATCCCGGCATTTGCCTGGAGTGATTCGGGAAAAAATGGAAAACCCAAATCTGGATATCAGGACGTGGATTCGAACCGGCGTCCTCCCGAATGCGAGTTAGACCTATCACTCACCAGAGATGGAGGCAGAACAAAAGAAAAAACTTGAGACAAGCGCAATTCTATAATCTTTCGATTTAAAATCTTATTCTTCCAGCAGAGAGAGACGGGCCATTTGCGAAGGGTTGTCTACATATATCTTTAAGTGTCTTATGAGCCGTAAGTCTATGACAGTTTATTTTGAACATGCTAACATAATATATATGAACATAAATAAACCCATTGGTATGTGTGTACCTCCCTTCGCAATTGGCGCGTCTCTCTCTACTGCAAGAATAAGGTTTTAAATCGAGAGATGGTAGAATTGTGTTCGTCTCGCGTTTTGTCATTTGTTCTGCCACCATCTTTGGTGAGTGATAGGTCCATTTTTTACTATCATTTATTATTTACATTGCCTAATAGCCTTTTTTCTTAATTAGTATCATTACACACACACACACACACACACATATATATATATACATATATAATATACATGCTTCTTATTTTATCTGTTTCTTTGTTCTTTTTTTATGTGTTTTACTTCCTGCTTTTCGCTTCACCGATATAGAAGTGATTATAACAGCGAGACGAATGGAACATACCAGTCCTTATACCACCTGCTGTGACTTCGGGAAGCCACGGAAAACCGAAACTTGGATAACCTAACAGATATTTGAACGCGCGTTCCAATTAATAACTGAAGTCTTGAGCCAAGAGTCAAGTCATACAACTTGGGTGATTCTTCGCCAGTTAACTCCAATGACCTTGCATATGTCATTGGGTCATCGATCTGGTGATGACAACAGTATGGAATTACTGATTATAGCTAATAACTGTCCTGTTACTAATCGCCATGTAAAATGGCTGTATTTAATTGTTTGACTTGGTGATTACTTACTTGACTGACCACCTGCGGAACCAATTCGACACTACAATTTGAAAGTACAAGATGTCTACTACTAATTAATGACTCTCTTGTCATGCTGTTACTTAATAGAAATATATTTTGACCTATATGTTATTTATTTAACATCCTGCTCTTAGTTTCCTCGAAGTGACTGTCGATTCATGACAGAATTTTTTAAGGCCTCTGATCTGATGTTTATAATGAGACCGATTTGGATCAACCTACTTTCGACATTCAATCAGGCATAACTAAATTGCCAAATACTTGGAACTTCGTCCCTACAAGACTCTGAGATCACTGAGCCTTGCTCACGAGACCATGAATAGACAACGAGTCTAGAGAATATTACGAAGAACTTTGGGAAGCAAAAACCAGAGTTAGCAGGCTGCTTGAGGAAAATTTTCCACAATACTTTGTCATATAAAATATTGCAGGGATAATAGCAGCAGCGTGAATTCATGCAGGATACTGCTAGCCAATCGTACTGATCAATATTCTGAAGGTATGAGTGGGGTTGGACGGTTGTTGAACTGAGTAGACATGATCTTGGTGAGGTGAAGGGATACGTCACAGAGAACCCTGACTATTTGTTCTTGCTATGAGACTTCCATAACATAACAAATGTGATGTGAGCTGCGTCTGTGTTTCACATTGTACAGGTGTCACGTAAAAACTACGGAACCAATTTTCATCGGTTTTTCTAAGTTTAAAAGCTTGAGGTCTGCGGTATGTAGTATTACTCTACGCGATCGGGGAACGAAGCAAGAAATGATAATTCGATCACACCGAGAACAGATAGGTGTCTCAGATAACACTGCATCTCAGATGAACACTCCTTTACATGACATCTACCAATGATCACGTTGAAATATAGATAAACATCCCGCTATTTGAATTTTGTTAGTATTTTTTGTTGACTACGTCAATTTGGTTGTTTATTTCTTCATTTTTCTGAGATACAATACTTTATAATACACGATAAACAATCAAACAATTCCAATAAGCGTTAAGAAATCGTCGAATCGAAATCACGGTATAGGCTCCAAAGATACTACGTTACAAACGTTGCTGCTAGAAGACAAATGAAAGGTTAAGTCGCTACTATGCAGACTAAGAAAAGTGACCGGGGACGAACCATGGACCTTGGTAATATACTGAATTCCCAGCCTCTTGGTGTCTTTTACCTGGATCAACTCTTAGTGTTTGTGGTTGGTTCCATTGTGCAATTTGGATATGGACAGGGTCCTCTGCACGTTTACCTCTGACTAAACTTGCTATCTGCTTCTAATCTTCTCCGTGAACGTTCTGTGAAGTCGAATTTTATGGTAAAAATACTGTCCATACTGCTTGTGAAAGTGGTTAACTTGATCCCTCCCGTCACTGTGTATAACCGACACTAGTGTTGTGGTCTAAGCTCACTTTCAAAATTAACGATGATACTCCAAAAGATAACATCTGGAGATTAATGTAGGTTTATATATATAGTAAGATAAGGAACCAGTTCCTGATGTGCGTGGTCACCAATACTAATAAAACGCCTGTTTGGTCATTTGTCACCGTGTCTGTAACCCTGTGACGCTCCAAGCTATCTTACCCAGGCCAATAACAGCAACAGACTTTGCGCTCTCTACCCAGAGATAACGTTGCTATAGCAACCTACGAGTGTAGGTAATCTTTATTTGTTTCTGTAACGGTTCAATATGTTTTAAATTTCAAATCAACTATAAAGAGATTTACGTTTTTAGTTTAAATTAACATACTAATTCTTTGTTGCTTTTTGTTTATTTATATTCGTTCGATGTAGATGTTTTATTTATATTCTCTGTCCACAGATGTGGCCAGTCAAAAATTACTTTTTTAGTGATTCAATGTTTCTTTCCTTTTAAATTAAAATTTGAAACCAACCATAAAGAAAGATATTATTTCGTTCAAATCTAAATGTTAATTATGAAGACTGTAAGATTATTTATTTTTTTATTGGATATAGCCCTAATACATTTTAGACTAACAACCAAAATGACGTACGAAAACTGCCCTCCTGCTCATAAATTATCTGCTTCACAGTAACCAATTCTTCTCAAGTTTTTCAACTTAAAAACATGTATTTTCACCACTGTATTAAACCATATATAATTACATTCTTTTACTCCTTTCATAAAAATGATCTTTGATCCTCAGACTCAACACACTTCTTCCATAACAACTAATACACAAACTTTTTCGCTAATTTCAGTGATATTCATTACATACCGATACTTATTACAGGCTAGCCAACCTAATGTACTTATTGCAATTATTTAATTCTTATACGATGTGATTAGTACCTTATTTACAACAATGATGTTATACTTATTTATTAGTGTGGTTACTATTTCACAAGACGATTGTACTGTACAATGGAACGAGATGGAGCTGAAATACGTTTAACATTACAAAATCAAGGCTATGAGCATTATTTAATAATAACTAGCAGGTACCCACTACTACGTTTGTGATTTTTTAAGTATTTTAAAGGTTTTTATTTATGTTGCTTTGAATATTTCCAGGATAAACAATAAGCTGTGTTATTATTTACCAAAGCAACAACCCGCCAGTGAAAGTACAGTCAAAACTGATTGAGACACTAAATATATTGCATATAAATTATTTGTAATATCTAAAAAAAAAACTGGAAAATGTGACGTAATCTAGAAGAGTTTAGTACATCTAGAACATTCTAGTACATTCTAGAAGATACTATTTTTTTTTAGAACACTTTTCTTGATTTCCTCCCAATTTAGAGATATGTGCAAAAAACTGAATCGTTACAAATGTAAATTTTGTTTAAGCAGGGTGATGGGGAAGAGGCGAAGAGTTTCTGAAAATAAAATTTAGACAATATTTCTCTGTTTTAAAGAGTAAGTGTGCAAAGTTCCGTCGATATTGGATAAAAACTGTGGGTATGTGTAAAGAACATTGACAAAAATCAAAGGGGGAACGGGCTGGGTTTTCGCAAATCAAATGTATACACTATTTTTCTGTTTGTTTTAAAGTATATATGTGAGAAGTTACGTCGATATCGGATACAAATTGTGGGTGTTCATAAAAAACATTGTCAAAAATTATGGGGGTGGAAAGGGAAAGATGGGTTGGGTTTCTGAAAACTAAATGTTGACAGTATTTTTCTGTTTATTTTAAAGTATACGTGTGCAAAGTTCATCGAGATCTGATAAAAAGTGTGGGTTCGTATAAAATTAAGGTATGTAAAGGGGGAAAGGGGGGAATTTGTCAGAAAACTTCGCACGCATGTATACAATAACTCACCAAAATTTCATCGTAATTGGATGAATGGTATAAGAACTCATAGAAGACGAACATACAAACAAACAAACATACATTTTTATATATAAGATTGTATTTAGCTAAGCAAGTGCGAAGACATGAATTACGTCGCTAAGGACGGACCTAGAAGCTATTTGTAATAGATATAGATATTTTCTTTATATTCTCTGTGCATAATAATCGCGGTTATAATTAGCTAAGAAATATGAAAATCACTGCAGTATCAAAGTTTTAAGTGTTATTTAATAACAATTCTATTAAGGGACTTGGAGGTACAAAACTAGTTTACCGTAATCTGTCTAAAATGGGACTGTAGAACTAACGCCGTATAATTAGTTATCTAGTTTACCTGTGAGCGCAGACATAAGGTAACAGCAGGGTATGTTTTTACAAAGCGGCAAAGAAGTTTTTCGCTTCACCTGGACGAAACTCATCCGAGAGTTTGACTAAAAAGGCACGCACTCATCGTTGCGACAAATTATCAACCTAACTTGGGCTCTCTTAAAGGGATGCTGAGATGTTTCTGCTATCTTCAGACTGGCGACAGAGGAAGTTTTCCCCTGTAAATAACTCGGTAGAAAGTCCGCGACAAAAAGATACTCCGAACCCTGTGTCAGATCCCCGGAACAACAGCTGAGGCACGTTTCACAAGGGGAGCGCCACAAGGAACAGCGATCCTGAGCGCCGAAATTTACTGCTCTTCTCGAGAAGTGGACATCGACAGAACGGGATGACAGTTACCAACGTGACGAAAACGGGATCGGAGAAGTGGTTTCAGCTGTCCTTAGCTCTGAAAAGTACAGAGAAAAGCCACTCCAACTGTTTATTAGGTGTGTATTGGACAGATTGTGAAAATAATTCGCAATATACATCATTTACTGTCAGAAGAAATTTGAAAAAATCATACAGTTGATTTACCGTCCAAATATCTTCCGATTAACTGAAAATATTATTAACCCTGTACATTTATTTTTCTTTCTTTTCTTAATCCAATGTTCCTTTTTAATTCTAATGTGGTAGAAGTGTAAAGCAGACATTATATGTATTTAAGATTATTTTCTAGTACCTCTGACCTTGAATATTGGCGAAGTAGATGTTGTTGTTAATTTAGGGCGCTTCGACATCGAGGTCATTAGTGGGCGAAGTAGAGTATCTTTGTTTGTTGTGGTTCGCAAGAAGACGATATGGCGGAGAAAGCAAAAGGAACTATCTCGCTTTATTCGCTAGCAGTAAACTGTGAATTTGTAAAAAAGTTTAATGTACAATAACTATGTGAGAAATGTAAGCGATGTAAGATTGTGAACGGGCAAGTGTTTTTGTTAATAAAATAATGGAAAAGGGAAGTATTTTTAGTGAATGATCGGTAATAAACAATTTAGTGAATCAGAAATTGTGTTTTGTTGAAAGTGATTTTTCCATTGCTATCACTTCTCTAGCTGAATTCCCTTCGAATTAGATGAATTGTGGCAAATACTACCTCAGAAGAAGAGGATCGAGGCTATGTATATTTATGTGAGCAGTACGAAATTAAGAGAGGGGTAAAATAAAAAGGCAAATACGCTTACAACCCCAATAAATTATAAAACCTGAATCGCTAAATGATTTTAATTTCTCTATACAAAAATGATTCTGTGTGTATTAAAAAAAGTATTTCAGGATATATATGATGTGTTAAATATTACTAAAGATCGTTTACGGAAGCCATGATAGGTATTTGGTTGCTTGAAATAACAACTCCGGAGAATCACTTTCCACTTCAGTTTATTTTCCCGTGCGCTCTATAATAACATTACACAAGAAGGCATCGTCTCGATACGAAGATAGTAAGTACAAACATACACAATTGTTCCAGTGATTAAACTCGCACACTTCCGAAAAATACTGACTGACAACTCTCTTTTAACCAACTAACTCCTCGTCCCCGACGCTTGTTTACTCAGACGCTACAGAAAATTCCAGAATAACACAGAGAAAGTCGCTCAATGTTTCTCGAACGGCGACAGCGCAGCTAACAATCAAAACCACATTAAAACAACCAAAATTAATACAAATCATCATGAAACACACGGAAATGAAAATTGTACATATGTACACACAGAATTATTCACATAAACGAGTCCAAACCATTGAGAATTGGCCTCCAAACACCGTGGCTCATATCACCACTTACAGTTACAAACTTTTAATTAATGTTTCATGCATAATACTGTCCTTGAACATATTAAATATATTTACATAGTTTCTCTCCATGAAACAATCTTCATTTACAAAAATTCACAATCAATTACACAAAAATTTCACAGAACCGTAATTAATCAACCCCCATCTTTCTGTAAGTTATTCTTAAAATATCATTTTATAAAAAGCCTGAATCTCAGGGCTGCTATAAGGGGAAGGAAATTAATCAAAATAAAATAATTACTGTTGAAGTGAAAATTCTTTGTGTGTGTGTGTGGAGTGCATTATGTCTCTTGTTTCATTTTCTCCCTCTCTTCAATTTCGATGATTGATTTGTTCTTTCCTTTATAAACATAGATTCGCAAAAGCTCAAAAAAAAAAAAAAAAAAAAAAAAAAACCAAACTGTATTGATGCAGTTTCCATTCACATATTAGATACCTTTACGGGGAGAAAAACTGTATTCACTAACCTAACGGTTCACCTCACTCGCACGGAAAAGACGCATGAAATTCTACGGACATTGCACGAATGGATGATTCGCGACTGACCAAGAAACTCTTACACATCATAAACGGAACCCGAAGAAGTATAGAAAGCTGGCTTATAGAAACCCAGAAGGACCTCGCAGAAGTCAACCTATACCCACTGACATCTACACGGAGTATGTATAGATAGTTAATAACTTCACATAAATTTCCACCTAAGATGCAAAAAGTCTGAAGCCTAGAAATGTCGTACCGAGCGTGGTGGTGTAACGGATAGTGTTCTGGCCTCGCATTCGGGAGGACGGCGGTTCGAATCCCCGTCCGGGCATCCAGATTTGGGTTTTCCATGGTTTCCCCAAATCACTCCAGGTGAATGCCGGGATGCTTCCTTCAAAAGGCCATGGCCGAATTCCTTCCCATTCCTTGCCCCCATCCTTTCCCGTCTCTAAAGACCACGTTGTTAAAAAGGGACGTTAAACTGTTACAAAAAAAAAAAAACCAAATGTCGTGGTCTCCGGTTAAAATCTCCGTGGAGGCTACGATTTTTGAAAATTGTTTTTCATCGTAAGAGTCAGGCCTAGCCGAACGTTATTCGTATTGAATGTTAAACTGTAGATATTACAAAGTTAGGGGTGCAATGCGAGGCAAATCATAGGTAGTCTTGCAATGCTGTAGGTGTACACTTTTTACATTATAATGATCCCTCAGGTGTTGTTCGCAGTCAGTGTGTGAGTGTGAACCACAGTAATATTATTATAAATACGGAAGTAAGTGTCTGTCTTTTTGTTACGTTTTGACGACTAAATGATTATATTGATATTGATGGAATTTGATAAGAAAATCTGTATGAAGGGCACAGGATATTTTTTCCAGTATGATTAACAGTTGTAGTCACGAAATTTTGAGACCTTATCGAATGGTGACAGAAATATGTTGGAAATTCATTCTCTTCAAGAGACAGGTTCGACGGTAGAATGATATAGTGATAGCTTTCCTGTCATATTATTCGACTCGATATTGTTTGGGACCAATCCTTCGTTACCAACAACTTTCTATATTTAATTCTGGCAAAGAAATTCTTAATCCACGCGTATATATATATATAAAAGAGAGAGCGAAGAAATATGTATCGACGATAAGAAATATGATTTACCTTGTAAAGTATCGTATTGGTATCGATAGGAATGTATATTAGCCTGGAACTGGCTGTAATACCGCCCGCTCCTGCTTCGAGTCGTCTTTGCAGTATCTGGCCCCTGGGCGCCTAGGAGCTGCAGCCCCGCGTTACATCGAGCGAGCGAGGCGACGAGTGTATGGGTAGTGAGGGAGCGTGCGCCTTTCCCGGCCGTGGTAATGAGAATCTACAGGTAGCTCCGGAGGCCTTCTAATTGGGGCGCCGACTCTTCAGTCCGACCTCGGTGAAAAAGGCAGACCGACATCGCGAATAGAGACCACCCCAGGAGGTGCATCAAGTCTCATTCACTCGGCGGACGCCAGGGAACGTCCTGAAAGCCTTCCCGGAACAAGTCGCCACACGAATCTTAATTAAGTATGATGCCCATCGCTGCTCTAGCATTTTTCTAAGTGAACCTAAAAATAAGTTGCACGAAGTCTTAACCACTAACTGCGTATGACCTTACACCCGTACCTCAATATTATAAATGCTAAAGTAACTATGTCTATCTATTTATTACGTTTTCGCGAATAAATGGCTGAACCGATAAAACGTGATAAAATTTTACAAGAAAATCGTATTTATTATCAGGAAGGACATAGGATGCGTTTTTCTGGATAAAACATATTTTGTCATGAAATTTTGAAAACTAACCGGACGGTAACAATGATAGCGTGTGTAAGTCTCTTCAGTGTTATATCGGTCACTCAGGCTTTAATTCTCTCGCAAGTCAATTTGTGTGTGATCTGTTCATAAATTTTGTATACGGATACAATTTCAAAAATCTGCCGGAGGAACTGTAGCAGGTAGTCTCCTATAGTTAACCCTCTCCTCCCTTAGTCTGTTGCTATGGTCAAACTTGTAGCAAACTGGTTCTCTTTATGAGACAGGTTCAATAGTAGTATGCTGATCGCTTCCTTGTCATTGAATCCCGAATCAGTGCTTGGGGGGGGGGGGGGGACAGCTTTCTATATTCATTTATAGCAACTATGTCCACCCGTATGCAATCGCGGGTAACAGTTAATGTGTTATAATATTCGCATAAAACAATACTTGAATATTAAAGGAAAAGGCTTTTGATGAGTTGCTTTCAATTAACGTTGTAGCTGTTCCTATATATAACTCTGCATACCTGCTCCAACAAATTGGAAGGAATTAACGTGGTGTTAGTTATTTAAATATTCTTCCAGTTGTGTTTACTCAACGCACCCTATGAAGAGTTGATATTTACCATCGAATGTGGAAGACAGCACTCTCCGACAATAAATAATGGTATTACTTCATGAACTTCTTTATAAAATGACAGGTTGCTACTTCACACATTATGATTCACAAAAAACTAAATTTAACTTCACCTGTACATTGAAAACGTCCGTTGATTCTTTAACACGTACTCACATCTGACTGGTTGCTACAGGAATGGCTTGCTGTTAATTAATATGATGCTGTTAGTTATTATGACTATTATTTTATATCATATTGAATATCCCCCGCGCGTTAATCGAGGCTGAATGTTGCTTTGATGATTGAAACTGTTGTATAAACTGCTATGATGAAACCCTAAGTACTATAGTTCCATGAACTGCTACTCTAGGGTTACCAGTTTATCTGGAAAAAGATAAAATAGAAGAAGAAAAGTAAAAAGTATATGAGGGAAGAATGTATTTTCAAATTTGGGTATACATATACTTTTCCGTGCTTATGGAACTTGTAACAGCCCCAAAACCTAAACTTTAACTGAAATTGTATTTTATGAAGCATTTGTAGCAAGCTAGAGTGTGATTGAAAATAGTTTTGTTTATTTGTCTTGTATTTTATTGTAAATCACTGTAAAAGGACTTTTTCTGATGAAAATGCCATTTAATATGTTTAAGAATAGAACTATGCCAGAGAATTTCTTAAATGTTTGTAATTGTAGGTATTAAAGTGAGCTACGATGTTTAAAGGATGATTTACTACAGTTTAAAGCGATTTATGTGCGTAATTTTGTGTTTCAGTATCTTCATTTTCATTTCTAAGCATTTTGTAATGATTGTAAATGATTATGTATTAATTCTGATTGTTTTTAATGTCTTTTCAATTGTTTAAGTATTGTTAATGTTCGAGAAATGTCTGTCGGAAGCCTTTGAAGTGCCCTAGAGCTTTCGATGGAACTTATATAATGCGATCAGCAGAGACAGTTTAGTTCAGTTTTTCGACGAGTTTATGAACACCGTATGTGACTTATAGTCTTTGTCTGAAGTGGTGAATGTAATCGCTGGGGGTGTTTACATATGTCCAGTATCTATGAAGTTCGATGTGCTTATAAATTTGGAACTGGGTCGTGGACTTGTTATTTTATAATATGTAATTAAAACCACGAAACATTTAATAAACTAGATACTAATGTTTTGTCCCCCTTTAAGAGTATCATTACTTTTACCATATCATCGTGAATATAGATTTATCAATAAATGAACAACTCATTTTTTAACTAAATTTAAGCTCGCTCTGTTTCTTTCTTCCAGTCATTTCGCATTCATCACTCTTTCGGTGAATGGTTGCAAACAATTATTTTTATATTTGATATATTTTCCTGCTTTTCAAGTATATTTGTAAGTTCTGTGTTCTGGATCAGTTACTTCTTCCACCCAGTAATAATTGATTCAAGACTGTGGGTTTCGTATCGTTTTGTTGTAACCACTAAATTAATTACGTACAAGGGCGTTCGTTCCGTGTCATGGCTTGTATATTTTGCCAAAAATAAATTAAATCCACTTAATTTTAAGTTAGGATAAAGTATATCTACGAAAAATGAAGTACGATACTTTAATACAAAGCTGCTCTCAATAAATAATACCGACCGAATCTTCTAAAATTTGCATGTTTCACCCGACAATAGATTGCACGGCAAACAGAACAATACAGCATCGTCAATTTCTTATACAACAGTCTGTGAAAGCCAAATATTAATTGAAACAAACTCCAAATACTTTTAAATGACACAGAAAATTACTGAATGCCGACAGACAATACCGTGAATTAAATGTACGGCCAAAACAACACAAAATAACATGGAATTGAATTTAGTTCCTCACGCTGCGGTGGAAAATTCCACAGCTTTCTATTTACCCCTTTCTTGTTTTTATTGTTATTATAATTATTATCTTATATACTTTGAGTGTAAATTATTCACCCATCTACTTTTGTCACATACGAATTTGTGATTTGAAATTCCTTCGACTTTTTTTGATAATTATTTATCACTTCCGTTGGTAATTTATTCTAATCCCTGACACTCTTACCCAAGAAATAAAATTTTCCCACTCCCTGATGAATGAAATCGACTACCAGCTTGTGCCCATGATCATCTTTTCCTTTCCATGCACCATTGCTAATTATTTGATCAATGTTACTCCAATATAAACTCTTCTCGGGTTTGCCGCCGAATCACATTTTCTAATGTCGAGCTTTCGGCGACTTCCACTGCCGCCATCATCAGGACTGTTGTATCTGAAGGAACAACAGAAACTGGACTGAATAGCGGAACCGAACGAGACAGGAACGTTGTCGTCTTCCGATTGGCTGACTCCAATGACGTTACCATTCTGTGACTGCGATTGGTCGGTTGCGGAACTAAGCGTAGATATACTCAGCGTTGTACTGATAGTTGGCTCCACAGCGAAACCAAAGCCGAAGTTGTTAAAAATAGAAAGACGATTGATTACCTACGTCAATGTTCGCATAACGTCACTGTTCATATTGAATCACCGTTTACATTATTCACCACTATTAATCATGATGTCAAATTCGATAATCCTTGGGAGCCAAGCGGTATTCTGATTGGCTGACACAATAACTGTTCTCATAGCGTCATCGTTCACATTATTCTCACACAGAAAAAATCCAAAGACTTCTTTAATGAAAGACCCCACATTATATATTCTTAACAACATTTACTATCATTAATTTTGATGTTTAACTCGAGAAATGCATAGGGAGCCATATAGTCTTCCGATTGGCTGACTATAACCCCGGTTCTGTAATATTTGTCTGTGATTGGTCGGCCACAGGATCAGCTGCAGATGTAGTCGGACCGATACGCCGTGCTCCACTCTCCACTCTCCTATCGTCCGTCAGTGAGACACTTGGTTGTTTAAGAATGGCAAAAACTGGGTTTAAAAACACCGGGAGTGTACAGCATACCGTGCCAATGTGGTAAGAATTATATTGGTCAAACCATCCGCACTATTCAGACCCGTATGACTGAACACCAACGCAACATCCGGTTGTTCCAACTAGAAAAGTCTGCTGTGGCACAACACGTTATCGAAAACGGTCACATTATGGATTTCGATAAGGTGAGAGTTTTAGCCAAGTGTTCCTTCTTCTGGGAATCTGTAATCAAAGAAGCTATCGAGATACGTCTTGATAATAATAATATGAACAGGGACTTGGGTGTATGGCTCAGTGACGCATGGAAGCCAGTTTTTGCCATTCTTAAACAACCAAGTGTCTCACTGACGGACGATAGGAGAGTGGAGAGTGGAGCACGGCGTATCGGTCCGACTACATCTGCAGCTGATCCTGTGGCCGACCAATCACAGACAAATATTACAGAACCGGGGTTATAGTCAGCCAATCGGAAGACTATATGGCTCCCTATGCATTTCTCGAGTTAAACATCAAAATTAATGATAGTAAATGTTGTTAAGAATATATAATGTGGGGTCTTTCATTAAAGAAGTCTTTGGATTTTTTCTGTGTGAGAATAATGTGAACGATGACGCTATGAGAACAGTTATTGTGTCAGCCAATCAGAATACCGCTTGGCTCCCAAGGATTATCGAATTTGACATCATGATTAATAGTGGTGAATAATGTAAACGGTGATTCAATATGAACAGTGACGTTATGCGAACATTGACGTAGGTAATCAATCGTCTTTCTATTTTTAACAACTTCGGCTTTGGTTTCGCTGTGGAGCCAACTATCAGTACAACGCTGAGTATATCTACGCTTAGTTCCGCAACCGACCAATCGCAGTCACAGAATGGTAACGTCATTGGAGTCAGCCAATCGGAAGACGACAACGTTCCTGTCTCGTTCGGTTCCGCTATTCAGTCCAGTTTCTGTTGTTCCTTCAGATACAACAGTCCTGATGATGGCGGCAGTGGAAGTCGCCGAAAGCTCGACATTAGAAAATGTGATTCGGCGGCAAACCCGAGAAGAGTTTATATCGAAGATACGCCGAGAAAGACTTATATCTCTTAATGTTACTCCAAGCCAAAAAACACAACGAACACACCCAGATCTCTCTTCACCCTCCTCCTATCTTCCATTCTGGAGACGATTACTTTATTTATTTTTGAACCATCGTAGCAAAATGACCCCGTTGTGGCCGAAATGTTAATTTAAATAATCCCACTGGTTGTATATTTGGGAAGAATTATAATACCATCTCAATCAAAGTCAGGTAGTGATACTGTTTTCTCTTTTTGTTCATTACTCTCTATTAACCTGTAGCTGCAAGTAGTATTTCCGGGAACTAGTCAACATTTTTTTTATTTTAGCCTACTGTTGTAGAATTTATTGATATCGTCAGTCAAATCTTTTAGTTTTTACCTCGTTTTTGTACTGTACTTCGTTTTGTTGCTGCTGAATTACGTAACGTTTCGACCACAGCCTCGGGGATCTTCCAGACCGAATTTAGGTTTTCTAGTGACTAAATATTATTCAGTTTTTAGATACACCCCCAGTGCCTCTACAGAATCTTTCTTGGAGTGCGCGTAACAACAGCGCCATGTCATCATACCAAACCGCTTTGATGATATTTACTGAAACGATATGTTAGACGTCATAGAAATTATTCTTTTACTGCTAAAAGACAAGAAATAATATATCTAAAGTCAATACTCTGCCAATCAATGTAGAGCGCTTAGCCTTAGTTAATCTGTATCGACCGCTAACGTTTAATAAATCCTGATTAATAATAGCCTAAGTAAACTATTAGTAGGTGGGTACAAGAAATAGGAATAGTGGGTGTGTGGGGAAATTGACACCGGAGCGTATACTCCATCGCAATTAAATTAAATTATTGTGAGCGCATTCCACAAGCGTTGGCTAAAATTTAGTTGTTGTTATTATATCGTTGTGATTATCATTCAACATGTTTAGTTTATCTATACCTTCACAAACCTAAAAGTTGATAGCTGTGCTTTTCCTTGAAACTTATCTCTTTTGTTTTTTGTTGTATTATGACTTCATACTAGCTGAAATTACTGTTGGTTTCTGTTCCATACTTTGAAAATTTCTGTTAGGCCATGCTAGAGATTCTGTAGACCATTTGGTTCATTCTGTTGTGATGTATCCGGTAATATATGGGTTAGCCTTTATCATCCCGTTTATTTGTGAGCACATACCCTCATCATTTTCTCCAATACGCAGGATTATGAAACCGGATGCTATTATTATTATTAATTTAACTGCGTTGGAGCTAACACTCCGGTGGCAATTCCCACAATAATCAATTTACCCCTTTTTTATATATATATTTTTTAAATTTTCTTTTACAATTAGAATGTCAAATTCCTCCCCCATTTAATATTATGATTTACAAATGTTAATTCTAAATTAAGCGTTTTTGGAAAATTATTCATCACTACACTTGGTAATTTGTTCCAGTCCCTGACACCCTTACCAACAAGAGAAAATTTTCCCACCTCGAGCGCAAGCTTGTGGTCATGGTCACCTTTCCCCTTCCATGCACTATTCCTAATTCTTTTACCAATATCCCTCGAAGCTCCATCACCAACATATGCCCTGTACATTCCCAGTACTCTCTTCACTTTCTTCCTGTCCTCCAATTACTCCCAATCCAGCTGCTTTATCATTTCAGTTACTGAATGGATCCTGCGATAATGTCCACAAACAAATCTAGCTGCTCTTTGCACACCCTCCAACTCCTGTATTTGATAACCAAAACGTGGGTCCCAAACTACACCACCATATTCAAGCAATGGTCTGACCTAAGTATTGTAACCCAACTCCCTAACTTCTCTGGTGCATCCGACTATACCGCACCAAATGTCACCACGGTGCGAGGGGAAATGGTGGTGCAGATTTCCGAAAAAAATAAAAAACTTCACGTGATTAATGGATGCCCCCTTACTAACTTCACATTTTTTGATACCCTAACAAACTTAAAATCAAGCACAAATCATCTTTACAAATAACACAATAGTAAAAGAAAACAAATAGCAGGTAATAACCGCGTTACCTCAATACATGTAATGTAATTTCTTCATAATGCTGAAAATATCTACAGGAATAATTAACAGCTTCTGATGATACACCGCAACATAATGCGGATCAGTTGTTGGCGGGCAGTTTTGCTTTAAGATTCATTGGAAGCAGTAAAATGATTTACGTTAAGCGCCTGTCATTCCGTTCAGCCGTTGGTTCATTAAATCGTAGTGTTTCAAGCCGTCCGTCGCCTGGGCGCCTCTAATGAAGTCCGCAATGCAGCCCCCGGCCCGTCTCTGCTAACAAGAGCGCTCGGGATTATTCCCAGCCTCCGGAGCAGTTATTTGCGTTTTTCCCGCGTCACTGGAGAGCTTCATTTCCGTTTAATTTTCTTCTGCCTTACTTTCGGCAGTGAAAATACAGGTTTTCATTACTGTCTTAGCAAACGGATACAATTCTTTGTGCTTTTGACAGCGAGAATCTGAGAAACTTTTTCGCTGAAATGTTCTTGAGACATTTGTCGGCTTCTATGGTTATTATTTTCTTTTTAAAAAAGGAACTTTCTGAGAACAATGGTTAAGGAGATGAAAGGGTTATCAACTAATATATAAATCATGGGTTGTTAAAATGTCTCAGCCGTAATTGTGCTCACGTATAAGTTTCTTGCTGTGTTATAGCACCACCATACTGGACAGGAGAGGAGGGGTGGGGGGTAGATACACGAAATGATACAATAGACGACTGCAGAAAACGTACGCCAAGACCTATCGATATATATATATAAACGGTCTCGCTTCGTCTTCGGGAGGGCGCGGGTTCGATTCCCAGCCCGGCCGTGGTTTCCCGAAGTTAATCAAGGTGAATGCTGGGATGGTTCCTTTAAGCAGAATTTCTTTCCTCGACGAGGCGTAAACCCAAAGAAAGTATTCCGGAATGATAGTTCGATTTTATGGTAATAATTGTGTCATCATCGTAGCGGTTTGTATTTCAGAATAGTTTGCAGTTTTGCAAACAATTTATAGAATTCGTATAACAACTATAGATTTTTAGAAGTGAGTAATATGTTTTCAGTTCACTGTTATTTAGTTTTAATTGGCGTTTTTAACACCATTAAAACGCATTAACAATATTGAATCCTTAAATTTTCCTTTCAGAAATCTTTAATATTTTCGATATTTCAGTAGAAGGCTGTCTTACAAATGGCTGGCGTAGGCTATCCTTTGTCTTTCCGAAACCCTCGACACTAAGCGTCTTGTCAACTACTTGAGGCGGTGAGTGCCAAACCTATTGCAGTGGATGAAAAACTGACTTCTGGTGATTAGAGGAATTCTTAAATGTTAGGGCATATAATGATCTCTCAGTGACTGGTATTAATTTGACTTAATAAACACCACGTAGGAAGTCAGCTCATAAAAACTACCGAAGGTTATCTAATTTGATTAAATATGATTAATATTGATTATTCAAATGACAAGTCTTGAGATTACACAAAACAATTGGGTTCACAATGAAAGAAATTTGAATTTTTTCATAAAGGTGAAACGGATGTCATTTAAAGAACACAGTTGCTGGGTGACCGATCTTTGCTCGGCAGCGATCGATTTCTGTTCAACATGTAAGATTTTGCGTGAAGTTTGATTAAAGTTAAACGTCTTTCTTGAAGGCTTCCAAGGCATTTTGAACGGTACAATTGCTTTCTCAGACCAAAGAGAAGCTTAAAAAACATCGGTAGGTTTACTGGTACCTGAAACTTCTACGAGGTGAGTTAAGAGCCGTTTGAGAGACAAGAAATACTTGTACAAGGATTTCTCTCTTTATTGGTAAAATCGTGTTACTAACTTGAAAATCAAAACGTTACCTGCGCATGGAATTTCGTCGAAATCTCTAGAGCCACTTCCTGTGTACCATCTCATATTCTGCTTTTAAAGAAAAATCCTATTAATATGTTAAATAGAAACCTTAATAATAATAAGGAATTAATTAATGGTGCAAGATTAGTGGTAATTTATTTATACGAGTACATCATCAGTACTAAATTAATTCACTCCGATAAAACCATGCTCATACCTCGCATTAACCTCACACTTTCTGATACAACTGTGCCTCTCCAAATAATAAGAAAACGATTACCAATAAAAGCAACCTTCGCGATTACCATTAATAAAGCACGAGGTCAGATGGTTCCAAAACCTGTTTTTTTTTTTTTTTTTTTTTTTTTTTTTTTTTTTTTTTTTTTTTTTTTTTGACACCTATACGTGCTTTTCACGCGTTCGTAGATTCAGTTAATATTTATGTTTGTGTTAAACACACATTCGGTCAAAAAGTAAACGATAACATTCTAACTGGCAATATTGTTTTCAAAAAAGTTATGTAAAGATGTTTGAAAAAAAAAATAACATTAATCAAAGCCAATACCTATATGCTGCCGAAGAACGTTTACGCCACTCGTCTTTGATTTCATTCGTGTCTGGGAACTGAAGAAACAAGGTAATGAAATGCGGTTTTTTATACTCTTTTGACTTGAATTCGTCTTTATAATTGATGTCCGGTGTTGGAAGACAATGGCGCACAAATAAGCTACAGTTTCTGTCGAAATAATATGGACCTGCAATAACTCCTCTAAAGGTAGGCATAGTGCTGCCATATTGGTATGGTTTTAAAGTGGAAGGATGAACGTTTGTGCCAGTAACACTTCGATATTCGTGGCAAACTGCGCGCGCAAAGTGAACCGACTTTTTTTCTACTTTCCAGATTCGACACGCGCACATATACAGGATCGTACCTCATAGTCTGTCTAAACCTCAGTTATGCGCGTTTAATTTACGAAACAGGCATGCCAACATGAAACTGAAAGTCAGATAGGAGAGTGTACAACTAGATCACTGTTTCAATCCAAAATCTCTCGGAGTTTCACTAGACCGCTCCCTTATTCACAGAAAGCAGTGGTAAGACACAAAAGTCTAAGTTTCAGCCCGCAACAATATCCTGCGGAAACTCACAGGAAACGTATGGGGTGCACATTCCGGTGTGCTCTGAACACCAGCTCTTGCTCTGTGCTATTCTGCTGTAGAATATGCCTGTCCTGTTTGGTACAAGTTTATTTACGCCAAACAAGTAGACGTAGTGCTGCATGAAATGTGCAGAATTCTAACGGACTGCTTCAGAGCCACACCAACTGAAAAACTGCACGGTCTGACAGAAACCACTCCCGATATAAGAAGGACGTAGCTGCAATGTGAGACAGAAATCAAAACGCTGTTCATCCCTTATTTGGGGGCTGACATCTAGGAAAACCTTCCTGAGGACAACAGCTGCATTAGATATACCGCCGAAAACCTGTGGCGAGCAAGAATGACTCGTGTGAATCAATGGGTTCCCACTGTAGAGGCACTACCACCAGGTGGCAATCTCAACTAGAAGACCTGGAGAGCACTAAACGGGCTAGCAAGAGGTGTGGGAAGAACAAGGATAACCTAGCAAGATGGCGTTATCCTGAAGATCTAAATACTGCGTGTAAGTGTAGGGCTGAACAGACCATCCACTGTCTATACAATTTCCCGCAGTGCCCATCAACCTGCGCTCTGCAAGACCTCCGTAACACCAGTGACGTTATACCAGTTGCTGATATTGGTCATCCGTAATATGATATATGAAGTCATTGGTGTTGACTGTTATCCTTTCCTATCTGTTTTTCTGCTGTTGTTAGTACTGTTTGCGTTTCTAAAAACTGTAAAAGCAACGCTTTTGACACAAAATGAATGAATAAGTATCTCATGCAATAACCAGAATGAACAAAGTGATAATTTGCATAGGAGTTTGTGCCTTGCAAATCACCCCGGGCTTCAAGTCTGTTTGGCAAAATCTCAAAAAGACGTGTGGTTGCGAATTTGAAAACGTTTGAAATTTTGCCAATTTTCTTGAAATGCCACAATATGATTGGGTAAACTAAAATCAGAATTGCACGAATGCGTGCAGCACAACATTACAAACAGAATGACAAGGGAAAAATGGTCCAGATTTGACATTTGCCAGAGATATTTAAATAATTATGAATCCATATTTATCCTACGTCTCATGATACTACCCCGTATTTAATAAACATTTATTAATGGTTAAATTTAATTAAATTATTTATTACCATTTTTGTTTAATTCCTTCCTTTAATTTAATTTTTGAGTACTACATGGCTGAAGATTTCACATAATTAGCGGCAGTGACCCACACTGCCTACACCGTTTTTCCCCCTACATTTAATAATGTTTATTTTCTTCTTTAAACTGATGTTTGTTGTTCTTACTAATTAATTAATGTTGATGCTTGCGTTTTTTAATTTCTGGAGTGCTACCTCATCGTCGGTGCACGAGATAGAAAATATTAGATTCAAAGAAACGTGGTTGCCTTGAGAAGTGTTTTTCTTACTTCCGCTATAGGACATAAATCTCGCAGCACTTTCAAATGCCAAAGTGAGAAAAATCAACAGGTAATCGAAATTTCTCGATTAATGCTTAAAATATAACCTTTTGTTTACCATTTCTGCTGATTCGGTACTGTTTTTTTTTTTTTAAATTATTAAATTGTATTTTAAGTTTATGTAATCCACATTTGGTCGTAATGAACTGGCTTCTGAGATTTAGTTTTGGTATTTCTGGCGCCGTTTCAATATACTTCGTTTAGACCTTACCCGGCCCAACATCTCATAAAAGCACTCTGCACAAATGTCAAAGATTTTCTTGAAATAATATAGTACACAAGATTTACTGGATTTAATTTATTTTGGCTTCTAGATATCCATTAAAAACGATCTAATTTTAATATAATTTGTTATCACTGACTTTTGCCTCACATAGTTAGACGCTTGAGTATGGCGATACAGATTGTATTGTTCTGCTTAATACAGTAACATTAGTATCGCTTGCAAAGTGCTTCATGTTGAACCAAGTGAGTATGCCCTGATCAGATTTACTAATTTTTAATTTAGAATATTCATTCAAGAATTAAGTCACTTCCTTCGTTGTTTGTAATAACTTCATTTCGTAAATATATGTTTTAGCATTGCTTTCATACTTCAAGTTTCTGAGATATTTACAAGCTCTTCACAAATATTTTTGTAAGTGAGATGGGTAAAGAGCAAGCGAACGGAAGAAGACCTCCTATTACTGGTGAGTGTCTTCCATGTCCCGCCGTTAAGCCATTAGTTTCATCGGTCGTGAAAGGAGCAAGTTGAAGTTGATTTGCCAATAAAAGCACATAAACAGTGGGGCAGTTGCAATACCGTCATGCGGCTATTCTTACCTAACGTCAGAGGAACCGAGAAGTGAACAGGTGTTACGTGGGGCTGATCTGTTTGGCTAAAAGTAGACTTGCGTGAAAAGCGCTAAGAACGAGCAGGTGCTCGGTATATGATAACGGGAGCGCATTTACATCGACCGTGAAAACACCTGCTGTGTGATACCTTCAGTCTGAAGCCGACAGGATCTGCTTTCTCTCAGCAGATACCAAAAGTGGCATACTGCCAACGGTTGTGCGATGATATATACAGGGTTGTCCAAAGGAAGAGGTAGAATCTGTATTTTTATTTCTCACAAATTATGAAAGATACAAATACGTGGCACACATCAGTCGATAGAGGAGTGTTCAGAGATTCCCCCCCCCCCTTTTGTTTCCTTATAAGTACCATTCGCTGCCACCAACAGCGCTGTTGTCTGTTAAAGTGGAAATAGCGATTCCAAAGGAGACGTTTTGTGTGCTTTCCTTTGTCTATTCACCCATTTTCTACGACTTTCTTATTCTAGTCGTGTGAATCTGTTTATGTTTGCTGCACAACAACAATGCGTTCACTTTTTGCATACTACAACATGGATCTTCTGTGGCGTCAACATTTCCACATAAACAGACTAACAGGCGGGGGTTACAAACTTTGAACCAGTTATGTGTGGCACGTGTTTGTATCTTTTATATATGTGAGAAATAAAAATGCAAAATCTGCTCATTCTTTTTGAATAACCGTGTATATAATTTTCAAATGGTTCTTATCGGATCACGTCAAGTCTTGATTCTCTACATAGTTTGTATTATGTTTCCATCAGGTAGTTAGAAGCAGGCATTGTTAGTTGCTGGAGCAATGGGGGAAGCTTAAGTGTTGACATCTGTCTAAGATTAAGTTCTCTGCGACAAGTGTATTTTTGTTTGTGAGGCGGAGATTGCGAACAGTCCCAGCATTGTCCCAGGTGACTGCGGAAAACTGCCTACAAATGCAATCAAGACGACCGGTTCGCGGGGTCAGGACTCTAACCCGATCCCGTGGCATGCCACAGACCCAGTGTGATGGTGGTATAACGAGCGCAGCCAATCAGGCGCGTACTGTAATCTATCATCCTCTTATATAAAATGCTAATCTGGAGTCTGCGCAAGTCGTCTATAGCTATTGGATAGAGAATGGTCACGTGCCAGCCTTCACTCACCAATCAACCGCCACCATATTACATTCGTTCCTTCATGTTGCCTTTCGTTTATTTGCGACAAATAGATGCAGAAACTCATGTAAGGAGAAGTGTAATCGATATTGACGTTATATTATCTATATCAGTTATCAGAATTAGGTTAAAACATAGCCTAAGAATTTTTTTTGGCAGAAGATAAGAAACAATGAAGTTTATTAAAATTTTAGAGAAAGTTTACACGAAAGGTACGTAATCGCGAAATGTATCAGTCAAATAAAAGACAGTTATCGGTTTTTTATATTACATGTACTTTCCATCACTTAAAGTAAAATGCATTTATTTGATTAAATAATAGCCAAATACTCCGATAATCTAACCACAGTATGGTATTCATATTGCGAAAAATATCATTAAAAATGATCGTTATTCGTTTTTCCGTACATGGTTTTCCAGAATAAACTTCTTCTACAATCATAGATGATACCTGTCGTTATTCATATGTGGGTAATAGAAACTATGATTTTAGAACGCCGATATTAGTGGAGGTTGTGGTTAAGTTGACCAGAATCGCAACTGACACATTTTTTTACAGCATAAATTACTCTGAAATCATTTTTTAAACAATTTAAACTGCTTTCATAAGCGCTATCTATGTTACTGAAGGTATTAATTAACGCGGATGGAAGTAGTTCCATATTTATTGTATTGAATTGTGGCTGGACCAGGAATAAAAACTGATATTACATGAATAGCAAGAAATTTAAATTAAACAGAGAATGCCAGTTGTCATTCCGGCCTAGGCTAAATTTTATGATCAAATTTTAGTCACGTGTTAGCTATTAAATGAGCTTAAAGTTTACCTTTTTATTTAGATTTAAATCATCAATTATACGACTTTGTATACGCGATGTGAAACTCTTTACTTCACTTGATTTTTACCTTCAGTGACTTTATTTAACTTATTTAAATCTTAACAAATAGTTTTGCAATTCAAAAACGATATTATTGGTGTAAAATAACAACACTCAGAGATATTAGAAATTAGAGATTATGTGCACAGTTTAACACATACGCAACTATCATGAAATTAATTGCCATAATACAGTCATAAAGTTCTCTTTCTGTAGCATTTTATTCTTACACAAATGTATAAAAACATTTCTGCTGAAAAAACGTGAACTAAAAGTACGTTTCAGTAATATGTCGCTAATGGAAGTAACATTTAATTAATTTAAATTTCTCATGGCCTCTGCTATAATCAAGAATGCCATATATCATTCCGGCCTATTCAAAATTTCAGTTTAATTAAAACATTCACTTAAGTTGCTGCTTGATCATATATTACAGTTTATTTGTTTTTTATATATTTTACTGACCACTTTCGTTAGTGGTCGTTGTTCACGTTTGTCGTACGTGAGTTGTTAGGTTATTTAAAATCGATATCAGGCCAAAAATGTTACCGAATGGAGTATTCTGACAATTCATTTCTTCGGAGTTGTTCAGTTATTTAATAATCTGAAATCTGTATAATTTCTCTGGCAGTTACAGAAACTGTTTCCCAACCACAATAATAATAATTATAATAGTAAAAAGACCAAGGTGATGCTTTGCCTTCGAAGCAAACAGGAATTCTTCAAATTTTTCAGAATGAAATTTTAGGTTCAAATACAAGTCAAGTTTGTATTTCAGCAAGTTCGAGTATACGGCCTTTGAAACAATTAAATGATAGAGGTATTGTCCTTGTCCGTGTTTAATTGATCTATTAATATTTCTGAGTTCTTCAAGCTCAGAGATTTTATTTTCCCTAAGAATTTTGTTTTTACAGAAGATAAGAAACAATTAAGTTTATTAAAAACTCAGAGAAATTACAACAAAACTTATGAACACCGTCACACTCGTAAAGGCAACGGGAAACCACCCCAGTTCATCCTCCCAGACGTTCCCATACAGGGGTGAACATCCCCCAAGATAACGGTATAACCATTCATAGAAAAATACTTCATTCCTGAATTATAAACAAATTCAGTTAACATAAAAATTGATATTAACAGGAAACTGGTTACAGGTTGTAAGGTTTCCTGCTTACATACAAAATTAACAATTATATTTTTATAATTTCCAGCATGGAATCATGACTTTTTTTTTTTAATAAATATTTAGCACAGTCACAACCTATCGTATATCTGATTTTATCTTGTCTTTAGGCTATCGGTACTTCGTTCATAAAAGAAATTATTCAGGTATTATTAACACGGCCGCCTGGTTGTATGGAGGGTAGGAGTGCTTTCCAAATATTCTAACTGAACACAACTCACAAAGACGAATGCTAAGCACAAACTGCTACTTTCAACAACACCATTCTCACAACAGTCAAAATGACTAATCACTTTATCTTCGAGTGACTGGCTTCAACATGCGTTACGAAAAACGACAGCCAGCCCTCACCCGTCGCGGTAGCACGATCGAAACTTCTTTTAGCACAAGATTACTTCACTGTTCATTACACCCGTGCACACACGCGCTTGCATAACACGCAACCTTCCGCCATAGATCAGCGATACTCCTATCGATCGCTGATACTCATATCCGTCACTCGACTTTGACTCATATGCTACACATAAATTAAAAGGTCCGATAAGCTACCGTAATGTGACAATCAGTACTACATGATCTTTATTTATCCTCCATACCCATTACTGGGTTTAATACCACTGCTGAAATTAAATTATCTTTTAAATGAAATTAGCTATCATTCAAATATCAGATCAAATAGTTTATTACACTTTGATAGTAACAATTACAGTCCACTTATCTTTTGGTATACCGTTTAGAAACATTAGTCTATTTGAATACACTGGTTACAGTTAATTTCTACAATTATACTTTTCTTCCTCCCTAGGGCTTATCTTTTGCAATATTAAACTACAGTTTTGCGTTTCTCCCGCCAGAATTTTGGAACGTCTTTTTATTCATGCATTTCCAGCCATATTTTTTACGACAACAACACGTAACCAGAGATCTTTTGGTCTGGCTCGAAGTTCTCTGACATTGAAACTTAAATGTCCAAAGTTACTATACATATCCTAATTACTTAATAACAAAATATTCTTATAATAATATCTTTAACAAGTAATGAGGTTGTGCATCTCCCAATGTACTTCATAAATTCCAGTTCTTAAATGTGTAATTCACCAGCAGTTCTTTTCGTTATAAATCCAGTAGGTTTGATTCGATTTTTGAGGAAAAATCGACAAAAATAAAGCTGGATTCTGTGCAGGAAAAATGCATTTATATTGCAGTTATACCCTGAAAAGTTACAAATAGTTAATTTGAAATCGATCACAGAATTTATAAAAAATAGACTAAGCTTTACAGATGAAAGCACACTTCTACTGTATCAAAAGTCACCATTCAACTGTGAAAATGTAGAACAAAATCAGTAACTGAAGTCGTAAAGGGGCTGGAATGGGATTCATTGGAAGACAGGAGGAGAGTGAAGATAGTGCTGGAAGTGTACAAGGCATATATTGATGACTTGACATGTAAAGGTATTGGTGGAAGAATGAAGAGTGCTGCACGGAAATGAAAAGATGAACAACTCCTGGCACTGGATTTCAGGCATAAGGATGTTGGAAAATATTCTTTCGCAGTTAAGAGAGCATTGGAAGAAATTACCAAAAGAAATGACAAATAATTAATAAAAACGCTGAAAGAAGTTAAAATTGAAATTCGTAGAGGGCAAAAGTGGACGGATATAAGAAAGGGAGAATATGGGCGTGCAGAGAAATTTGCCACCGTAGTGTGCGCCCCATCGCAATTACATTAAATGCGATAATTGTTGGATGCAGTTTCGTAAACTCCTTCATTAATTAATCACGAGTGAAGTTTGAATGTAATTAAGTTGTTAAGTTGATTGCTTAACTGCCGCCGTGAAATGAGTCTCTAACGTGCCATAGCGCTGTTAATTGAGAGTAATTTTACTGTCTATGCGGCAGCTGCTGTTTAATTCGTTGGTAGAAACAGTACTGATTCATCTGCTAGTACAACCGCACACAAGCAAGTGATTGATTAACTCCAGAGAACTGAGTGCAATCCCCCACTGTACAGAGGCTCTGTAAGTTCATTCTACGAATTTTTTTTAAACCACTTGTAGTTTATCAGGAAAATATTTATAGATGTTGCAAAGCCAGAACTTGTGTTCCTGCAAGCTGATGACATTGTCTTGTTAGCAGAATAGGCTAAGGATAATGAGATGTTACTGAATGGCACGAACAAAATATTGAAGGCAAATTTTGAACTAAAAATAAACCAATGCAAGGAAAAAATGTTTAACTACAATAGAAATGATAGCAATAACAGTAAATTAAATATAAACATAGGACAGATGTAATAGCAGAAATAAGTGAAATCTTACTTCGGAACTAAAATCACAACTGACGGCTGAAGCAGGAATGATTTTTAAAGCAGAATGGTACTAGCGAAAAGAACCTTTACGAAAAAGAGAAACTATTCAGTTTCAAATATTGATCTAGGAATTAGAAAGAACTTTTTAAATTTTTTTGTGTAGTGCACAGCTCTTTATAGCAGCAAAGCATGTGCTTTAGGAATACCAGAAAGAAAGAAAATTGAAGCGTTCGAAATGTGGTGCTATAGAAGGATGTTGAAAATTAAGTGGTCAGATAAATTACGAAATGAACGAGTTTTGAAAATGAGGGCGAGGAAAGAAGTTTGTGGAAGAAGCTTACAGAAAGAAGAGACAGGCTGGTAGGTCATATTTTGAGACATGCAGGATTGGTTAACTTGTTAGTGGACGGAACAGTCGGAGGTAAGAACTGTAGAAGAAGACAGAGATTAGAATCTATGAAGCGGATAGTTGAGCATGTAGGATGTAAAGGTTATGTTGAGATAAAGAAAGAGAAGGAAGAGAGATGGGAAGATATGTACAATAGTATCAAACCAGCCGAGAGACTTATGACCGCAATATTAATTAGATTACCGAAAATTGTTACTTTCTTATTAAATAATATTCACTGCTGAGTTTCAATACACAATAACTGATACAGAAGTAATTTTACTGTGTTTAATAATGATCGTGAACTTTCATATATATATATTATTTTCTGCGTTTGCAAATAGTTTTTTTGTTTTCATGAATGTAAGGACAAATAAATGGGACAGGGCGGATGAGTATACATTTAATTGTATGTTCTGTCAAAGCGATTCCGAACGCTCTGCCGAACCCCACAAACTGTTTCCAATGGATAAACAGTAGCGAATAATATTCCAGTTCAAATAGAGCAGCTATATATGTGTATGAGAGGCAAACGTGATTCCACAGGGTCGGTAATGTAACCATTCAATGACAGTCCTACCAGTTTGGAATGATTCATTCAAACCTTAACAGGAAACTAGTAATTTACATTCTGTTACTGTTCAATATAGTTTGCATCGATTTTAACGCATCAGCGCCATCTTTCGAGAAGCTTACAAATCTATTTTAGACGATGCTTCCGGAATTCGAGAGTGAAATTCATTTACGATAGGTCCTTTGGCACGTTCGGAAAATTTTCAGCATTTCTGGAAACGATACTTGAACAATTTGTTGTTCTAGTATTTACGAAAGTTTCGCAGATTATTTTGTAGGAAACTGAACAGTTACGCTTTTTTTACTCCCATTCGAACTTAACTGAGCGTGTGAACAGCTTATGTCAAGTTAAGGAAACTTGCGACATCGACACGCTGAAAACAAAAACAAACCACCCACTAATTTAACTGTTCCATAATAAAATGGACTTCTCGCAGTCGAAATATTTGCCACGATTGAGTGTAAACATGTCCATGCATTAGGCAAGTAGAGGATGTACATATGTAAAAATTAGACGTTTGTGTAATTGTATTTCATCTTCCAGCCACAACTACCCAGCGCAGACCACTGGTGTTTGTGTATGGTAGTAGCTTGGACTATTCCACGGTGCACTATGGTGGTTGTATGTCGATAGCTATGGGGGTGTAAGAGTTACCGGGGTTAAAAGAGGTCGACGTAGGTTATTTTCATATTTCGACCAAAGTGTTCTAAACCTGTTTGGAATCTTCTAGAATGTACTGGAATGTTCTTGAAAGTTTTAAAATGTTCAAGAATGTTCTAGAATACGACACTTTTCAGTTATCAACAGCAATCCAGCGCAGACCACTGGTGTTTATTAGCGGTAGTCGCCTCGAGTATCCCATAGATGGTGGTTGCATGTTGGTAGCTGTCAGGGTGTGGGAGATGGGGTGGATGAATGTGGTAGACCTAGAGCATTTTCATATTTCAACCAAAGTGTTCTAAAAAATCTTCTAGAATATACTGGGACGTTCTCGAAAGTACTGAAATGTTCTAGAATGAACTAGAGCGTTCTAGAATACGACACATTTTTCAGCATTTTCAGAAATTACTAAATGTAAATAATTTATTTGCAACATATTTAGTGTGTGAACCGATTTCGGCGGGACTTTCACTGGCGCCTTGCTGATTTGGCATGGAGTAACACAGGTTACTTTTTATCCTGGAAATATTTAAGGTTCCGAACAAAAACATAAAAACCTTCAAAATTCTCGACAAACACGAATGAATTCGTGGGCACCAGGTAGTCATTTATAATTTAATTCCAATTTTTTATTGATTTTTATCCTTGATCCTGAATCATTACTTCGTTCGTATTCATTTTTAACAAAGAAATGATGAAAAAATCATTAAATGTGTAGTTATGTAGGTTACCTTTGTTCTACCCTAAAACACCATTTTATTGATATTTAGTCCTGGCGTTCATTCATAACGAAATCTGTGTGAAAGTTTACTTAAATAACGTTTATAATTTAGAAGACGAAAGAAATGCGATCGAGAGCTTCTTTGGTCCACGTAGACGGTCATGGACATTGCTAGTTAGAAAATAATCCGTTGTTTCACGCCTGAACGTGCTTCTACGCCAATCATACCTGTCAAACAAGTAAAACTCCAAGCTATTATTTCTTTACACACATTCTTTGTAAGGCACTGAATTCAAATTTAATTCCGAACGTATTTCGTGTCATGCAGTAGATAAAATACACTCCTGGAAATTGAAATAAGAACACATTGACGCCGGTGTGTAAGACCCACCATACTTGCTCCGGACACTACGAGAGGGCTGTACAAGCAATGATCAAACGCACGGCACAGCGGACACACCAGGAACAGCAGTGTTGGCCGTCGAAGGGCGCTAGCTGTGCAGCGGTTGGGCACCGCCGCAGTCAATGTCAGCCAGTTTGCCGTGGCATACGGACCTCCATCTCAGTCTTTAACACTGGTAGCATGCTCGACAGCGTGTACGTGAACCGTATGTGCAGTTGACGGACTTTGAGCGAGGGCGTATAGTGGGCATGCGGGAGGCCGGGTGGACGTACCACTGAAATGCTCAACATGTGGGGCGCGAGGTCTCCACAGTACATCGATGTTGTCGCCAGTGGTCGGCGGAAGATGCACGTGCCCGTCGTCCTGGGTCCGGACAGCAGCGACGCACGGACGCACGCCAAGACCGTCGCATCCTACGCAGTACCGTAGGGGACCGCACCGTCACTTCCCGGCAAATTAGGGACACTGTTGCTCCTGGGGTATCAGAGAGGACCATTCGCAACCGTCTCCATGAAGCTGGGCTACGGTCCCGCACACCGTTAGGTTGTCTTCCGCTCACGCCCCAACATCGTGCAGCCCGCCTCCAGTGGTGTCGCGACAGGCGTGTATGGAGGGACGAATGGAGACGTGTCGTCTTCAGTGATGAGAGTCGCTTCTGCCTTGGTGCCAATGATGGTCATATGCGTGTTTGGCGCCGTGCAGGTGAGCGCCATAATCAGGACTGCATACGACCGAGGCACACAGGGCCAACACCCGGCATCATGGTGTGGGGAGCGATCTCCTACACTGGCTGTACACCTCTGGTGATCGTCGAGGGGACACTGAACAGGGCACGGTACATTCAAAACCGTCATCGAACTCATCGTTCTACCATTCCTAGACCGGCAAGGGAACATGCTGTTCCAACAGGACAATGCACGTCCACATGTATCCCGTGCCACCCAACGTGCTCTAGAAGGTGTAAGTCAACTACCCTGGCCAGCGAGATCTCCGGATCTGTCCCCCATTGATCATGTTTGGGACTGGATGAAATGTCGTCTCACGCGATCTGCACGTCCCGCACGAACGCTGGTCCAGCTGAGGCGCCAGGTGGAAATGGCTTGGCATGCCGTTCCACAGGACTACATCGAGCACCTCTACGATCGTCTCCATTGGAGAATTGCAGCCTGCATTGCTGCGAAAGGAGGATATACACGATACTAGTGCCGACATTGTGCATGCTCTATGTGCCTATGTTTCTGTCTGTGTGATCATGTGTTGTATCTGACCCCAGGAATGTGTATATAAAGTTTCCCATTCCTGGGACAATGAATTCACGATGTTCTTATTTCAATTTCCAGGAGTGTAATTTATCGTAACACTCATTTTAAAAAAATCACTTGATTATATGATAAAAAATCTGCACTTTTTTTAATCTTTCGTATTAACACTAGATTTGTGTGGAAAACGTGCTCGTTCTTTTGCCATCATGAATTTTGTTTTTCACTACAGAAGTTTTGCCATAAATTTCAGATTGATCATATTCCTTATTTTCTCAGCATGGTGTTGAATGAAAAACATCGAACCGTACTTACAGTCAAAAGGGCGAGTTAACATTTACTTTTCAGTCTTAAGAATAACATTGTCAGTATTAAAGTTTACTAGAAACTGTTGATCACAGTACCGACTTAGCAAACAGTGTCTAGTTTCTTCATATATTTTTCTAATCTTAACACTTTACATCATGTAAGACTGGAGATTTTCTCGGCGTTGTAAATGAATAAAATTTTCTCGGGTAACTAGCCGAGTTAGTCCATCGTTTGACCACGACGTTTCGGCGGTCACAATCTCTGCCGCCATTGTCAAGTGACTGACAATGGCGGCAGAGATTGTGACCGCCGAAACGTCGTGGTCAAACGATGGACTAACTCGGCTAGTTACCCGAGAAAATTTTATTCACTTTACATCATGTATATTTAGCACCCTATGACAAGAAATTAAAAACTTAAATGATTTAAATTCAGAAGGTTAATTAAAGAGATCAAGGGAAAAGTTCTTAGAACAAAAGTAACAGTACATAATTATATCCAGAGACTAAACGTCTTCGAGATATATATGTAGTCGGATGTAATTGTCTTCATTAGTAAAAAAGTGACGCGCAGAAATTCAGTTACCCATTTGCCATTTGCACTTAACTCTCTTAAAAAAAGTTGTATACATGTCATCATAAACATTTAATTGCGATGGAGCGCACGCTCTGGTGTCAATGTCCCTAAACACCCATGTTCCCTGTCCTGTACCCACCTACTTTTGCCCTGTAGAAATTTCAATTTTAAATTGTTTCAAAGTTTTTGGCAAATTATCCATCAATTCTCTTGATAACTTATTCCAATCCCTGACCCCCTTACCTAAAAAAGAGAATCTTCCCACACCCTTGTGTCTGAAATTGAGTGCCAGCTTGTGGTCATGGTCATATTTTCCGTTCCATGCATTACTTTTAATTTTACACCAATATCTTTCCACGCCTCATCACCAATATACGCCTTGAACACTTCCATGACTCTCTTCACCCTCCTCCCGTCTTACATTGAATCTCATTCCAGCACTTTCATCATATCGGTTACTCATTATAATTTGCGGAAAATTCCAGACACAAACCTAGCAGCCCTTCTTCCCCCTCCTCCCTCCAACTCCTGTAATTGATACCCAAAATTTGGGTCCCCTATTGCACAATCGTATTCAAGCAATGGTCTGACCAGTTTTGTAACACAATTCCTTTACTTGTCTATATCATCCCCTCATCACTCTCTCCAACAATTTTGAAACCTTTTCTTTTGAAACTTCCAATTCCAAATTTAACCTACTACTTACAATATCTTAGCAAAAAATGTTCCCTCTGCTTTACCTGCGCGTTTATTGGAGTTTTCCTTTTTGTTCTTTTTCTAGTATTAAAGAATAAACTTTCGCAATGTGGTATCTT
>JARYHS010011408.1:19088449-19152818 GCA_031002005.1 Vandiemenella viatica
CAACAATTCACTCTTGCCTCTTCTTTTATTTTTCAGAGATCTCATTATTCATCTTGTTATTCTTTGACCTTTGAACTTAAAAATTCCGAGTTAATACACACCATTATAATTTATTAAATAAAAAAATAGCTTAATTAATGTAAAATCACACAAATGTGAGGTTGTGTACCTCACACCCTGTTGCAAGCCGAAAGAACAAAGGCACGCAACGAGGTGACCGATTAACACTCAAGGCCCGTTCAAACTAGCGGTCAGCTCAGCTCATGTCAAAAATCGCTATACACGTAATCCAATGGGAGCTTTCACACTACGCGGTCAGCTCAGGTTAGGGCAAGGCAGGTCGAACTGAAGATCAACAACTGTCAAGACCTGAACTGAGCTGAGCTGACCGCTAGTGTGAACGTGCAACGGTCAGGTACATGACATGAAATTTTATTCTTCTGTAAACAATTTTACAAAATAAATGTTTTTAAAATTATGTTATCAGTTAATATTGGAGGAGAATTAAGTTTTCTAAATTAACTTCTAAATGTTTAAGCTAAAATATCAAAACATTTCCCACCACTTGTCTCGCACGGCATAGACAGTAGATAAAATTTTTATATCTTGATCTGTTTGCGATTTCAAACTCTGGATTCGACCTGAACTGTCGTCTTTTTGATCCTATTCCCTTCATCCAAAATCAATGTGATTTTAACTAACGTTAGCGTAGAGGGTGGCATCGTTTGCTGTGAGCAACTCATAGGAAATGGGCATCGTCTACCAGTTGATCTGACCTGAGCTGAGCTGAGCTGACCGCTAGTGTGAATGGGCCTTTAGAGATAAATGTTATGATTGAACCAAGGTAGGTCCAATACCGCAAATTGCAACACTGAGAAAGGGACATGCGATTACAATAAACCGTATTCCACAGATTAGGGACATTAAAATGCAGAAGTGATTAAAATTACAGAGATGTGCCTGCTCTTTGAAAATTCAGTGCTTTGTGAAGCCGTCACGTGGTATGTTGCTGGTGGGCGTATCGCCACGCTGTCTGAAGGCGCGTCCACAAGTCATCGACAGTGGTTGCGGCACATCAGAACCAACAAGTAGCCGACCGACCATATCCTAGAAATGTTCGGTGGGTGACGATCAGGGTTGGCATGATTAAATCATTTTGATTTAAATAAAATGATTTTTTCAATAAAAATAAGGGATTTAATCAAATTGTCATTTATTGGATTAATTAAAGTACATACCTCATCAATGTTTGAATTGTAATACTTGCAAAGAAACGCTAATTTTCCTGCTTTCCTGTCCCCATCCTATTTCGTAAATTACACTGGACAAGCCGAATATGGAAAATACTCTTTCCACTGATGCTGATGATGCTACGGCTCAAAATAGTTGCCTGAAAAAAGGGTACTATTTGATTGTTCCATTTCAATAAAAATATATTTTTGCGACTTCCATTAACCCAGAGCTGCGACATTTTTTAAAACTTCTTCTACAAACATCGCAGATTTGAAGGGTTTTGATTGTGACTAATTTTATGATTATTGGCCGCAAACGTGAACTATCATATTGAGTTCTAGCTTCCTCCAATGCGCTTTATTTCTCTTCTTCTGTCATCCTGAATTCAGATTGAGGTGGGTCTAACAAATACGCCAAAAAGTGGCTGGGCGTTATAGCTTGGTGGTATCATTTCTTAAAGTTAAATATATGGCTAATGATACTTTCATCGAATTTGGCTTCAAGTCTTCTCGATGTCTATACTGCATCAGACAGAAACGCATTACTTCTTTTGGAGGGTTCAGAGTGCGACTGATATTGATTTTAGTATCTTCAGAAATTCTTAACAGGTCTTTAGGGTAGATGTCTCTATATAAACTTCTTAAATAATAATAATAAAATGTAGATGAAAAAGAATCAATTTGTAAAAGAACTTATATGAATGGGAAAAATTATTAATTTTTACCTACTTGATTAAATAGACTGCTAGGATTAATTTGCCATAGGTAAATTATTATAAACATCACCCATAGTACATATCAACTTCAATAGCATCCGATTTTTCATTTTTGCACAATGCATTGTGGCTTTTCATTCGCGCAAGACGATCATGTATTTCACTTTTTACACTTCTTTCGAATAGCTATGCATCAATTTTTTGATAAAACATTATTTTCTATAAAAAAAATTTCGTAGAATAATCTTTATGTCTTCCACCAGGCATTTTATTTATTTTTATTGCACAATGAGTTAATAATTAGCTGTCAAAACAATAATCGCCTTTTATCTGCCACTTAAGGATGCGTTTCCTTTTGCACAGATAATAGTTGAATTATACAGTTATTTTTTTAAAATATGAAAAATCATATTTAAAAAAATCAATGACTTTTTATTGTTATGAAACAATCATGATTTTTTTCCAACCCTGGTGACAACGTGCCGTGCAAAACAGCGTTTCCCCTAGTTCTTCGCAGAAGGCTTGCAAATATCTCGCTTCATGTGGCCGAGCACTGTCATGCTGAAATATGGCATTTGACGCTGCGTACATCAGGGTTAGCATCTGGGGGTCTGAAACCTCCCTGATGTAGTAGCTGCTGTTTAGATTGCTCTCAATACGAGGGGAGCGAGATCGCATGTTATAGCCAGTGGCGCCCAAAACCATTACATTTGGCGTTTGTCCGCTACCCCATCGCATTCACCCTGGTAGTATCTAACAAGTACGCAACCATCAGGCCGGGCGCACATCGACTCGCAGTCGACGCAGGCAGCGCAGCACAGTTTCTGTGTCTCTATGTTTTGGGGCGGAACAGCGCGTATTGAGACGCAGAAAAGGGCAGCGGAGTACTGCGCCACGCTGTGTTCACGACACAGAAACTGTGCCACGCAGCCACTCGTGCCGGTTTTTGCCGTAACACTTCTTGCGTTATTTATAATCTTGCTTTACTTATAATCATTTTCAACTATGGAATAAGAAAAATTGATTAATCTGGTGCGTAACCAACCTGCGATTCACAATATCAGTCATGAAAAATACATGAAAATTAAATTTAAACAAGAGATTTGGACAATGAGCCCAACAAGTGGCGAGTAAATTCAGCATTTATTTATCATACAACTGTCCACTTACAATTTTCACTTTTTTTTTTAAATTCATTTTTAATAAAACTTCGAAAAAGATTGATATATATATAGGCTATTATCACATTATTTGTTTTCTTATTATTTGTACTACATCATTCAATAGTGTCCCCGAGAAACACTTAATTTGTTGACACTGCTTTTTTTAGTTTCAAGTGTTTATGTCCTGTTATATAGTTTTCTTAAAAATATAATATGAAATAAAAGAGAGAAACATTCTTATAAATGTCATGTACCGTCAAACGCTAAATAATTAAATAAATAACCACGAAAATACAGCGAGATTTTCTTCAGTTCTAATAGATATTTGAGCTTTGTCGAGAAAATAACAGGTTACATTATGCCATGAATCTTCGCTCGAGTCATCCGGAAATTATCTTTTGAGAATTTTCTTGTCACTGCAAAAGCCAGATGAGAGTTTCTTCTTTTCATATACTCACTTTTGCATAGTTTTATCTAACTCAGCTTCTGTTAAAGTAATAACAATTTTCCAAGCTAAGCATCCCAATCTGATTCAGAAATCTAAAAACCAGTTTTTGCATCGACATGTTTTTTGTTACGCTTTATTGTCGGTTTTTCGCACAACAGAATGCTTTGTAAACTGCCGCACGAAGCTGCTCTCTAATATGCGCGAGTAGCTGCCAGTCTGTGCTGCCCTGCCCTGCTCTGCGTTGCCCCTACTGCGCCACGCAGCTCAATGTGCGCCCCGGGTCACTGTAGGACATGCTGAAGCAGCGCTCGTCCGAAAACATTCTGTCACTCAGCACGCGGCGTTTACCTGACCAGTGCTCTCTGGGCCTATAGTACTTCCTGGTCAATGAAAGCCGACGCAATGGCATACGTACTACCAGTCCTGCTCTTAGCATACGACGTAAAATATGGGTGTATACAAAGCATGCTACGGCAGCCCTTTCACAAGTATCACCGATGAATGTAACCATCAGCTTATTAGTACGACCAAATATTAACACAGCCCCGCGGGAAAAACACAACTTGAGATTTGGATAATAGGCCAAACAATGTTCTGCATCCTACAGAACAAGATGAAGAATTTAGAAGATTACTTATCGACACTGAAATTCAAGATGTTGACCATGAAAAAATCAACTAAATACAAACAAAAGTATGGGATATTTCTGGAAAATACCATCACTTTACAAGTAGCACGATGATCAATTATAAAATATAATTTCCATATTTGTCCACGTACATCAAGGTTAAGAATACGCGTCCAGTATCTTTGCCTTATGGTAGTTATATTTCTAATGAATAACACTTAATTCAATGTAGTTTAAATGTAAAACTTTTTTAAAATAAAGAGTATAAAAAGAACAACCGTCGACGTAGACATGCACACACCTGTTGCACTGTTCCAACGTCGAGTCGACACTGTGGACGAAGCTGTTCTGTCGATTACGACCATTTTCATCTTTGTCAGTAATTCCAACACTGTTTCCGTCCATTTTTATTATCTGCTTCGCTTTATTTTTAGCCTGTTTTGTTTTCAAGACTACCCTTTATAACTATTTCATTGTAAAACTTTGTATCAGACTTCATGTTTTTCCTCAAACTTTTTCACAGTTCAGAATACTCTATCACGTCATAATCAGATCCAGTCTTTATTTCCCTCCTCTTGTTCAGTAGATCTTTTGTTTTATTGCTGAATTTGCTTTTTTGATATTGTTGAGCAGTCGTGTCTAATACAGCTGCTAAGTCTTCATCGTTGATTTTCTGAAGCTTTCCATGGAGCATCCTTTGGATTTATTCTTTGCTTTCCTCGAAGTTTTTAATATTATTAGTTTTCTGTCTTGTTTTTATGAGGCTATTCTTTCTGCCCTTACATTTATTTCAATCCTTGCTCTTACTAGTCGGCGGTCGTTGCTAGTGTAAAATTTGTTCAGAACTGAGACACCTCTAACAATGTAAGGAGTATTCGAAAGAACAAAATCTATCTCATTTTTAATGCTGACGTTTTGGCTTCTGCATGTCCAAGTTTTCTGTGTTGTTTTTGATGTGAAACATCTATTGGCGCGCCTTGGGGGTAAGACCGACTCTTCTGCCGTAACGGCAAATGGCATCCCTCTCTTTGGGAGCATCCATAAACTACGTGGTTGGTCTAGGGGGAGGAGGAAAGGGTTGGCTGGAAAGATACACTGAGCTACGTGGAGGGGGGGGGGGGGGGTTCCGAGCCAAGCCACGTAGCTCTTTATCAGTATTGTTTGCTACAGTTAAAATAAGGTACAGAACACCAAAGAGCATGTAAGTATTTATTTCCGTCGTTTACTCGTAATTATCTCTGTAGGTAATTTATGATAATCTGACAAGAGAAAACAATACAAAATGTTTTCTGAAATCAATGGGGAAAAAGATTCCTGCAAAATGGGGGTTGGAGGCAAAAGTACTCGGGATACGTGTGGGGAGGGGTGAGGGGGAGGGGTGGAGGGGTGGAGGGGGAGAGGGGTTCTCAGCAGGTTAAAATGGAACTACTTGGAACTAGTTTATGGAGGTTCTCTATCCCCTTTTGTTTTGAAAGAACATTGTCTGAAGTGGTTAAAGATTTTGAATTAGTGACAGTATTACTGAGTTTAAATACGAGTGACAGTGACGATCAAGCAGCCAAAAAGAATCAAAAAATTAAACGCGATCAAAGTGCAGGCTGCACTGAAATATCAAACACGCGTGCACAACGTTTGCTTTACGAAGCACAATCTACCGATTCAAATCAAAGTTTAGTAAATCATCTATTAATATACTATTACCATTCTATTTTATTTGCTCATTTCAGAATAGGCATGTGTATACTGATGCCAACAAGCGGTTTATTTTTGCGCATGTGTACGCAAAACGCGGTGTAACGCCACAGTGGAAATTATATAAATATCTGTAAGCTTCTGAGTGTTATGTTATCGTAGGCGCGATGAACAATATCGCAGGAGTCTCGATTGTTGTTTCGGAGGTCGGTTGCGAGAGTACGCACGGGTCGGACGTGTCAAGATGACGCCGGTAGTGCACGAGTTTAAAGTGAATTGTTATCCGCGAGCATCGTCGCGTAACGACGGAGACGTTTTATAGAAACAGTGTGAAGAGAGAGGATATGTATGCTTTGAACAGAGCTATGACTGAATCGCGAGTGAATATAACTTTCTATTGGCGGCGTTGTTAGATGGCCCAGAGTGTGAAACAGAACTGTGCTTTAATGCTGTTCAGGTGAGTTTTTACTGGGGCTACGACTCACATTCATCAAAAAATTAAAATTTTCTGGTGGCTAGCGCTGGCGAATGTATGTTGCGTTTAATAAAACTTTAGTGATCCGACATTAACTACATGTGTGTGTCGACTTTCGTCTGTAGCCTGTAGTAGTAGTACCTGAATGACTTATTCAACCTTTCGTTAAGCATAGACCACTGGACTGGCGACCGGGTAAATGGAATTTGCAAATATGTAGAAGCTGGGACAGCTATACTAGTAGTCGCACGTAACAGCATATGAAACATTAATTTTAAATTAAGCCACTGGACTGGCGGCCGGGTCAATAGAATTTGCAAATATGTAGAAGCTGGGACAGCTATACTAGTAGTCGCACGTAACAGCATATGAAACATTAATTTTAAATTAAGCCACTGGACTGGCGACCGGGTCAATAGAATTTGCAAATATGTAGAAGCTGGGACAGCTATACTAGTAGTCGCACGTAACAGCATTTGAAACATTAATTTTAAATTAAGCCCCACACAAGTTTGTTGCAGCGGGATATATACATCCACTCCTTTCTCTTTGAGTGCATAGACATATGGCTAAACACATTCACTACACACGCACACTCACCATATATACGCGACGCATCTCTCTCTCTTACTCCATATTTACCTATTGGTTTTCTCTAACTATAAATTCTTTCGGAAATCATCAATTTCGATGTTTCACATCTGACGGGAGCTCCGTGACGACTACAGTTTTTTTTAGATATGCCTGTATTATTCGGCCTTGAGCTATACATCTTGCTTCCATTGTGTTTATTTTACTGTTTACGGCCAAATTGCCATCATTTGTGAATAAACACGGGGCGCAAGATAAACAACATGGTTGTCAACGAATGCAACATTTAATTGAAATTAACCCAGGCTGCTCGGTATTTGAAGCAGAGAATCCATTTTACACAGCACCGGAGCGCCATTACTTGAACAATTGTTTCACAGCAGGCCATAAGTGGTGTCAAAAATTTACCTTTAAATAACAGAAAATGTACCACTCATCAGCTAGCAACTTGGAGCCAACTGTGAACAATGTTTAAAAACTAGCATTAGGCTTCTCTGGGGACTAATAGGGGAAGGTAGGGTAGCCCCGGATGGCGGGTAACTCAGGACATTTAAAGTTCTAACAAACCAAACACGCTGCGTCGCTAAAACTATTGTAAGTATGCACCCTGTAGTGCAAAAAAAAAAATGCAACTGAACTACGGCTTGGGCGTCCAGTGAGTTCCACACTAGAATGTGTTTTGTTCCTGGAAAAAGTCTTTTTTGTCGCTTCTGTCGAAATTCGTTGGAGGTTATTGAATATGATGCGTCAAATAAACGCATAGTAACGCGGGATCGAAAAAAATCCAAAAGGGCGAGATTTTAACATACAAAAAATGTGGTGGCCAAGGAATTTTGGGCTATAGTTACTAAAGTTGAGTGAAGGTTGATTGCATGTAGCAACGGTTGAAATCAGGGCAGTTACAACAGAGGTTAAAAACATAGACAGCATTGACATCAAAGTGGATAAGATAGTCAGCAGAATTAAACTGTAGTAAGACGTCATGGATAGGAAGAGGATAGAGAAGGAATTATCGTTTTTGGCCAGGTTTACTCCCCACTATGAATTATATCGAAGGGATGCTGATCAAAACTGGGAAACTCGAGCAGAAAGAGGTCAGTTCTAGTCGGTCGATTCTGGGTGATTGCAGAAGGAGGGTCTTTTGAGTAGCTGTGGAGCCTTGGAGCTATGGAATAAAGTAGCGAGACGAACTGCAGCTGCAGGAGAGCCATCGACGACTTCAGCAGCCAGTATAACAGGTGGGAGAGAGCCAATAAAGTTTAAGTAATGTGGAAGGCATTTAAAAGAGCTCAAGCAATGGGAGTTATAGTCCAGGCGTGTAATTATTCAACATAACTGATGTAATAAAGTGTACATATGTAAATATCCTTACTGTGAGTATTATTTACAAGTGCTACTGCTCACATGACTACGAGGTTTACCCACAATTTATATGTTCCTCTCGGGAAGTGGCAAGGCGAAAAGAAAAAAAAGTTCACTCATCCACCACAATGGAGAGGACGGGAAAAAAGTAAAGGCAGTGGAAAGGGCGAAGCGAAAAAATAAAAAGGTAAAGGAGCTATAAAGACGTTGAATAAAAAGAAAAGTATTCAATTATTCCGAAGCAAATCAGCTAAAACTGATCAAATGCATTGTTTGTGTATAAATTTTTGAGGTAGACTGGATTCAGTGCTATGAACTAAAGAAAGGGCCTATGAAGATTGTGTTTATATAGATTCTTCAGACATCTATCATTACTGTGATTTTTGCAAGGAAAAAAAATGATTAGGCCACCATTTATTACAGTGTTCGCGGCTACCCGACTACTTTTGCGATGTAAAAAAATTAAGGAGAAAGTGTTTTCAATTTAATTTGTTGAAAAAATATTATGATTACTTACTTCGAACTAACATGACTGCAGAAGTTCCCATCTTATTTTTAAGATTAAAATATAGGTAGAAAATGTGTTTATTTTATTTTTATTTGTAATTAATTTCAAGTGCCCGGCGTTACCCGAACTTCCCCTACCCAAGTTTTTTTTATTTTTATTTTCTGGTAGTAATTATCAAAACATACAAGGAAAAAAATCTAAATGTTATTTGAGGAGTTTACTTTCTTCTAGCTACTTAATTATTTCGGATTCCTTCAGGATGTTTGGTTAGAAGTCTATCCGAACATTGTTATGTATAGTAGTATCTTTGTATCATTTAACGTAAAGAAAAAAAATTACAGTTTCGTGTCTTTGAAGATCGCATAGTGAAACGTTATCACAACTAACACGCAATGTAGGAAAATATTCTGAGAATTCATTTCTTTGAAATTGCTTAGTTACTAAACAACGCTCATATCCTCTCTGACCGCTGCTAGTGCGGTGACGAAGGACAGTCGCGTGACGTCAGCTTTCCGTGACGTCAGCTATCGGTGACGTCAGCTTTCGGTGACGTCAGCTTTTGGAGACGTTAGTGTGGGTTTCATTACCATATAGATATAGTAAATGATCACTTATTTATGATTCCTTGATCAAATCTGGCTGGTTTAAAAACAGGACGTTTATTTTACCCAAAGGGTTCGCTCTGGAAGATTTTAAGAATTTATACTTAGATTGATGGGAATTACAGTGCGTAAACTCAAATACTGAGCTCATTATATAAGTGATATTCATTTATATGAAAAACTCTTTCGCTAATGATAAATTCAATGGAATGTGCCCTTATAAGCCATAATTTAAACAAAAAATATTCTAATTAATTAGCAAACAAGTCGTTTTGGGTAGCCTTAACATTATAAGTGGAAGCCTAAGACTTATTACACTGGTAGTTGTTATGTGTAAGACCAGACTATTCTCATTCAGTGCAGTATCAGTTCACATATTTATATAAACAATAGCTGACTCCGTACGTGTGGACGTAGAATTTTATTGCTATAATTGAATATAGAAAGCTGTAAATGTTAATATTTTGTCCATGGTGGACTTGTGGAATCAGCGACTGTCATATCAAATTTGGTTGATAATTGAATACAGCGACCAGTCACAGTTTATGGTGTTGCTTTATTTTATTATAAAGCAACACCATAAACTGTGACTGGTCGCTGTATTCAATTATCAACCAAAGCTTTAAATGTGTACAAAAAAGCGCGGAGTCGGTATAATATGACTGGAAAACCATCAAAATACCAATCTACCACTGTACTTGTGTCATAAAGTGAACCAATTTGCAACGTGTTTAGAAATAGCAACAAACTAAGGGACGGGGCAGGGTGAACTGTGGTACACTATGTGCCACAGTTCCTCAGGTCTATTTTGGAAGTTGTGTCTGTACATGCAATTTATGAACAGATCATACGCAAACTGACTGCGAGAGAAACAAAGCCTGAGAAATCGATATAACATTACAGATTCTGACACCAGCTACCTGTCTGTCACCGTTCGCTTTGTTTTCAAAAAATATGACTTAATATGTTATTTATCCCAAAACAAGAATCCTATGTCCTTTCTAACGATGCATAGTATATATCCTTGCCAGATTTTATCAAGAACAGTTTAAACCGTTTGGCGGTGAAAACGTAAAGAACATGCAGAAATACTTTCACAGTTATTATTGAGATTTTCACGACGTGAGTTTAGTTGAAGCGTCTCTGTCGCTTTGTTACAGCTGGCAGAAAGCGCGTGTGTTTGCATTGCAGCCACTACAGTGTTGCTAGAATCAGCAAAGCAGATACTCCGTGCCGGCCGTGGCTCTGTTTATTTGCTCAGCGCTAACTGTTGACACTGATCAACACGCATCCGGCATTGACAACTCAGCTGGAAGGGGCCTGGCTTTGTGTAGCAACCGAACGTAACAATCGTCCCCCCCCCCTTCCCCGCTCCTCCAATATTTACACTTTTAGTTAAAACCCATTCGCTGCTTTCTGACATTTGCAATTAGCTTTCTTAATAGCTTTAAATTAACCACGACTATTGTCGGCAATGCGCCTATAGTTGACAAGGCACTGTATCAAGTTCAAATTTAAGGAAATACAATGATCAAGAACACTATGTTTAAAACTCGTAACACTGTCGGGTTTACTCAGTAACGTGGTCGGTGATGGTCTCCTCTGTCGATGGTGAACCGTTTTTGTAGAGCTCGTGCCACGGCCAACTAAAGATACAGGCCTGGGTGCACTTTGGTGACGTCAGCAGAGTAGTGCTATAGCCGAACCACGGCCGAGAGCCGAGCCACGCACATGCTCGCGTACTTACAGTTTCCGCTGCGCGAAATTAAATTCACACACACGTGCACAAAGATATTGACAAATAATTACTTTATACTTACTACATGATTTTTTATGTCAACTACTTCAAATTCAGTCTCATCAGTAAATTTCATAATACTCAAATATTCGTAAATAATTGCTTTGTGCTTCACTACATCAGTTTTTGTCAAACATTGTACTTCAGATTTAGTCTCACCACTCCAATTTTCACACACACACACAGACAGACACACACACACACACACACACACATGGATATTCAAGTGCACATGTCAAAATATTAAATTAACATGCTTCAAAATCTGCACTACTCATACGCTTACAAACTTAAAGGTAACATCATCTTTATATTATTAAGGTTCTTCATAGTTAAAAAAATTTCATTAAGGAAAAAATGGGAGTTAATAAACAAAAAACATTGAATATGGTATTTACATATTTATTTCCTGAAGAAATTACACAACAATCAGTTTGTAAAACAGTATATTCTACTTTTTGCAGCATTATCATTGTACTGCAATACATGACATGACTTAAATGGCACATATTAAAGCTGCTTAAATTACTAATAATGTTTCAGTTGTCATTGTGGCCCAGGTTGCATGTCTAACAAGCCACAAATTCAGTCACTAGAAAAGTAAAGCTTATATCATGTACTTGTTTTAAAACTATTACTCCTCCATTTATACAATGAATTTGCAAATTTAAAAATTCTTACATCGCGTTAGGCTGCAGATTTTGTGCAAAACAGAAATTTGATGCATATCACCAATGAAATTACTTGAAGACATATCTAATATACATTTCAACATGAACCAAGCACTTTGTCATTAGAACAGCAGTTCCATTGGGTACTGTCAGCTTTTCATAATCATATTCTATAATGAAGTTATTTGGGAGGGATATTTCAACTTCATTAAGTACATGTAATAACATTATTTTAACCGTTGTTAACAGGTATGATAGTAACACTATCTTTGAATTTTGAAGAAAACCTGAGCTGTTTTAGCAACATTACTATTAGTCTGACTACCACCATAAATTGTACCACCCTTAAAGATCAAACAAGGTTCAATGTAAATTTCATCCAAGAGCACATTTACTATAAGTTCATGATCTTTCAAAAATTTCTTCTTAATCTTCAAATACCCTACTGTAATGATCCGCGAGGGACAGAGGTGCGCGTGTTTCTTTTCTCGTCTGGTGTGTGTCGGTCCCCGGTCCCAGGGGAGGTTCTGCTGGTGTTTGGGGAACGCCAGCCCCTGAGTGCTTCCATTAAATGTGACTTATGGCATAACAGCCTCGTGACAAGGCCTGCGACTCAAGATGGAGTGGGAGCCTGGGCTGTTTTAGTAAACAAACAAAATAAGAAGTAAATCTGTATCCTAGAACGAAGGGTAGGGGAAGCCAGGAGTACAGCCAATAGGAACAATTTGTATTTTTATTACAAAAAAAGGGTGGTTTTGTTGCATGTTTCCGAGCCAACCAGCGGAAAAAGCTTCCCTCCAAAGACAGTGATTGGCGGACGTCATCAAGAGTGGGGGTGGAGAACGACGCTTCTTGGAGGCAGCGCGAGAAGACATGGGAGACTTGTTGACTACCGACGGAAAGGTGTGGATCGACCGAACAGCTGACTACTGGGGACAGCAGTGAGGCAGCCGGCCGTGATGGAGAGCTGGTCAACCCACCGACTGCACAACGTAGATTCGCCTGCACGGTAACCACCATTCAGAAAAAGGAACTTTTGCATCATCGTCGTTTTTTTACCCTAGTTATCGCCCCGAGACAGACTCTCTTGCTCCACCGAGAAAGTTATGTACACTTGTGTTTGCAAAAAGAAAATTAATCCTTGTAAAATCTTGTTAAGGAAACAATTAAAATACATAAGTAAAACGTAAAGTCAGATTGTGAACCGTGTTTTCAATAGATCCCATCCAATCATGTAATGTGTCATTTGACTTTATTAATAATTCTAGTTGGTCAATAATTCATGTTTAAGTAACAATACTTTGAGATCTGGATGTCGCTTCCCTCAGAATAGGGTACACTCCAATCTCTGGCGCCCACCTGATTTGTTTTTATGCTTAATATTAGTTTGAAATTAATAACTGGTAATGAACGGCCACAGTATGGTCGAGAAGTCGCTTTCCTAACATAGGGAACACTTCACTACACTACCATCTACATTTAAACTATTTCAATTAAACTTACCTACCAGCTTTCTGATATTGCATGGAGTGGCAAATATAGAAAACCAATCTTATGCAAAGTAGCACATGGTGATGGTGAATGAACATACAGAGTAGCTGCCAGTAATAATGTATTCCCACTGTACATATGACCTGCTTTCATTTTTAGATAGAAACTGAATTTGTTCAATTATCATTTGAAGTTGTGAATATCTTTCACCTGTAAAATTATCCTGTAGCAAATTCACTATATTTTTAACAACTACTTGTTTAAGGGGTCTTCTTTAGACACTATTGACTCAACATATTTAATCATACTGTCAAACACATGTTTGGACTTTACTGCTATGTATTCATTGGGCACTTTATGGTGGAGAATTTTGTAGCTTTGCACAGAAACAAACACACTTAAATCTGTCTTAACAGTTACAGAAGCAAGAATGTTTGTTATTTCGTTACTAACATCAATAAAATACAACACTACCTTTTGTTCACACTGACTACAGAACCACTGTTTCTTGTTTAGCACCTGAAAAATATTTACAGTACATGTGTCTCCCAAATTGTTAATGACACTGTGCTCTTCATATTTCCTGTAGTCTTCTAAGCTTCTTGCCACAGCTTTTTGAAAATTGACACTTTCTGCATCACATCATCTTCTGCATATGAATCCAGCTAATGTCAAGTATCCTGGCAAATTTGGAAAATTGATGGCACTGCATATAGTTTCAGCTTTGGATAACTCCTTACAAATGTTTTTATTTCTCCATCTATTGCAAACTGTTCTGTTTTGAGTATACAGTCTTCACTAAATGTTTCATGCATATTACACGCTTCTTTAACTTTCAGAAGTCTGTAGGAATTTTTCTAAGCCAATTTTTCTTTAGTTCTTCATCGCTGTCGAAAGAAAATGTGAGTTTTTCGTTTTGAGACATAATTAATTCTACAGCAGACCATACTACACCTTGGCATTTTTAGTACCTGAAAAAAAAGACATTCAATATAGCTATTACAATGTAAATATACAAACATTTCAAAAGTATTTGTACATATTTAGTTACTTTATCAAATAACTTTCAACATAACTTCGCAAACAACACATGATAGTTCAAATGAAAATTCGTTAAGAAATCGTAATAGCTTATTATATTAATATCTAAGAAATACTTACTGTAAATAGAACTGCAACTATAGGAACTTCACTTTAGTAGCTGAAGATGAAAATAACTGGTAATCCACTGGTCGACGAGAAGTCAGAAACACGTTTGCAAACGAACTTTCAGGCTCACAACACACCAGCATGGCAGACCACAGATCTACTTTGCTGACGTCACAAACAAAATGGCTTCCAGCACTCAGGCCTGTATATTTAGTTGGCCGTGAGCTCGTGCTTATCATCATAGGAAATGCGTTTTTTGTTAGCAAAGTCACAACGTCGGAAAGAACTTTAACTATCAGTTACTGTAAATTTGCTTTTCATTCTACTGTACGTGAAAATGTAAATGTGGTCACGATGAAATAAGTAAGCGTAAGCTTTCGTAGTTTCTTGCATAAGAATATTTCTATAATGGATAACCTCTGTGTTGAATATGGGTCCCTAATTTCTTGCGTGTTCCTTTAATCGACAGAAGTGTCGAATTATTTTCCTCACTAAAAATTGAGCTTTAATTATAAACTGAACGAAACTCCTTGCCTTTTTACAACAATTTTTATTTTATTTTTATATTTTTATACGCTACGGTGTGGTGCTAGAAATCTAAAATTTACACACATGTCGGTCTTCGGTGTATACGACGTTATATTTAGCAGCCTGCAGTAAAGAATGTAATGTCGTAGGCAGAAAATGAAAGTACTTCATAGGAAGCCAAAAGATATTCCAAATACCGAGCGTGGTGGATGAGCGGTTAACGTTCTGGCCTCGCATTCGGAAGGACTTTGGTTCGAATCCCGGTCCGGACATCCCAATTGGGAGTTTCCATGGTTTCCTCAAAATCACTCCAGGTGGATGCCGGGATGCTTCCTTCAAAAGGCCATGGCCGAATTCCTTCCCGTTCCTTGTCCCCAGTTCTTACCCGCCTCTAACTATCTCGACGTTGACGAGACGTAAAGCCGAAAACAGATATTGCAAATCAAAATTTCAGACTATTTCTACGCGTATTTTTTAAATTTTTGTTAAGGTTTTGTTTTTAGCATAAAATTGCTTCTCTGAGTCTGCAGTATTCTGCAGGATCTCAGGTCTTATGGACGTGCGCCTGGTTTAGAACCCATGACACCCCAACTGACTCTTGAATTGCTTCCTCCTGAGCAAGGCCTCTTCTAACAGTTTTAATATCGGTCTTCCTCTGTCAGCTCTTGTTCTATTATGGCCCTAATCTATTTTAGGATTGTGAAAATAGTGAAGACTATGGGCACAAAAATTGTAGAATTTAGGCGCACATCCAATTCAAAATTTTGACTACAGGAGGAAATGCTGAGGGTTAAGTCTTTTTTTTTTTACGTTTGTACTTACAATTTAATTTCAAATGGTAAATATAATGGATTAGAAATATTTAGTATGTAGACAATGGTTTTAGAGTGTACTGTTATTAAATAATATGGACAGAGGCTTCGAAAGTGAAATAAAAGGAAATCCTTAAAGTGTCGACAATAGGCGCGGTTAACTGAAGGATAGTGACGACATCAGAAAGCTATGATTCTTTGACATAGCATGCCGGTCTGGGCTCTCCAGAATCTGTTGTCCCTATTCTACATTGCACCCAAACTAACCACTACTCTGTACATTCCAATCCTGAATGACTCAAGAGGAGAAAGGATTCAGTAAGACACGTTATTTCCTTAATCTTATCCCTCCTATCTTTGTAATCCAAATAGTGGACGTAAAATTTCATTGCATTTGTAAATTAAAGGGGTTGCTGTCATGTTTGCCAGTAAATTCTAACGAAACCTAAGACGTTTACCAATTCCAGCGCAGCGCAATTGTTGTATCCAGCTGTCACAAATCGAGCGGCTCTTATTTCTACGTTTTCTGCACTGTCAATCAATAAACTGCAATAAAGATCCAAAATGACACAACAGTAGTGGACGGGAGTTTTGCACGCCCAATTGCTCTGCTGTTTGAGACGGACGATTCTATGTTGACACTGGAGACTTTTTTTTTTTTTTTTAAATAAGAAAATTATTTATGGTTTTAGGCTTTCGTCAGTTTTGATCAGATAACAAATAACACAATTTTGCGTCGAAACTTATAAACACTTATAATACATGTAGATATCGTTAAAACATAATTTAGCATCAAACACATTCAAGCATTAAAATAAACAAAATAAAAACATTATTTAGTATCAAGCACATTATTAACACTTATATTACATTGTTGAGTTATAATTATAAACTATTTGCGGCAACCACTTTCAAGCATTTATAATATATTATCCATTTTATAAACAAACTTATTTACTTTCAAAGACAGACAAACATTTACATTACATTATTTAGCCACCTTAAGGAACATAATTATGCAACAAAGCATACTTAATAAGAAGGAGGACGAGATAATTTTAGAAAAGAGTACCACTTAAATAAATAAAACATTTTATTAATTCAAACAAAAATACACTAATAATTATTACGTTCCATTTAATTATTTAATTAAACTAGTATTTTCCCATTGGATGAATTTTTTGTCATTATACCATTTTCTAATAATATATTGTAAATTTTGGAGCAAGAAATATCCTTCGTATTGAATTTTACGGTAATTTTTGTATGGCACTTTTTCATTTTTGAAATGGTAAAATATTTCCACCCATCTTTTATCATTTTCAACATGCTGATTCTCCCATTGTTTTAATTTATCAGAATTTAAATATACATTGAGTCTTCTTTTCTTCAAACATAACAATTGTTATCGATTTTAACATCAGGCATTTCATTCGATAAAAACTCAACACAATTTTCAATGTCTACCCAATTTACTTGCGATGAAATCAAAAATCACCATTGAAAACTGTTATTTGCTGTGATATTTGTTTCAGACCATTATTCAACATGTTTGGTAAAATTTCTGCATTTAGCCTATTTGGTAGACTTTTCCATTATGCTCAGATTTACCATTTTTTTTATTATTAAAGGAATAAATTTTTAAACAAATCGTGATTTGTTTTGGACAAAATCGTTCAAAATAAGACTAACTTCTGCAGCTGAAATGTGTTTACCATCAATCTTTTGAATCGTTTTGTGGAAAATAGAAGCCTGATTATGTAAAAAATACATTAATATCTCCGATAATTCATAACTGAAAAAAGATTCCTGAATTTTTAGACATTTGACTAAACTTAAAAAAGGAGGACAGGTAGGAGGACACTTTTCGAGGAAGGACAGAACCTACAGAAGGAGGACTGTCCACCCTAAAGCAGGACGATTGGCCACCTTATTATAAATATATACCACCCAGAACCATTAAATACTGGCTGGATTTTTGGTATTGATAGTTGGCGTTGACTGTTGGCGTTGATTGTTGGTGGGACAGATAGATAGGCTATTCACAGTTCTGGTGTAATCTCATTTTTTAGATCAATGGTCTCCAGGCTTCACTTAATTGAAATCCAGCATCTCTGTTTACTAGATTACCCGATATACGGATTTCGACAGCTTCTGAAAAAACGCTGTCCCAGTAAGCTATCGTACGAAGGACAATTTCTGTAGCTTTAGAATCGAAGCCGTGCCCCGTGTCGATGCTGACTTGTCAGTGTGACCCAGGTGGACGTTACTCCTTTGGCTATGGTTTGCCAGATGTACGCCTTTCCACATTGACAAAGAACGCGGAATAGCCCAGCTGACAGCACATTATTTAGCCATCACTAGAAATAAGGAAACAATTAAACGAATTTATCAGTACTGTAAGTTTCTCTGTATTACAGAACTATTCTGAGCGTAGAAATAGGTGATAGGTATTGAGCTGGATGTATTTTATGTTGGTGGCATTCTATACAAGTATGTCGAGGAAGAGCATTGTATGGACAAAGAAAAGTAGGGAACAAATAACGAAATGAATGACAAGCTATTGAGAAGAGAGGAAGGAGAACGCTAATACATCATGACGGACGCTGGTTCATATCCCGGTTCGGCCATCCGGATTTTCGTTATCATAGGTTTTCCGAAATAACTCCAGATGAATGTCAGTATGTTTCTTCCAAAACGCCATGACCGAGTTCCTTTCCATTCATTTCTCCCTGTTCTTTATTGCTTCTAATGACCTCGATGTCATCGAAGCGTAAAGACATAAAAATATGTAATGGACTTCAGTTAAGTTAGTCAATACTGCTGTAAAATTTCTGTTAAGAATAACTGTGCTTAAATTAATAGATCTGTTCTTTTAATAAGCGGTGTAAGTATCACAGCAAGTACAATTTTGGTTTAGTGATTCGGCTCTTGGTCAAATCACAATTCGCTAAAAACAAAGCCATTAGTGTCTTACAAAGTCAATCTTTTTTAAAAAAATTAAAAAATACGACAGAGTACTAAGACAAGTAAAAAAAAAGGGACATACGCAGACCCAATATCAAGTTCTCAATTTGAATCCAATTTTTTTTTTTTTTAACGATTACTTGGTATCTTCGGAAAACTCATCACAAATGATGGGTAATACTAATTCGTCTGATTTCTTATCATTAATAATTAGAACTTTTGATAAAATTCAATGATACAGAATTTGCGGTATTCAGAAGGGTAATTTTGTGTCTTGAAGAAACATTTTCTAACAAATATTCCTGAATGACATAGCCCCCTGAGTGCCAAAGGTATTTAATCGACCTAATGACGTCGACAGTAAAGGTCTGATCATAATTTGCATACAAACGAAAGACTAATTGAATATATTACTGGAGATGGTATCGATGCTAATGATGCCATAGTCTCAGAGTTAATGAATTCTGCTGGCGCAGGGCAAGGTGAAATGCTCGCACATTCTTACTGTTCCAATTATACTTACGTGCTTCCGAATCTTAATAGTCACAGATTGTAAAATTTCACACTTTTCTCAGGTTTCAATTGTAAAATTGCAATTACTTCTCTTTTCTGGTTTGGCGTCGCGTATTTCTTGTTTGTGAAAGCGTACTCTCTTTCTTTCTTACATCCACACGTCGAAATTCACCACCAGTGACAATATTCAGACGATGAATATTGTGCATGCACACGCTAACGTGAAAATTTCTTTGCTTTTACCTTTATCTTCTTTTTTTTTTCCTTACCAGACATTAAGCATTTGTTTGAATCGCTTTTTTATGGCTTCGAATACCTGGCTCACTTCATCTGAAATTTTAATTTCAATATTGTTAGTCATTTACCTACATACTTCTTCAAATAAATCATTCAGAGGATTTCTTTGAATCATTAAAGATACATTTCATTTTTAACCTTACGACGCTATCATAATACACAATTTATACTCATCTTCTGTTCACCCGATTTGACTCCTGCCGATTTTTTAATGTGGGGATGGCTAAAAGAGGGAGTTTACATGGATGTGGCAACAACCCCAGAAAATATGCGGCAGCGAATTATCAATGAATGTGAAAACATTAGCGCAGAGACACTTATAAATATCGGATTGTCTTTCAGACACAGAGTTGCAATGTGCATTAGAAACAACGGACATCATTTCGAACATTTGTTGCAATGAAACACTTGTGAGGAGCAAGGGGAATCACAGCATTTTTTTCTTCTTAAATGTTTCTAATTTCTAATTTCCTAATCTGATGTGTATTTATTTGAGAAATTACCGTTTTGCAACAATCTTCAACTCAGTTTCATTTTTGCCGATTACAGCGCCATCTATCATGAAAAGAAAAAAATGTTTCATACAAAAGATACATATTTTTTCACGGAGAATCCAAATCTGTAATAAAAAATAGGGGTTCCTATTTAAGATTTCAAATTCATCCCCCTTCCCGCCCCCGGGGGTGGTGCAGGAGGGTCGAGCGTTATGTTAATGGATGTCCCTCTTCGAGGTGAACAACTATTATTACAACTTTTTTTAAATCCGATTTGTATTTTGCCAAATATACCGACAAACAGTTTTAAATGCCTCACCCTGTATATATATATATTTAAAAATCGAATGTAACTAACTAAATGTACAAATTCGAAACAGATGTTGTTGATGATGCTCTGGAAATAGAGTGAAACCCGTACGATACAAAGATTAAAACAAACATTCAATTGCATTGGCGTGTTATTCACCTTTATACACTCCTGGAAATTGAAATAAGAACACATTGACGCCGGTGTGTAAGACCCACCATACTTGCTCCGGACACTACGAGAGGGCTGTACAAGCAATGATCAAACGCACGGCACAGCGGACACACCAGGAACAGCAGTGTTGGCCGTCGAAGGGCGCTAGCTGCGCAGCGGTTGGGCACCGCCGCAGTCAGTGTCAGCCAGTTTGCCGTGGCATACGGAGCTCCATCTCAGTCTTTAACACTGGTAGCATGCCGCGACAGCGTGTACGTGAACCGTATGTGCAGTTGACGGACTTTGAGCGAGGGCGTATAGTGGGCATGCGGGAGGCCGGGTGGACGTACCGCCGAATTGCTCAACATGTAGGGCGCGAGGTCTCCACAGTACATCGATGTTGTCGCCAGTGGTCGGCAGAAGGTGCACGTGCCCGTCGACATGGGTCCGGACAGCAGCGACTCACGGACGCACGCCAAGACCGTCGCATCCTACGCAGTGCCGTAGGGGACCGCACCGCCACTTCCCGGTAAATTAGGGACACTGTTGCTCCTGGGGTATCAGAGAGGACCCATTCGCAACAGTCTCCATGAAGCTGGGCTACGGTCCCGCGCACGGTTAGGTCGTCTTCCGCTCACGGCCCAACATCGTGCAGCCCGCCTCCAGTGGTGTCGCGACAGGCGTGTATGGAGGGACGAATGGAGACGTGTCGTCTTCAGTGATGAGAGTCGCTTCTGCCTTGGTGCCAATGATGGTCGTATGCGTGTTTGGCGCCGTGCAGGTGAGCGCCACAATCAGGACTGCATACGACCGAGGCACACAGGGCCAACACCCGGCATCATGGTGTGGGGAGCGATCTCCTACACTGGCTGTACACCTCTGGTGATCGTCGAGGGGACACTGAACAGTGCACGGTACATTCAAACCGTCATCGAAACCATCGTTCTACCATTCCTAGACCGGCAAGGGAACATGCTGTTCCAACAGGACATTGCACGTCCACATGTAGCCCGTGCCACCCAACGTGCTCTAGAAGGTGTAAGTCAACTACCCTGGCCAGCGAGATCTCCGGATCTGTCCCCCATTGAGCATGTTTGGGACTGGCTGAAACGTCGTCTCACGCGGTCTGCACGTCCAGCACGAACGCTGGTCCAGCTGAGGCGCCAGGTGGAAATGGCTAGGCATGCCGTTCCACAGGACTACATCCAGCACCTCTACGATCGTCTCCATGGGAGAATTGCAGCCTGCATTGCTGCGAAAGGAGGATATACACGGTACTAGTGCCGACATTGTGCATGCTCTGTTGCCTGTGTCTATGTGCCTATGGTTCTGTCTGTGTGATCATGTGTTGTATCTGACCCTAGGAATGTGTATATAATGTTTCCCATTCCTGGGACAATGAATTCACGGTGTTCTTATTTCAATTTCCAGGAGTGTATAAAAAAATTTGATTAATTCGCAATTGAGCAAATGGCCCACAATATTCAGTTGTATTTATGCTCTAATCATATTAAACAGGTATGACTTATGTGTCTGTTGAAGTTCTGATGAAAAAAAGCAGGATTCTGATTCCAAGACAGCATTTGCAATAGGAAAACGAACTTACGATAAATGTTTAAGATGGAAAAGAAATATCATTGAAATTGTCTTTCTAAAAAAATGATAAAAGATTCATCTACTCGTATTAGGCCAGCATAGCTTATAATTGTTGACTAGTTTATTTTCATATGAGAAAAAATGAATGTAACGTTGAAACATTGCAATATTTATCAGAAGTTAGTGATATTTATCAAAACATTTACTTCTATTAAGAAATATAACAAAATGTACTTACTAAAGTATTAACCCAGGAAACCTTGAGGAAAAAAGCCAAAAAGTAGGTTCAGCCCAACAGAAAAGCAATTAACGCAATATTTTGCTCGTACCCTTCTGTCGCGTCTGAGATCATCTTAAGCGTGACGTCACAGAGTGAGAGGCTGGGCCTTCTCTATAGGTGGGTGTTGGCTGTTCCCACATACAGCAGCGTGTTTGTTGTTCCGGGCGGGGCTCTCGGTGGCTACGCGTCGTAATTGAAGGGATAACATCCGCATCCTCTCTCCGTCTGTCCACAGATCAATTACTTAACTGCAGGCTTACTTCAAAACTTTTCCTTTTGTACTAAAGGCCATACGGGAATATACATAATGAGATTGTTTATTAGATGACAATACGGAACATCTGCGCAAGCATATGTTGCAGGTAACCAGCTACCTTGGAGAGATTTTATCCAATTGGTTAATAGAAAGGCATACCTTATGTTTGAACGAAGACTGGTGTCAGACGCAACTATACAGGGTGTTAAAAATAGTGTAAAATATTTTAGGATGTGATAGTATGCATCAAAATAAAACAAAAATATCTAATAAACTTTGGGTCGCAAATGTATACTTTCTGAGTTAATAACAGGTCCGCAATGTGACACCCGTCCACGGTTATGCATGCCTCAGCCCTTAATCACGCGCTCTTTGAAACGGTCTTGGTTGGTTCTGTACGTGATGACATGCACTGAAGACAATTACTTTTACGAGATGAAACCGTGCGAAAATTTCGCGAATACAGTTAATATAAGGTTGGTGGTTTGGAATAAGAACCACCTTATTTGTAGCAATTTCTTATTTGTTTAGTGTAATACGTACGTAACAAAAATAGACGCGAATGAAGCATATCTCCATGATATGTGCTGCAGCTATTTAGCAGCTTGGCTCTGAACTGTCTCATATGCACGACTTTCACAGTTATTACTTTTTGTCCTTGTAGAGTCAAATTACGAAAAATTTTGTTCTTAATTTATAATGGAGTGCAGAACATATTCTTTTAAATGATACGTTATTTATTGGTTTAGGTTAGGTATCAAGAGAGATAAATGGCTCGTAAAACACATTATGGAAATAATGATACTTTTGCCTCTTAAGGGACAAATTTTCTTAAAATATGTTGTGACCACAGCGGTCCTTAATCTTTAAATATTTTTAACTTATGGCTTTACGCCTCGTCAACGTCGAGGTCATTAGAAGCGGGATGGGAGTGGGGACAATGAACGGGAAGGAATTTGGCCATGGCTTTTTTGAGGGAAGCATCTCGACATTCGCCTGGATTGATTTGGAGAAACTGGAAAACCCAATTCTGGATGCCCGGACGGGGATTCAGACCGGCGTACTCCAGAATGCGAGGCCAGAACGTTAACCGCTCACCCACAACGCTTGATATCTTTAAAATGATACCTCATTTGCCTGTACCAGTTAGATATTAAGGGAGATAAATGGCTCGTGACACAAAAACGGTTTGCAGAAATATTGATACTTTAGGCCTTTAAGACTCAAATTACGACAAATTCCCTTCTTTATATATGATGTCACCAAAGTGGGGTTCCTAATCTTTAAAAATGATACCTCATTTATCAATTTCGGTTAGGAATACATGGAGATATATGGTTTGTGTTACCGAAAACTGCATTTTAGTAATATTGACATTTTTACCCTTTATGGGTCGAATTTGCAAAGCATACTTTCTTAAAATATGATGTGACAAAATCGGATGCCTTAATTTTTTAAATGATATCTCTATTATCGATTTCGGTTCGGTATGAACGTACATGATGGCTTGTGACAAAAAAAGAAAACCTTATAAGAATAATATGATGATGGTAAAGAGAGATAAGAGTTCTGACCCCTCGTGGCCGAGAAAAAGTACCTACTTTTACAATGAACAACCATATAAAAGAACAGATTCTGCAAATATACAAACAACACTATAAGAAATTCGACAAGGGTCCTTGTATACCTCATATAAACAAAGCAAAACATTACGGCTGCCCCGGTATCTAAGTGCGGGACGTAAAATTTTAAAGGCAAATTACTCAACCACTGAGTTACCAAGGCGCTCTTTCTAAGACGCGGAAGAAATGTATCAAATTCACAAAGAAAATGATAACTTTTTAATTTGTGCTCGAAGCTTCAGGAATAGACGCTACTTTCATCCATTATAATATATGGAATTTTACTATATGACTCCAGTTGGAAATGTAGATTGCCAAATAACGCGACCACATTAAAACTCAATCTTCCTTAGACGGAGAGGTCGGAGAGAATTGGAAACTACAGCGTATACTCTGATCTACCAAGCAGTTATTATAAAACTAGCAGGAGATTCCAAAGAACTGCTGTAAACTGTTGGTATTCCATAGAGAGAAGAATTATTGTAAACCAATTGCACTAAACACATGGTTGTAGTTTATCTGTTATTGGCGTGCAGTGCTTAGAAGTGAAATGGCTTAGTTTAAGGATTTGAAAATAGGGTTCCCCGCTTTGTGAATTAACAATTAGTTGTATGAAGTGAGTTGTGCTAGAATTTCGCACATGATATACAACGAATAGAGAAGCTGATGGTTTGAAGTACGACAAAAGAAGAACCGTCTCGTTTGTAGAAATTGTTTCGCTGTCAGCTGAAATTGGATACGTAGCAAAACACTTTAAACGTCTTACGACACAATACAAAACACTTTTGGACAAGTTAAACATACATATTACACAAACTCATGGTAATTTGCGACACAAAAAAACGTAACATTTTTTACAACATTTAAATGATGTTATAAAATATTTACTTTAAAAATTTAAATTGCAAAATCTTTACGTTACAAAACCTCTATGTACCCAATATTTGAAGTGAAAATATGGTCATTAGTAATTCGTTACTCTAGCAACACATCAGTTTATCATATCTCTGTCATATGTGGTGCTGCTATCTAGTGGTAATGTGTCACTCCTTGTCGACGCCAGCGAGGCCTAGCGTCTTGATTCTGAACTATCGCATATCCGTGACCCACATTCTTCATAATTTTGCCATTTACAGATTAAATTTAGAAAAATTTCTTTCCTCATCAATAATGTTTACCGAAGCGGAGGACTTAATCTTTAAAATGGTACCTCATTTATCGATTTTGTTTAATTATGAAGGGAGAAAGATGTCTCGTCACAAAAAACGCCTTTCCGAAATAGAATATATGATTTTGTGCACATGATTTGCAATACACGTCATAAATATCTTGGAAACCTACAGAAAACAGCTGTTAACAGCGACTATAACGAACATTTGATAATTATTCTATTTCCTTAACGTGGTCACGGACCTGTAAACGATAACAACTTATAAGCTGATCGAACCTCGATCTGAAAGTCCGCTTTGAGGTAGGCGAGTAGGTGGCGACCACAGTAGGACCAGCCCGGCTGCTCGGCGGGTTGCCTATTGTCTTGCGCCACCTCGTGACGCTACCCGCAGCGCACTCAGGCTAATTACTGTTTACATTGCGACACCCGGCGCACCACACACTAACGGACCCTCCCACACTGCAACTACAAGCAGCATTCAGTGCAAATAGGTCTGCGTTTTTCTTAATAATCTAATAGGTCGAACATTATGAATAGTAATTACTACAAAGAAAAATATTATCTTAATTTTGGACTTATTTCAGATTGCTATTTCAATTGTAATATTTTAAAAATGACTAATTTTTTATTATTTTCTTCTTCTTTTCCGTTTTGGCCTCTGTAGACTACGTAGCTCTTAACCCTGGTGAGTTTTCTTTTTTGGCCCAATATTCTTTCATCCTTGCACTGTGGTTTTATTTTCTTTCTTGGTCCATCGTTTGCTCCATGTGACTAGAGTTAAGAAAAAGTTTCAGAGTGGTTACCCGAAGCCTTGAAGCCCCCGTCACCGATCAGCTCACTGATCCGACTTCCCGCTGAGATTGGTTACCCAACCTTCTACTAGGTTACTCAGCTTTACAGAGGCACTTCTTGTAGGTTACGCAATGGAGTTGTAATGAAAGGGACTAGTTGGATTCTCTTCGCGAATCCGATACGTTATAGTTGCAGGTGAAAGGCAACAACGCATTTCACTCACATTTGTCCAGAGACGCAAGGACTCTTCCCAGGTTGATTCCTATTGTTATAATTGTTATTTTATATATATATATATTTAAAAAGTTAGTTATACACGGTGATCGCAAAGTCTCTCTACGATTTCGGATATTTATTCTGCATTGGGTATGACAGTACAACCAAAAATCGTGACACCTATAAATACGTTAACTCTCCAACTTTCTGCTGTGCCTTGCAGGTGCTCGGTATGAACAACTTTGGTGACACGATAGACGCCACTCCTGTATTGAAATGTTCTTGTTGCAGCGCTTAGCAGCCAGTTTCTTTGAATTTGGTGAACCACGAACGGATTGTTTAACATTTCTTTCGAAATTTCAGCTGCACTGTCACTACTCAATCGCATTTAGCAAATTTTAATACGCAGAGCGATTTGAGCTTACCACTGCACTCCAGTGGCTAAGTCAGACAATACGCCAAGACACATATAGAAAACTAAAGTTGGAGAGATTCTGTATCTACAGATTTGACCTTTTTAGCTGTATCTGTGACGTTCGCTGCATGATAAATTTATGTAATCCGGGAGAGACTTAACTATCATCAGGCAAGTTCAAAAATTTGTAAGAATGTTTTCATTACAAGAAGTTAGAGTGATCCTGAGCATATACGCATCATGACACTGCTACTGTTTTTGTTGTATCCCACCATTATATGGGTATCCACATCTGAAATGGATATATCAAAGAAAGAAATGGCGGAAGGGAATAAATAGTCTCTGCTGAATGTTTTAAATTCCCTAGTAGCATTTTGTTCTCATTAATGGCTATCATATAGCAGTAAAAGGAGTCACTGTGATGGTTGATATCTGATGGAGTGTGTAGTTCACAGTAAAACCAAATTTTCTATGTCAGAGAACTACCATTTCTATCTAAAACACTATATCGACTATGGCTATTTCTTCCATTTGTATTTCATTTTGAGTCTATTCGCTCACGGGCATTACGAGATGTTAATAACACAGGAAATACGACGCAGGGCTGTGATGCAGTTTCATGTAGTTGACTATGAAAATGACTTGCGACTGTAGTAACTTTCGGAGTTCAGCAATCTGCAGAATCATCGTGCCACTTCTCTTGCTTCACCCTCTCCGTTCTAAATTAATGAAGTGTACTCCGATTGTAGGTATACTTCCTTAGTACTAGGGGAGGGTTGGGATAGCTCCGGATGGCGGATAGTCCTGGACATATGAAGTTATAACAAACCAAACACGCTCCGTCGGTAAAACTTTACTGTAAACAAGCGCCCTATTGTGTAAAAACAAATGCAACTGAGCTGTGGCTTGGGCCGCCCAGTGAGTTCCACGTTATTGTGTGTTTTGTTCCTGGCAGAAGTTTTCGATCGATCCTGTGAAAATTCGTTGGAGATTATCGAATATGACATAGTAACGAGTGCTCGAAAAATCCAAAAGGGCGAGGTTTTAACATCTTCACCCTATAAAAATCGTGGAGAGGACGGACAAAAAAGTAAAGGTGGTTAAAGGGTGAAGCGAAAAAACAAAAGGTAAAGGAGCTATGGTATAAAGACGTAGAATACAAACAAAAAGTATTTAAAGTCTTTCCGAAGTAAATCAAGTAAAACATACTGAATGCATCGTACGTGGAGAAATTTTTTAAGATGACTGCATTCAGTGCTGTGAAGCAAAGACAGGGCCCATGAAGATTGTGTTTATATAGATTTTTCAGATAACGATTGTTATTTTTGGAAAAGGCCAAAAAACGATTAGGCCACCATTTATTACTGTGTCCGGGGCTACCCGACAACTTTTGTGTTTCCAAAGAATTAAGGCGAAAGTGTTTTCACTTTAATTTCGTTGGGCTAAAGTTATAATTGCTGACTTTTAATTAATATGAATGCAAAAGTACCATGTTTAATTTTATGATTAAAATAAATTCAGGAAATGTGTTTCTTTTATTTTTATTTGCAATTAATTTTAAGAGTCCGGGGCTTCCTAAACTTCCTCTTCACGTTGCATTAGAGTATCTCACCGGCCATGGGCCATATGAATGTAATATATAGATCATGCTCTACTGTATTAATCCTCAACAGATATATTTCATACGATCCTTGAGTGTATATCTGTGGACCACCAGGTGAAACAGTACAGACTGAAGCTCACGCGAATAACTAAGTAATAAGTACAGTCAGGCTACCACCTCTGGTAAGAGCTGGACAAGTTGGCAAATGCTGTGCCAGATGAAGCTAGGTTACCACAAACCGTGGGAAGAGTTAATAAAGACACCTAAAATGAATCGGAAGGCTCTTATTTGAAAATAAGTAAAAACGCTGATAATGTATGTGTGGCTTCTGGAGAACCGAAAACTGCTCTTGAACTTATGCCAGCGACGAATAAATTACATCGTTGAAAATTCAACTTTTTGTTTTCAAGTGTTGATGGGTACTAGCTTGAGTAATAAGTTCTCATAATTCACAGTATAGTGTTATATTCACAGCTTTTCTGGCGGATGGCATACTAGAACAGTGTTTTTCAACTTTTTTGAATTCGCGACCCCTTTACGAGTAATTTTTTTTTTAAATTCCCACCCCTCCCCTCCAATCCCCGTAAAAAAAAAGGTTTGGCGACCACGCAGACCGGTAATAAAACTATGTCAGTGAAGGAATTTAATTTTCTTTGTATTGAGACTATGCATTACTGATCAAGAAATCAAATGTTGTGCAACGTAGTCGTGGGCACTGCGTAAAGTATTTTTTTGTTTTTTGTTTTTTGTTTTTTGCTGTGATTGAGGCGCTGTAGGAGAGAAGGTAGGGCCAGCAGCCACATTGGAAGTTTGTTTTCGTTCATTGCAATCAGTTGTCCGAGTACGTCAGTGAGTACCGATCAAAAGATTTGTGCTGCCCTCTACGTCTGCTAGAAGTGGCAGTGTCGTATGCAAATCAAAGCCGAAAAAATAGACTTTTTGAAAAAAAATTACCTAAAATATGGTAGAGAGAAGAGACATATGCTCCAATGAGAAAATGATTTGACTATTTTCATCTCAAATGTACAACCAAGATTCGACAAGTTATTAAAAAATAAACAGTCACAGCCTTCTCAATGAAAATTTAGTATTTATATTGTATTGTAAGACCTAAAACCCTTGCTTTTCACTTTTTCCTGGATTGCGACTGCGACCTCCCGAGTAAGACGGACGTGGTGACCCCCCTGGGGATCGCGACCCACGGGTTGAAAATCTCTGATTTAGGAGAAAGACGAGGTTTCGGCGACGAGCTCCGCCGCCATCTTCAGGTCTAGTGCTACCGCTGTGACAACCAGAGCTGGTGGCAGAGCTCGCCGCCGAAAGCTCGTATTTCTTCAACACCATCCGGCGGAGATCCCGAGAAGCTTGTATTTCAGCGACACTCAGGGAAAACCTACGTTATAGTTGTTCTAAAATAAGTGTACCCTTTATGTAAGATTTTTGTTTATGAGTTTGGTAATTAGAAAATATTACAATAAAAATCAAAATTAAAAGCTCATTACTAGTTCCATGTGGTCATAATGACCTGGTGACAGAGTTTCTATTCGTTGCGCATTCCACCCATATCATAGCCACCTTATCCTAACCCGGCAATCCTGCGGGGTACAGGGGACCTACAATTTAACCTGGAATCCGAACCACTAAAGCGTTCTGGCGTACTTCACACTACACAGGAAGATCTTCACCTATGAAGGTCGGATCTACGGAAATCCCCGCCGAGACAGGGATTTGAACCGGGGACCTCTCGATCTCCAGTCAGACGCCTTAACCACTGAGCCACCAGACCACTACAGCTCATTACTGACTCAAGAGAACTAACTTTTTGAATGTTCACCATAATGCTTGCGTTGATATCCGCAAAGGTCAAAGTGAATGGTTCAACGGCGTTAAAGAGATTTCCTTCCTCCGAATGCAGTCTTCGATTTAATGCCGAGCCATCTCTCCGAAAGTCGTTTACACGGATAAAGTCGCTGAATTATTCACAGCCGGGCTGATGGCTTCGCGATATTTCGTCCTCGAATATTTGCGGATGATCCTCGCCGTTGATCCAATAAAGTTCAGAGGCGATGCTGTTGGAACTGAACTCTGCTCGTACGGGAAGTTTGGATTGCAGATGAAACAGAGAGAAATTTGTACTAAAAACTTGGTGTAAACCCATGTTTTTAGTATGTTCACAGGTTCAGAGCAAAGATGTGAATTTTTATGGATAAAAATGAGTTTTTATGGTCGCAGGTCCTGCCCACGTGATTTGATGTGATATATTTATTTAGCTTGAACGCTGTTGGACCTGCGTTTCAAAGTGCTTAAAAAAAAGAAAAAAATAAGGAATGTTAGGAGCAAAAAAGGGAGTTTTACAGTCGTAGGTTGTAACCGCGTCACAGAGCTGGACTTCTTAACGTCGATTTAAACATAAAAATGCATTGCACATAGTCTAAAAGTGACAACTTATTTTTAGGTACAAAAAGACTAGATTTTAGGGTAACAGGTAATGAGCTTGTGATCTGATCTGGTTGACATACAAGTCTGACTTATGTTTGATCATAAGGGATTACTCAACAAAATATGAAGAATTTCTTTTGGGTTTGAAGGGACTTGGAAGTAATATAGATGGACACTAATAATTTCGTTATGTAACAGATTGTAAGACTGTGGCACTTTCATTAAATAATGCTTCAACTTCATCAGCCTGTTTTTGTAGGTAAGGTTGAGCCAAAAGTTTGGGAACTGCTCCCATTTGAATGTGTATCCTGGTAGTTTGAGTTAATTGCCAACTGTCCATGCTTATTTCTTGCATCGATGCATCTGTCGTAAACTAATGGCTTTATTAACGTAATTAGACTCCGTATTAAATAAAGGTATGGCGTGTTTTTGGTGGTTTGGCGCTGTAACCACCTCTAAAACTCACTAACCGACAGTTCTTTAAATTAGTATAATTACTATAATATCTGAAACAAACCCAGCAGTTAATCGGAAGGTATTATTATTTATATAGAAATACACCGTTCTATTCACACATGTTAAATTTAATACTTATTTCAATTAACCACGACATTACCCATTTGCTTTTTAAATTACTGCAATAAATTATTATTGCTTGCGCAGTCTAACAATAACATTTTCCTCACTCGCTCTGCGAGCGACCTGCACCACGCGAGCACAAATGGCCGACTACGCCAGACCAAAGATGCTCTATATACATTCTTACAGACTATACTGATACTACCGCGATTGCTACAACACACTACTATCTGTGGAAACCCGTAACACAACTCATTACAAACATTTACACAAGAATTTACTGTGAAAACAACAACAATAATAACACAGTGTTAATAATAATAACTAACCAGTAGCAAAATGAAAACTGATTGGAGCAGTAACAAATGTCACAAGCTTTAGCAAAGATTAACTGTACCATTATGAAAGTGTGACTGACAATCTATGTGATGTGTACTGTGTGGGACTTTATTTGACTGATTCGCATATTATGGCGATCAAATATAACCCTTGGAAGAAGTAGAAGAGGGCAGGTAGATTTGCGAAGAATAAAATCAGTAGTTTTTATGATAGTCGAGCTTGGTTGGGTGTAATTAGAAGACAACACAGGGATGAAGAGCGTGTTTATGGCGTACACTGTAGATGAAGGCTGTATGAAAATTGAACGAAAAATTACTGGTGGTATGAGATGGGGAAGAGATGAGAACAATTCCAATTTTTTATTGTTAAAGAGCTTCAAATTTTGCCGAGGTCGAGATCGTTAGAGTCGGGAGAAGATGGGGAGCAAGGAGCGGGAAGTAATTTGTCAATGGTAATTATGATGGAACCATCCCTACTTTCATCTGGAATCATTACGGAAAAGCAATGATAAGCAAAATAAATCTGAAAACAAAATTTCGTGACGCCCACTTCCTAAACATAAGGGCTTTAGTTCTAAAACGTTTTCACGTAAAAAAAAAATATGAGTATGGTGTTCCAAATTTAAAAAGTTATCAATGATTTACCTGAAAGAGTGTTTGTTTGAACCAGTTACAAGTTGCGAAAGATGAACTGCAGCAACTGAAATATTATTTCGTTAGGGCAAAGAGCAATTGTGGAACTGAAATGGATATGATTTAGTATTTCAGATTATTTAAGGTTTTATTCTGTTTCACAAAATGGTAGCTTGAGTGGTGACCGTGCCAAATACAATACATTCAGCCTCGCGGAAAACGCCACCTGTTGCATCAACACAATGCTCTCAGCGCGTGGCAACTGTTGCGAGCTCAGCAGAGTTCATGTGAGGATTTCTTTTTCTCTTATGGCTTTAGGCCTCGTCAACGTCGAGGTCATTAGAGGCGGGATGGGACTGGGGACAAGGAACAACGAGGAAATCGTCCATGGCCTTTTGAAGGAAACATCCTGGCATTCACCTGGAGTGATTTTGGGAAACCGTGGAAAACGCAAATCTGGATGCCGAGACGGCGATTCGTCATAGCATGTCGGTGACGGAGAGTCGCGAACTCGTAGATTTAACCTCGTCCAAACAACGCACCTCTAGAAGTTTCCACTTAAAAAATCCGACAAGTTGCTTGCTCTATAAAACACACGCAGTTTATCAGTATCCCTGTGATAGGTAGTGATGCTATCTAGCGGTAATGGGCTCACTCCTTATCACCACCAGCGAAGTCTGGCGTCTTGTCTCTGAACTATGCTATACCCGCGACCTTGATTCTTCATATTGTTACCATTTACAGGCTTGAATTTCGAAAATCTTCCCTATTAACTAATGATGTTATCAACATGGTTAATCTTCAAAATGATACTTCATTTATCGATTTTGATTAAGAATAAAGGGGAAAAGATCGATCGTCACAATTGAAATTTTTTTAGAAATAGTATTTTTGCCTTTCACAATTAATGAACTTACTGAGGCGAACAATATTCTTTAAAATGATACATCATTTATCGATTTTAGTTAAGTATGGAAGGGGGACAGATTTATCGTAAAAATTGATAACTTAGAAACAATGTATACGATGATGAGTCAAGGAATCTAGCCGCTCGTTCGACTTATATCCCTTGAAGTTCACACATGCATTTCACTTGTAACTGCAGTAGTATTTATGTTCTAATAGTAGAATCGCAGTATAACAGTAGCAAAATCCCGTATGATTCCTTCGATTCTAGTGTTGCAAATAAACGTTTTTTTTTCTGTCTTGTAAAAAAAAAAAAAAAAAAAAAAACATGAAAAAAGCTATTAAAAACATGTTTTTTTTTTTTTTCCTGGGATACGTTTTTTTCATAACTACTAAATCTCAAATTTGTAAGGCATTTATCGTTTAATATGACTGTTTTAGAGTTTATTCTAAGTACTTATCTTAATTTTTAAATCTACTATATTTTTCTGGTTCAGTAGAAAAAAATTACGAAATAATTGGCAACATTGACTGAAATTTTCTTTTATGAACGGGGACTTCCCGACGAGGCTAGGTTGCGAGAGAAAGAATCCCCGTTCCCCGTTGTTTGGATTGGTAGTCGCTATTTGAACTAGTGCTGCCAGCCCTACAATTTATCTGTAGACCTACGGATCTTTTTAAAAAATTAGGAATTTAAAATTTATCTATGGTTTTTTGCATCTTTTTATTACTTATTGTGCTTTCCTTATATTCGTATACTTGTTAAACTCTCAGTGTATAGTGGTACTGATTCATTAATTATGTAATTGAGTAATTCAGTAATTATGAATCATTTCCTTGCACCCGTTGGTGTAAACCAACGATTGAAAAGAAATAAAGCTCCTATCTTGTATGATATTAGATTTAAATTCAAACTTAAAAGTTCGTATAACAGAACTATCGGCGCCGTTTTTATGCGCAGAGTTTACTTTGATCATAATTTAAAATTGCAATCTCAAAATCTTTTGCGTACAATACAACAACAACGAGTAAAAGAAAATGTAACCACTTCTGAAATTATGGATCTAGAGGAGACAGAAGAAGAAACAGAAAATTCCGACACCGACCGCACTAGTGTTGGTAGTACTGATACTAGTGAATGTGGTACTGACATAGAGGATGAATAAAAAATTATGTTACCTACGCAGATACATTTATGAATCATTATGTAGGACATTATACGATTCAGTAAGATTTGAAACACACTTGTAAAATGTATGTTCCGTAAATAAAACTATAATTTATCAAATATATTGTTTTCTGAAAGGAAAAAAAACGAGGGTGCTAGGTTTTTTTTATGTTTTTTTTAAAACTGAAAAAAAAGTGTTTTTTTTTTTTTTTTGCAATTTGCAACACTACGCAGCCCTCATACAAATGACAATTAGAAATCAGGGGCTGATCTCACAAGAAAAGAAGCCATTACGAAGCAAGCCTCAAGGATATTATTAAGGAAACACATTTAACAGTAACAGGAATCCACTACAGGTATCCATAAAAATAAAGGTCTTACAGAAATATTATTATTATAAGGGATTGTATTTGCTTATAAGATTATCTTAGCTTTGTGGATTACAATAATTTGGAGCTGATTTTTCAGTCCATAAAAAATTCAAGATACTTCCTATTTCGGCTACCTAAAACACAGAGCTTGTCAAACGTCTTGTTAGATCATTCTTCCAAACAATACACATGTCATAAAGGAAACTATTTTATTCTAGTGTAAGCCCGTGACCGTTTTTTGGGTATCGTCAGGAATCTAAAATAGTTCCAGTTTTCAGGGTCAAGAGATTATGACAGGTTCACCTGATCTGACCAAATACGAACTTGGCCTGTGTTTCACCTGAATAAAATCTCTTGAGCTTGAAGAACTCAGAAGTATTAACAGACGTAGTTGTTAAACATGGACAGCGACGATCGCACTATCATATAATTCTTTCAAAGGTCGAAGACTCGAACTTGCTGAAATAAAACTTGTATTTGACCCTTAAACTTCACTCTGCAAAATTCGAAGAATTTGTATTTGCTTAGAATGCATCAAGGTTTTTTTTTTTTACTGAGGATGGGCATTCATAATGTAATCTTTCGTCATAGTTTTTGTAACGGCCAGAGAACTTAATGCAGATTCCAGATTATTAAACAATTGAACAACTCCGAAGAAATGAGTTGCCAGAATAGTCGATTCGGTAACATATTTGGTCTGATGTTCACTTTAAACAACCTAATAACTCACGTAAAGCGAATGTGAACAAAGGCCATTGACGAAAGTGAACAGTAAAATACGTAAAAAGCAAATAAATCTTAATGTATAAACTTTGGTCAAGCAATAACATTATTGAAAGTTTTAATTAAATTGAAATTTACCCTAAGCCGGAGTGGCAATCGGCATTCGTGGTTATAGCAGAGATCATGAGTAATTAATTTTTTTAATTTTTTTTTTTTATGTTGCTTTCATTATAACGTCTTACTGAAAAGAAGTGACACGTTTTTTCAGCCGTAAGTTTATCGATTTTTTAACTATGAAATGCTGCGAAAAGCAAACTTAATGAATGTATTATAGCAATTAATTTGGAAGCAGTTGCTTCGCTATTAAATTGTGGACATAACTTCGAATTTCTTCTAATAATATCTCTGGTGGCTGTTGATTTGCGAGCGAAGGCTGACACGTGACACCTTTCTCCCACCAGTAACTATCGAGATGAGTGAGTGAATAAGTGATTGAGCTTGGGTAATTGTATAGTAGATATTATAACAACGAAATGGACAGTAATTGTGGTAGTTACTTCAACGCCATCCTGTTTCTTGGTCCTTAATTGGATAAACAGATAATGTTAATGAGATAAAAAGTACTGTTGGGAGGCATGTTTTATGTCCTCATTGTTTTGTAATCGTTGACACGCGTAATGAAAATGCTGCATTACCCAAGGTCTGTTTACAGAAATATTTAACGAATGGTGAGAAATTTTAATCTGATGCTTACCGGACATTATTAAAAGAAATTAATAAGCGACGGTTGCGGCATTAGGCTTGACTTTATTGAAATATTCGCCGTTGTAAGGACAGAGTATTTTCCACTGCTTACAATGGTTGCGGGAAAACTCTGCGTGCACAGCATTAATCCGGGTAGGGGAAGTTCACTTGTTTAAAGATGAAAGGGCCCACCCGACTGGAAAGTTACATGAAAAATTGAAAAAAGGATTTCAGAGCTTTTCCGCTGCTCAGTCTTTCGTGAAATGTCATTAAAACTGGAAGTTATAAATGAACTTCGAGCTTACTCATCTCTGGTTTGTTTTGAGAGCCAAGTAAACGAAACTAATTATTGATATAGACACAGTTGACTAAGGAGAGCAAATGCTGACCTCAAAATCAAAATATCACTTTGCAACGAACAAATACTAATTGAGATTTGTTTCCACCTTAACTTTACTGTCGGCAGAGGAGAGTGGAAACCAAATTTTCTACATGTTTAATGTTATGACGGCCGTATTACCTTTTCGTCTTATATAAATCTGAAATGAAATTTTTATTTGGAAAGATTTTATTTCAGATTTGTAGGTATCTAAATTTTGAAGTCCACATACCAACACCAAAAAGGGTTCTCTGTATTGCATTTGTATATGTCTGACACGTTTTTCAGTCCAAAACTTATTATCTATACAAGTATAAACTTTCGTATGTGGGTGTGTCTATCATGACATCATGCAATACCTATACCAATACCAATAGATTTTTACCTCGTTTCCATAGGATCTAACATGAAATATGCGATACGTCGTAAGACTATACGTGATCGGACGGAGCTGGAAATGATAATTTATTCTTAACCTCAAAAGATAGCCACCAAAGACACTTCAATTTAATTTAAGTGCAATGGAGTGCAATGTCTGGCAACAATTTCCCCACACACTCATTTTTACCCTTTCATTGACCAACTTTTGCTCTTTACGAATTTTAATTTTAAAATTTTCAATCTTTCTGATAAATTATTCAGCACTTCCTTAGGTAACATATTTAAATACCTGAAGAACTTTCCTACAAAAGAAACTTTTCCCACTCTCTTAACACTGAAACCTAGCGCCAACTTGCTTTTCCTTGGCCTCACATTGGGGAGGACGCGGGTTCGAATCCCGGTTCGGAGTTCCAGATTTTGGTTTTCCATGGTTTCCCCAAATCACTACAGGCGAATGCCGGGATACTTCCTTCAAAAGGCCATGGCCGAATTCCTTTCCATTCCTTGTTCCCAGTCCTTTCCCGCCTCTAATGACCTTGGTGTCGACGAGGCGTAAAGCCATAACTAAAAAGTGCTTTTCCTTTCCATACAATGCACTCGAGCAACATCTTTCTACGCCTCATCACCAATATACACCTTGTACACTACCATGATTCTTTTTGCCTTGTCTTCCATTCCATCAGTGACTGAATGTGCTTTGCAGTAATTTCCGCAGACAAATCCAGCTGCCATCCTTTGCATCCCCTTCAACTCTTGTATTTGATATCCAAAATGTGAGTTCAATGCTAGATTGATACGATCCCAAACAGAGGTTACAAATCCATCAAAGATAACTACTATAATAAGCCCAACGGTTCTCAACAACGTATTTTTCGAAGCTGGAGCGGTTAAAGCTTTAAATTTCTGAAGTTTCGTCTGTCTGACATACATCATGCAGAAACCGAAGAACGGATTTCGCCAAAACTTATGTCTTGGGTTAATAGATTTATTCATTTCATTTCACTAAGCTAAACATTTCGCCATGATACATAAGATAAAACAGTAAAATTACGGTATTTTTGTGTCTGTCCGTGCGTGCATCACTCAAAAATATTACAGTGTAACTTATATATAGTGATAAAATTCGTAATCGATTAGCGTACTGAGCACTTTTCATCGCTTTAAATTAACGTTCTTGGAGTCGATGAAATGTAAACTAGCGATAGTTTACACAGATATTAATGAGTTCCAACATAAATTCATAAAAACAGAGAAAACTTTTGCAGTTTCTTTACTTTTTTTGTATTCTCATATATACTGTGTATGGAAATGGTTCACTTACTTGGCAACACATGCAAGCAGTGACATTTTCTACCTGGTGTTGATGTGATCTAACTCTACAAGCCATAGTGAACTTATTTTCGATATAGTTAAGGAAAATGTAGGGACTGTTTTTACCTTTTTGTAGGTATAAAATAAATCTTTTAGTTTCAAGTATTTATCTAGGACTCAGGAAGAACTTTTTAAAACTCTGTGTGTGGAGCACAGCACTTTATCTTATCGAAGCGTGGACTTTAGGAATATTAGAAAGAAGGAAAATTGAAGCACTTGAAATGTGGTAAAATACGAAACGAACGAGTTTTGGAAATGATGGGCGAGGAAAGAAGTTTGTGGAAGAGTCTTAAAGAAACGAGAGATAGGTTGGTAGGTCATATTTTGAGAAATGCAGGATTGGTTATATTGTTAGTGGAGGGAACAGTCGAAGGTAAGAACTGCAGAGGATGACAGAGATTAGAGTATAATTAGAAGCAGATAATTAAGAACGTGGGTTATAAGGGGTATGCTGAGATGAAAAGGTTAGCGCATGGAAGGAAGAGTCGAGAGATTGATGACAAGAAATTATCTCTGTGGATCATGGAAATCCGAAATAAGGATGGCCGTATACGGATCTGAAGCTGCGTTCTACCGAATATTACCTCTGACCCTCATGCAAGTATGTTTAAAACATTTGTGTACAGTCTGAATGAGTAAGAAAAGTTAGAGAACCAAAGGCAGCTGAAAGCGGGGATAGAAAGGAACGGCGTAAGCAAGTGTGTTTAAAACATTTGCGAACAATCTAAATGTGGAAGAGAGAATGGTCGGAAACAACACGATTCAGAGGTTGCCGCTACGCTTGCATCCACCCACAGATACCAACATACCAGTGGCATCAAAAGGACTCTCGATCAAGAGGACTAATAACTACAACAGCAAGCTTAAAGTGTAACCCTCACACCTATACAGAATCAAAGGAATCGAATCGCCAAGGTGGGACTGTGAAGAAGACGCTGAATGTGACATTAACCACATGTCTTTCGCATTCAAGAAATACTCTAACAACATTAATATGTTTATGAAAAAACTTTTTCAAGAGGGCATCAAACTACCAGTTAAGATGAAAAATCAACTTACCAGTAAAAATATTCATATATATATATATATCTATTATAGTTCTAGAATTTATTAAAGATAATAACCTAAACGTTTACAGCAGTTGCTGTGGATTGCAGGCACTCTATTTGACAAGAACAATTTGACTGTAAAACGCGGATTTTTACTGTTGAAGATGCATCCTTTCGTAACTTTCGTGTGTCACCACGTCTAAGGTACGCTTCATTTTGCTTTAATGTACACATTTTCTCAAATGGTTTGACCTGAGGAACGCGTGTGACAAATTTGAAACCAATAGCACAATTATTTATTTACTTCGTTCTTATTTTACCATTTCCGAATTTGGCCATGGACTTTTTTGATGAATCATCCCGGTGTTCACCTGTAGTGATTTGGGGAAATCATGAAAATTCCAAATTTGGATGGGTGGTGAAGGATTCGAACCCGAGTCCTCCCGAATGCGAAGCCAGATCGTTACCGTTACGCGTTGGTAAGGCCACGGGTAGACTTAGTTATTAATATGACTCAGATAGGGACGTAAATATTTCGCAGATTTACTCGATTAATCTTAAATAATGTGGTAAATTAGCCAACTGTACCGGTAATATTGCGGCCCTGTTTGCGGCAGATGGCTTGTTTGTCTGGGGACGGATTCGGCGGACTGGAAGGCGCCCAGCTGTCAGACACCTGTTGCTGCCCTGCGCTTTCCTGGACTCGTTCCCAGGTGCGCGACGAGCCCGGGCGAACCGCAGCGATCGTTCGTGCGACCGACAGCTCTTTCGGGCTCATTGAAGCGCTGGAGTGGGTCGTTTGTTTCCGTTTCATTACGGCGGAGCCAGCCAGGCAGCTAGGGTTTCGATCGGCCGCCCGCGGCGCTATCGGCACTATCCCGGCAACTCTCGCGGTTCCCAGCGAGACAGCTTCTCGTTGCACAGTTTACCCATATACGGCACAAGAAGCGATATGTACACTAATGAATAGTGCAACATCTGAGATGCACATTCGGAAGTTTCTATTGGAGGAATGGCGACAAGAATGTAACAAGAGTGAAAGAGGTAGAAGGACCCATAGAGGAGAGGTTAAAGATGAAGTACCTTCAACCCTCTCCCCGATTGGAACACTACATTATTGGTCACGGTACATTCAATAGCTTCCTTTGAAATCTGAATATTGTGGACACAAGCAGGTGCGAATGTGGTGAAGAGAGCACGTGGTATGGGAATGTGGAATAAAAGCCAGTTTGAGAGAACACCAACAAGTTCGGATGCAAGGGAAGAAAATATTCTACATACTACGCGACGAAGGCTTGTGGCATTTGCTGGACGACGTAGCTAATCCAGCCTCAAAATTTTGGAGAGAGAAATTTATAGAAAGGAAAAATGGCGAGCGAAATCAAGGCCAAAGAAGAGAACCCAATAACTTGTGGAAGAATCGAAGCTAATTCCGGAACCAACTGCAAAGGGAACAATGAAGCTGAAAAATCGGATTGACGGAAGATATCCTACGACAATGAGCTACATCAATCGTCGGAGGAGATTCATTGTGCTCCAGAGAAGCCGTCTCCTGAGCTAGAGCCGTCTTGGTATTCCAGGAGGTCAGCTCTTGATGGTCTGGGCGGCTCACTTCACATGGGGGACTCTACCTTTGGAACGCAATCAACAACACCAAGGAAAAATGAATGTTAGAGAAACCGAAGTGTGGCTGTGACAATTGGTGGTGGTAATAGTAGTATTAGTAATAATAGTGGTATTAGTAGTAATAGTAATGTTGGTAGTAATATTAGGAACAATAGCAGTGCTAGTAGATGTAGTAGTGGTGGTGGTACACACTCTGCTTAATCACAGTAGAAGTAGTAGAGACATTGGAACTTGAATCAAATTATCTTCAATTCATTGTTTATAAGGTGAATACGTTAGATAAGTAAGATATAAATATATATGCATGTAAAAATAATGGAAATGAGGACCCAGATTTGATTCTAGGTGCTGGCCCATGTTGTATATGGGAAAATAAATAAATAATAAATATTGAATAGTGCTGATCAATATACATAGCAAAGGTAAGCGTCGTTCGTCGTTATGTTCCACCCTCCGCAGCTTCATGAGTGTTAAATGCTATAATGGACCTCCATCCTTCACCCATGATAAAGGTTTCTATTTGGAACTGCAGGAGCACTGCAGACGAACTGAAGCGTGTTGAAAGAGACCATCGCCGAGGGCACTGTACCAATTGTTTTCTAGTGGGAAGTTGGTGAAACAGATGAGAATCGATTGGTCGAGACTGGCCAGAATGCTCCTGAATCTCCTAGAACGTTCAATAATGCAGTACGTTCCAAAACGTAACTAGAATGTTCTCGAAACCGGAAACGAAAATTCAGAAATCTTCATGAGCCTTCTCGAGTGTCCCATAATCCTGTTGCAGTGCGAATATGTCCCGGCTCAGAAGAGCCTGGATAAGCGATGGTGAGACGCAAGGGCCAATAAGCGCTTGGAAATCGATTAGACCGGATTATGGAAAAATGAAAGTGGTAAAGTGAATTAAATTTCAATGAAAATTTTTAAACGTGAATATGAATTGCTTGATGCAGTGAACAGCGTATTAAGTGGATTTTAGTGTGTTAAGTGATTTTAAATTTAACACGATGGCCGTATTTAAAAGAGAAGATCATCTTGCTAGTGGTTAATCGAAATGATGGAGACTAAAAGAACAGATAAGAAATGAAAAAGTTGAGGAACAAGAGAACTATTATTAAATAGTACTATAATATGGAACAACGGAAGAAAATGAATAGATTGAAAGAAAATTTAACAGATGAAGAAATCTTGTGAGACATTCAGTAAGCAGACATAGAGAAACTGCTAAAGTAACCAGGATACGAAATGAACTAAAGACAGTTACTATTAGTGAAGTTCATGAAAGACAACGATCGCAAGCACATGGACAAATCATTGGTGTACGAGAAGTGGGAAGCAAAAAAAAAAAAAAAAAAACAGAAATAAACACGTTGTCGTTGGAAAAATTGATATAGTGTGACAGTTCGGCGGTGCCGAGAGATTCAGTAGAGAAACACCAGGATGGAACGTGTTGCGTGAGTGGAAAAGTTTGATTAGCGCCATTGGAAGTGTCTCCACCAGAATTATTTCACTCCAAGACTGGAGAAACTCTCGAGGTATGTTGGAGTATTCAGCACAATCACTGGTTTTCACAGATCTGAACCCATATAGGACTGGAGGTTGCAAATGAATAAAATCTTCTCTGCAATCTAGACGAGTTAGTCCATCGTTCAAACACTACGTTTCGGCGGTCACAATCTCACTTGATAATGGCGGCATAGATTCTGACCACCAAAATGCCGTGTTTAATCGGGTGACTAACTCGTCTAGTTACCCGAGAAAATTTTATTCAGATCGGAACCTATTTGAAGCACTCTTCGATCCTGTAATCCAGTGACTGTTTTCGTTATGTGGCGGAACTATTGCACAGTCAACCTTCGTCCCTCCACTCCCCAACAAACAATGATTTAGTCTTTTTATAAGTTGTTGAATTTAAATACTCAGCGAGGTGTATATACAAAAATAGCAAACAGTTTATCAATACGAATATTACCTCTTTGTATACTATATTAGATGTCAGATTTTTTTGTTTCCTGTTTTAATTATTAGATACAAAAATATTACTAGAATAAGTGATTCATGAAAAGGTTATATAGAGTTGTCGACGAGTAAATACAGCATTTTGCCGATTAGTAGGTACTCAGAAAAAAACAAAAAGGTTGTTTGTGATTATGGAGTGGGGAAGGAATTGCTTGTTGAAGATCTGGAGTGTAAATATCTTGGCATAATATCTGTTCTTATAAAATGCTAATCTTGGTCATGATGTAGAAATGTCTGTCACATGGTCACCTTTATGCTATGACGTCACGCTTCTCGCCTTCGTTGTACAACTTACGACGACCAAGGATGTTGTTCTAGGTTATACGTAATATTTAATAGTAGTTCTATTTAGCTAGGATCCGCCAAAAGATGAGGAGTCAGAACACTGAATGAAAAGTACATACTGTATATCGTTTAAATTGACATATTAATTATTAGTTGCTCATATTTATTTAAATTTGATTCAGTGAGTAGTATTTATTAAATTCTTTGATCATAAACGTGTAAGATAAAAGGTTTAATTTTCGATTAGCGCTGTTAGCGGCAGTTTTCATTAGATTGTAATTATAACCGGCACTTGACATTACAGCAGAGGGCATGAGTAATTTTAACTTTATTTTTATATATTGATATATTTTAAAACTGAAGTCATTATTTCGTTTAAACAAACGTAGGTCTACACTGATCACTATCCATGAAGCCTAGACTACAATTAAAACTAATATTACGTGGCATAACGTAAGTTGTTAAGATTTATTGTTAATTTCCTTTGGTTTCACTGATGTCATATTTCAGCCGCGTTAAACTGTAAGAGCCATTCAAACATTCTAATGTCGATCTGAATCACGGATAACAAAGAGAAAGATGTAAGATCCCGTGAAGATTTTTGGTCAAGTTTATAACGAGATGCATTATTGCCACCAACATGGAATACAATATGCGAGTGACCAAAGTATTGACTTTTCGGCGGAAATTTAGCGCAGTTTGTAGTTTTGTCGAAATTCAATTTGGAACAGAATGGCAACTGAAAATTTTTGCTACAGCACAAGGGACAAGGAATTACATTGGGTATTATTATATAACAATTATATTTAGAAAGTAAGTGCAAAGAATTGAATTACCAAGACACTCTGTTCAACCCGTCATTTTTTACGAACTTTGGGGCTAGTTTGGGTAGGATACATTGAGCAGGTGATAGGGAAAGGCTTGAAAATCCTTTTGTTATTACTGGAGAGAGTGATGAGGAGATGTACGAGAGAAGTGATGGAATTGGATTACAAAACTTTAATTAGATCATTACGTGAATAGGGAAGTGTAATGTAGGAGCAATATTTTATGTATCAAATACAGTTGTCGGGGATGTAGATGATGGAAGATAGATTTGTTTGTGGAAATTACAGCAGAACACAATCAGCAACTGTTGCGATAAAGGAACTGGAATGGGATTCATTTGCAGACAGGAGGAGCATAAAGAGAATTTTGAAAGTGTACATGGCGTATGTTGCTGATGAGGCAAGCAAAAAATTATTGGTGGAATGCATGGAAGGGAAATGATGACCATGGCACAAGCTGGCATTCGATTTCAGGCACAGTTGGAAAATTTTCTTTGATGGTTAAGGGAATCAGGGATTGGAATAAACTGCAAACGGAAGTAATAAATATTTATTAAAAAATATGAACAAATTTGAAATTAAAATTCATGAAGGGAAAAAGTACAGTGATAATAATAATGGACATAGTATTATAGGCCGGATATTCCCAAAGGGTCTGGGCGCTGATTGGCAGAGTATCGGTTTTGCCACGCATGAGCCTTTGTTGTGTCTAACTACCATAACCCGATAATCCTGCCGGGTATAGGGTATATGCAGTTTACCGTGGAGTTCGAAACAGGGAAGCGTTCTGGCGTACTGCACATTAAACAACAAGCTGTGCCAGATGTAAAGGTCGGGCTACCGGAATATGGAAATCCCTGGCAAGACAGGGATTCGAACCGGTGACGTTTCGATCTCCTATCAGACCACTGAGTCATCAGACAGCTCTAGGCAAAAAGTAGGCGGGAAAGGAAAGGATAAAATGGGTGTGTATGGAAATTGCCACCGGAGCGTGCACAACACACAATTAAACTAAATAAAGTATCCAGACTCACTGTAAAGTCAGATGGAATTGGCTTCTGTTTATTTTGAAAAGCGTTCTGGGATGCGATGAGGTGAGGATAGTTCGTGGCATGACAGAAGTTCTCTCTGAATGTCGCGCGGGCTTGCTGCTCGACAGATTGTAGGCGTGCTGAGATAAATGCTCAACATGCGACCATTAGCTTCTTAATTTAACTTAAATTTTAAACAAACGCTGTGTTTTAGCCTAAAGTTAAGTTAGAAGTTGATTAAAAATCCCTATCCGCTAACACCTTATTCATTGTTGTAGACTTTATATTAGTTGAGTAAAATGAAGATAATGTATTAAGTTTAAGACTGTTTAGGTCTTGGATTAAATCTATGGTTTTTGTGTGCACGAAGTAGTCTCAGACCTATACTGTGAACGATGATGGTAAAAAAAAAAAGATCACATTGCGATGAATTAGTTTCCCTTGCAGTTCAGTGAAGGAGGTTGTAACGATACAAGAATATCGTTGTACTATCGATATTGACGCGGCGAGAATACGATCGAGGGAGAGAAACGGCGCCAGTAAATCTTTATGTAACTTAAGTTTGGCGCGGACGCTGTATGTGCGTGTGTCAGGTATTACGCTGAAGCAAATCTGCACAGGTGCCCGCTAAGCATAGGAAGTACTTTGAAATGTTTTTGTAATTACTGTGAACGTGAGAAACGAATTTCCGTCTGCATAAACGGTCTACGAGCATAAAGTGAGTGACACTGTGGAATTATTAACTGCGATACTGCTTGCGCGTGTTGGAATAAGCACCTGCTAATTTCCGAACTGTGCAATCTTCAGAAACGGAGTCCGGTCATTTAGTTTTAATCAACTGGTGGTCTACCTTGGCGAACTGTATATAAGTTTTCATATCAATAAAAGTGTGTACTGTGTACGTCTTAACACGTCGTTGTTGAGTTGTGTTTGTACGCCGGTAGCCTTCCCTGTAGTAAACCGAGTTATTTTGGAAACTTTCAGTATTGTATTAGCAACTGATTGAGGTATTTCATGGTCCGTGCACAGTGACAAAAGAACTGCAGCTTCAAATAGTACTGGTATTACACCGAGGACTGAGATTAAACCAACCACTAATTAGAGTACAACCAGTTTTTTTTATTTAAACAGTTACAAGGCTCCTATAACAGGACTTTAAGACTGCGCATTAATGATTTTTTGAAGGTGGAATTGTTAATGTCATCAAAACTTGATCGAGTGAACAGTCAGTAGAAACAACTAGTTCTATATACAAGATCAGTTTTCTTCTAGAACTTAAATAGTTACAATGGCTTAAGCTAGTCGTTAGTAATGCTTCCTGAGATATAAAGTAATTAAACCGTATGCGTTCTCCTTGCATCATTACTTAAAGCTCTTCTTTATAAATTTTGTCTCGGCCTGTTGTTTCGCCAATATTTTATTGCGTGCAAAACTACACTTTCTGTTACATCTGGGCCAATTTCATACATGCCATTGCTAGGTAAACGAGGGTTTTTCAGATTTTTATTCCACCTTTTATTTTAACCCCATGATTCCATAATAGTTTTCTAACTCCCATTCTTGAATATTTCACCGCAGAGGCTCTTACTTACTACAACCATCTCCATCTGTTAATTATACACCATGAGGTAATCCTGCTTCTTCTAGGATACGCCCATTTATCTGCAATGTCACATTCTTCTATACATTTTTTATGAATAAGTTAGGTATAGTTTTATATATTATAAGATTATTTGATATAAATCTTTTCCTTCCGTTGATGAATTCAAGATATTCTGCTATTATCCTTTCCTTCCCTTTTGGTGTCGTTCGTATGAAATGCGTTGACGGGCGTAGATCCAAGGGAAGGGAAATCCCAATATTCACCTGCTCTTAATGGAGAGGGGAAAACGTTTGAATATGCAAGCTGCTTGCATATTCAAGTGACTAACGAATGACAGGACCTACCTTGCCTGTCCCGAGAGAAGGATATTCAGCTTCCAGAACCAACAGCTTCTGCTGGCGTGGACAAGTGGACACTGTAATAGAGTTAAACAACATTAATTTGTGAATAAGTGAGTCCATTACGCGTGACAGAAGTATATCTACGATAGACAGCTCTTCCCTTACTCTGATCATTGCTTGTCCAAGTTGTAGTAAAACGTTCGTTACACCACAGACAAGAAATTCTTTTGGCCGGGTTCTGTTTGCACACACACACACACACACACACACTAGATAAAACTGCACTGTTTCACGTGCGGCGTTGCTACTTGTGCGTCTCACTAGTTTCTCTACTCCTTCCTTTCGAAGTATTCTACGTGACAGTATGTCCGTACCCAGCCTTCCATATCTGTTTTATTTTACTTTCTTCCTTGTGCTTATTTACCAGATATTTATTCGAATTACTTCTTGCTGGCTTTAAATATCTGTTTCAGTCCGACACCATAACATTTGAAAAATGTTTATTTTAATGTCATTGAAGTTTCAAATCATTTACTTTCTGGAATAATTCGTTAAGTTTCCTTAGATCATTAACATACAATTTATTACTGTAATTCATATTAATAAGATAATATACAATTAACACCTATCTTCAGTTATTTTCATGATACATTCCTTCCTATTATCACACCATACATTAATTCTCTTACTCCTTCGGGCTGTATACGTTATATTTAACATTTACACACAACGTGTCAAACTACAACTTCATTGACAGTTTCTTTTTAGAAACTCGCTCTTTCATTAAATTCACTGTACATTCATGCTTTCATCAAAACCATTTCATCTCTTTCGTCTCTTCCCTTCATATTCTTTTCTTCAAAAAAATGCACCGCACTGTCTTTATGGGCGTCTTTAACCTTCAAGGTAAACTATTAAAGTTAAAAATACATACTCGGTGACCTCACTACATTTCAAATATATTTATAAAACAAACCATAATTTCCGGTAAGCTCTATGTATCCTACACACTGCAAGAGTTTATTGGAATTGAATGAGCACATATTTCTTTATAGTCCAAATGGGTCGACTTGCATACTTATTATTTTCTATCTTTCCTTTTTGTTAGTCTGTGTGCTTCAATACTTCAGTATTCTAAATCATACATTTACATCAACAAGAAGAGAGTCGTAAATAAACATATGCCAGAGTATTGAATTGCAACATCAAAAATACGTCTTTAAAGGTGCTAGACAGTGCTATATGTATAAACAGGTCTGTAAAAGTGCATAAACTAGTGTTACAGACCACCATGTGAATATTATCACCATACCTGCACCGATGGTGCTCCACACCACAAGTGCGAAACGCGTCCAGGAAATAAAAAAATTTACCACAACATCACTTTATTTATAAAAACCTAGAGACAGCCCGCTTCCTACTGTTATTATGGGTATCTCATTTTCACTTTACTCTTACCATACATTGTTTTCACAGCAGAAGAGCCGGTTTACCTATTGTTTTTATCAATTATAGCGCGTAGTATATCTCAATCACCAGATATCAACGGCACTCTTAGTAGCAACTACAGTGACCACATTTGCTGTTCGGCAGTTGTGAGCATTTTGGCAGTGTGCCAAGTGATTTAAGGGCCGTCATACAGGTTCCCTTGCAGTATGGCACGTGCCCTCGTTGCAACCCTCTAGGGCAGCTATTTCCGCCGCCCGGGGCACCACTTCAAAGGCGCGTGTCTTCTAACACCTGCCGCCTTTGCTGTTACAAGCAGATTTTTTTCTCTTAAGTGGATTTCTGTGATGCCATGTGTAAGAAAGGGTTTTGTAGAACAAGGCTCTGTAACTGGGAATAGGCAACGTAACAATGTATTCTTCTTGTGGACATTTTAGTACTTTTTTTTACATTTGAAATATTACTGTCAATGAGCAATGATTTTATTGGTTGCTGTATAGTACATTCTAAAAGACAACTATGAAAACGCGATTGCAGCTAAAGCTACAAATTCTACAGATAACGAAACAAAATTGCGACCACAAGTTGTATACATTTTCAGAAAAAAATAGATATGGTATACCAATTCCTAAATTACTACTGCGCTATGTTGTTAATCCATGTACGAGTTTATAATATGGAACTGTGAACTGAGAGTTCCATTAAAAAATTGACCGTTTTGGTTAGAGTAAATAATTATTCACCACTTAAGTAAGGGACAAATGAAACGACGTAACATTTCCACGAGAAAGCAAATATTAACCGATTTATAATTCTCATATAAGTGTGATACATTTATTTGGTGAAATTAAATGTCATGCGGAGGTTGCTGTTGTCGTCGGTTTTTTTTTTTTTTGAGATCTGAAATCTGTATAGTTTTACCAACAAAATTAATTACTAAACATTGTTTCTGTAGCAAATGATCTTTGTTAATTTGTCAGTATTCATCTTCCCAAATATGTTAAGAAACTTAAATGCTAAAGGTAAAACTACAACTGTGAATTTGACAAAGTTTTCTAGGTATTAGTTTTTGCAATTACTGCCATTTTGCTGACCCTGTGCTTCGTGGAATTTAATCAGAATATCAAACCAAAATTCTCATAGGAACACCAGTTGAAATATCCACGCTTCAACGAATAACGGAGAGAAATTAAAGAGGAGAATTCAAGAATTTTAAGATGAGGACATCAGAATTCTCCGAAGTGCGAATGCATAAAACATGACTGCAAATTTCGAATAAGAAAACGCCTGTATTATTCCAATATCCGGTTTCACGGACTGCTACCTATATCGCTGGCCTGGAAATCTGGGGCAGGTATAATAAGATAAGGGATAACGTGTGCAAAGTATTCATTCTGAAACTCACTTTCAATTAGAACTGCTTATCGATAATGTTGATATACACTGTGGTGTATGCCTTAGTGGGCAAGCCACGTTACAATTATATTTCATACCTTTTGATTAAAAAAGGGGATTTTTAATCTTAATTTTTATGAAGGAGTGAAAATTTCTTAATTTTGCAAGAATCTCGATGTTAGTTGGAATTTAGGAAAAATTGTCTAATATGACATTTATTTTATTATCACTGGCGATTACAAGTCTGAGCGAATTTACCATTAACATTAACACAGATTGGCAAAATCATAAAAGCAATGCTCAGAGGTACAATTAGCCGTCATGAGCAAGCAAACAATTGTATATTTATTTTTAAATCCATCTCAGAATTAAAATGCAATAAATAATGACATTTGGAAACAATGAAAATTACAAGTTATTACGATCTTAGACAAAGGTATCATAATACTGTGACTTTACAGTGAATAAAGAAAATCATGGGCGCCACGAATGAACAATATATCATTCGAAAACAATTAGTTCAAGCAAATTATGCCGCTAGCTCAGGGGTTTTTCAATTACAAAGTTAGAACATGGAACTATCCTCTCATAGTCGCTTAAGGATTCAGTTTCACGGAATGCACAATCAGATGGCTTGGTCGTAATAAGTTACCATTATAGTTCTGCGTCTGATGTCTGCGGTGATTGGAGCGGACCCACGGTATGTGAGACTATCTCACAAGGCGGTCGTGATAAGCTTGCTCCAGCAAGGCAAGCCGGCAGCCAGAAGTCATATAGCAGCAGTTGGCGAGAAGCCAACTTTCCTAGTCCGCCACAGACTAGACCCGCATAGCATGGACTCGAAGATCGAATTGCCTTTCGTCGCTCTTCTCCCTCGCGAGGAAACTTCTCGCTCCGTCCCTTGTAGTCTCGAAGCTCACATATAACAGAAATTCCCAGGATTTTAAGTTATACGCTTATTTGGATTGGATCTTCAGGTCAGCACCTAATGTCACGTGATATCCCCGATATCTGATTTGCCCCGCTCATATCACAGAGGTCGGACATATTCGGCTAAGTTCGCCGGGGTGAGAGCACATTCGGGTGTCGGGCGGCAGGGATTTCCCGCCAGGTGAGTGACCCTGTTGACAACCCATCCCCAGGGAGCAGAATGTGTGGTCCGGCAAAACCCCAGATCCGCGACTTCCTGTCGCCATGGTTCGGGAAGACCAGGATTAGCTTCAAGCCTACGCAGCTCAATAACTCTTTCATATTCGCTTTACTAAGATACACTGTATATTCACCATTTCATAACAGTCCTCACTTGGAATCTTGCGTACTTTATAAAATTACAACAAAAATCTATTTAGGTGGTCGCCCAAGATTTATGTAAATTACTCTAACATTATGACATATATAATAAAAATGCACGTTGTAACGTGGCGACAGCGCGTCACGTTACAACACATGCCTTTAAGAGATACACATGTTATCGTGTATTAGACAATTTAATTAAATTGTGACTTGACGCGCCTATTGATATTGGCTACTTTTAAAAAGCATTGATAAGCAAATTGAAACTTCTTACTTGAAATAAAGTAGCCCGTTCTTCAACCAGTCTCCGCCTCCGATGCAGATGTAAAGTAAAATTTGTACAATTAATATTTGCGTAATGTAGTACTGAAATCTTTTTTCATCGTTCTGTGTCACAGGCGATGACATTTATTATCTGTCGGCTCGAGGGGCGGCGTGATTTAACATTTGAATAATGCAACTGATATTGCGTTATTTAATATTAATTTTCAATATTCAGTGATATTTTATTTATTCAGTGAGGGACAGTTTTGCGGCAACGGCAGCGGTTTGCAGTTACCATGAGGATTTATATTTTACAAGAATGTTTGCATAAAGATAGCTTTTTTTAATGGATCATGGCAGATTAATGAGAAAAGTGCGATGATTGTGATCTAGAAAACCAAATATTTCGGAGTTCTTCTATATTCGATACCATAGTTTTTAACAGTCGTCCAAGCCACAGTAGAGTTGCGTGTTCTGATGTTTTATTTTGTTTTTTGTTTATGGTTTACCGCCTCGTCGAGGTCATCATAGGGGGGAAAGGACTGGGGCAAGGAGCAGGAAGGAATTCGGTCATGGCCTTTTGAAGAAGGCATCCCGGCATTCGCCTGGAGTGATTTGGGGAAACCATAGAAAAACCAAATCTGTATGCCTGGACTGGGATTGGAACCGGAGTCCTCCCGAATTTTAGGCCAGAGCGCTAACCACTCACCCACCACGCTCGGTTTTGTCTGAAGTAATTGTTACTCATTGTCATCTCCTTGTCTGAAGTAACATTCGTTATGTAAAACACTGTCGCGTCGTATCCAGTATCGCTATTTACATCTCAGTCTGTCTCTTCTTGTTTATATTCATACTGAGACATTTAGATTAAATTAGCCAACGATTTTCAAATGTAACATCTTTGGCATCCGTGGTAAATCCTTCAGATAAAAGAATTTTTTCGAGTTTTTGTGTGTTATGTGTTTTTTGAGTATGTTTGTTTTTTAGTATGCATAGACTTTTGCGCGCAACATGGAAGAAACAAAATAATTCGTAAATGCCAAACGACTCAGTCACGGTAATGTAATGCAAAGGCTCGCGTGTTCGTAACGACCTGGTGATACTTTTTTTTATTGGCTGCGCAATCTACTCCTTTCGTAGTTCGCTTTAACCTAACCCGGTTATCTAAACAAGTATACTTTAAAGTGAAATCTGGACCATGGAAGCGTTCTGGCGTACTTCACATTACACAGCAGGCTGTGCCATAGGGTGTAGGTCGGGCTAAGGGCCTTTGAAAATACAAGCTGAGACCTGAATTCGAATCAGAGCCCTACTGAGCAACCAAACCGCTCATCGATTGAAAGTCAATTGCTGGCCTTTATGTTGTCTGGATCATATGTGTTAAAATAGTATGAAAAATCCGGGACACTTAATTATTTTCTGTGCTGAATTAATAAAAACGAAAATGTAGAAGATGTTACCTACTTTTTCATGAGGTGTAGCTTTCACTTGAATAACGAATTTTATTAAGAATGAATTAACGCTAAAAGACACGGTATTCTAAAGCGGACAGTTTTTTTAGATTAATGATGTGTATATTGCATCAGTTCTTCGTTTGGATATTGGCCTTCAAGGAAAAAAACTTTTTCTTTAATTACTTATGAATAGATGGGGATCTAGAACCTCGAAGTTTTCGAGATGAAATATCTCGATCCCGGATTAAAAAAAAAAAAAAAAAAAAAAAAAAAAAAAAAAAAAAAAAAAAAAAAAATTAAAAATTGCTATGAAACATACATCATAAAACGCAAAATTTCGGAGGGAATCTCAATCCTTTTTTCTGTAACTGTCACTATGACTTTCTTGTCCATCATCTTGTTTTAACAGTTGATATCAGTTGCGTTTGCGCAGGCAAACAGAGAAGTTGTGAGTGAAAAGGTCTATAAAAAGCTGAGCTTGGCGTCGCGTAAGTAGAATTATTTATTATTTTTTTGGTTAATTAGCAAAAATTATCTAAAATAATTGTTATGGAAAAAGTTTGGAAGTCGATGAATTAAGGGGTTTATTTACCAGTCCCACCAAGATTCTTATAAAAAAAGAGGGGAAAAAACCCCAGATAATTTCGTTAACGGAGAGACTAAAAAATTAAGAGTAACTTGTCAGGCCATAACATAAAAACGATGCAAACCAAATTCCACAATTGAAAGCAAAAGTGATTCAGATCTAAAAGAAAACCTTCAGGCCTATGAAGATAATAGCATGATAATACTGTTTCCACATTCATACACAGAATCGCATTTTTCCAAAATCGTTAAGAAGGAAATGACTTTTCTTGAAGCCTTAAGCTCCAATCTGGAACGAGCTTATAAGTATTTGTTAACAATCTCTCCAGCTTCAATCGTGCCCAAACGCGCTTTCTCGGCAGCGACAATACCTGTACATATGTAATAAATTAAGAAGCAGGCTGCTTGATCAAAGAATGAACTCCTTGTTATTCCTTCTATCGTATTTTCACAGTTCGCAGAAAAACTAAATTTAAAATATTGGATTGTTCATTGCAAGAAATGTGATTTTTTCTGATTCTTATTTTAATATGTGAAACATTATTGTTTTACGTGACTTGTTACTATACGGAAGTCTATTGCCTGCCAAAATTTATAGATAAGTTAATTTTTGTTTTTAAAGACTATTGTGAATGTGTGAATTCAATTCTGATTAGTAATTACTAACAAATGACTATTGTGTAGGGACGTATGTTACTAACGTTTGTTGCTAAAATTACAATGAAAAAACTGATTCTTACATATTTTTTGTATGTTTTAATTGTCATCATAAATGCCGGGATCCCGGGAGTATCTGTGCACAATGCCTAAATAAGGGCGGGGCGGGGTTTGAATTCTCTACTCATGAAGTAACAACACCGGCAAAAACTGACTTGATATTACTAGTCCCTCTCGTAACTAGAGAAATCAAATATTCTCTAAGGACAAACAAAATCAATTTAACATTATGCAAGACAGTGCGCAAAATTATGAAATTAATAAAAATTATAAATATAGTGTGAAATAATAATTTTACAAGAGTAGGCTATATTTGTCATGCTACATGTTCTCAATAATAAGAGTCTTCTAACTATAATGAGCGTGTTATCCACAGCAAATAGTTCGGTTGAGCTCGTAATAATCCCTCTTCGCCTCTGCAGCAATTCACAGGATCGCCTCTAGCTAATTCGCGACGAGACGGAGCTGAGTTGGGTTAACAACTTCACACGGAGCTCGCTTTAACTTGCTCCGAGTTGGAGCGGACGCAGAATGCAGCCGCGAGCGGTGCGTGGAACAGTGCGCCAACTTCTCACGGGACCAAGATCACTCACTGTCCTCCAGGCTTGCGCTTCGTATTTGTATTTTGAAAGATTTTCTTTATACATCCTACATATAAAAACAGATGTTGGCATAATATATAGATATACGAGATATATCGACACCGTTTCTTCGATCACTATGAAAGTTGGCATATACATATATTTTTTCATGGAGAAGGTTTCTAACTAAAAAAAATAAAAAATGAAAAAGCAGCCCCTCTCCCCCTTTACACCCCTTAATTTTTATACAAACCAACACTTTTATATCCGATTTCGATGGAACTATGGACACGAATACTTAAAATAAAGAGAAAAATAAAGTCCACATTCTGTTAGCAAGAAACAAACCCCTCTCCTCCTTTCCAGCCCCTTAATTTTTGTCAGTGTTCTTTATACAAAGTGACAGTCGACATCGTTTGACTGATCACCATGAAAATTGGTATATAGATGTATTTTTTCACTGGGAAGGTTTCTGATAAAAAAAATTCAAACTAGATCGCAAGTTTTAAAGATAAGAAAACTCTTTCGAAATTATTTGGGGTTTTCCGTGATGCCAGGAGAAAGGGACAGAAAGAAACAGCCCATTTACAGATTTATGGCAGTATTGAGTTTCTTCGTTCCTCTGGTTACGTGTGAGAATCACAACGGGCTGCATGAATTTTCTCTTGCCTGTTTTGCTTTTGGAATTCTTGATAGTTAGTGTCAGTACACTAGGGAGGGGGGCTGAGGAATTTATATCTATATATGTAAATGCCGGCCTCGGTAGCGTAGGGGCTAAAGTACTGGCCCCGCGTGCCGAAGGTCACCCGTTCGAGTCCGGCCGAGGGCATGGGTGTTTACGTGTTGTGTGTCTGTTTGAATGTCCTGTCCGTCCTGTGGTGTCCATACTTAGAGGCCACAATACATATACTGGACGACTGATTCACTGGAAGATATGATAATCACATTGAGCTGGATGAATGGCCTCAATATATATATATATATATATGTGTGTGTATGTTTGGATGTACTATCTGACTCAATCACGCCATAATTGCTTGACAGATTTAAATGAAATTGGGCACGGCGTTAGTAAATCGTTTGCATAGTGACATGCCGCAAAAACTAATAGTTCCTTTAGAAATTGTCTTTATCAATTCGCAAATACCAAAGAGCTTCCTACTTTGTAGATGGTAGTGTTAAGTTTACATTCTGATTTTTACGTACATCGTAAACGCTGCTTTTCAGAAATAAAAACAAGAACCTTGGATATATTTATGTGTGTGTTTAGGTTAAAAGCGCTAAAACTGCTGCACTTGATAAATAATAGTACCGGAGCAGGAAATGTGAATCTGCACTTAACCTTAAAGTTTTTAAAAACATACGGTCGGTAAGTTCACAAAGAGATGTCTTGAGTTTTGGACATGAAATAGTATGACACCTCAGGTATCTCACCGTAATTACGTTCGTAATATATATCATAATACGTATGAAAAATAAAAATGACTACTAATATCCCATCGCGCATAGTGGATTTGGAGTGAAGAAGGTGGCAACCATGTCGAATTCTGACTATATTGACGTCAGAATCGACTCAAGAAGTACATTGTGGCTAAGTAAGTAATGTGCGCAACCGTATCTTTCGGCGCGCGTTACATCTTTGTTACCTATTTCCCGACTTTGAGGTATTTTTTTAATTGCTTTTAGTCTCTCAACAACAAGGTCTTTAGAGACGGGAAAGGATGGGGTCAAGGAATGGGAAGGAATTCGGCCATGACCTTTTGAAGAAAGCATCCCGGCATTTGCCTGGAGTGATTTGGAAAAACTATAGAAAACCCAAATCTGGCGGTTCGAATCCCCGTCCGGGTATCCAGATTTGGGTTTTCCATGGTTTCCCAAATCACTCCAGGCAAATGCCGGTATGCTTCCTTCAAAAGGCCATGGCCGAATTCCTTCCCATTCCTTGCCCCCATCCTTGCCCCCCATCCTTTCCCGTCTCTAAAGACCTCGCTGTTGAGAGACGTAAAGCAGTTTTAAAAAAATAAAAAAAAACTCCACCACGCTCGGTGGCTTTGAGGTATACTTAGCTTCCAGTTAACCACATTTTCAGCCGCAAAGTATTAATTTTTCAGCTGGTCGTTCTTGAACAGTAAGAAAAATTCTTATACTTTAACGCATATTCAAGAGGACAAGTCGCGGGTAACTACTAGTGGTACATAATGTGTGACATGCCGTGTCAAGGGTGAAATTTATGTGAAGTAAATTATTGATACCCACTTATCTATATCTACAAGGTATTTCTTTATATATAGCATGTTCACTTGTGGCGTGTCCACTTAGCGCCTCGTCCCGGACGTCCTTCGATCCGGCAGGTGTCTCGCCTGGCGCGACGCCGCGCGCGCCTCTCGCGGCGGCGCCTGGAAGCGGGGCGGACGCGCGGGCCCGGCGGACGGACGCTGGCGGTGCGGCCCGGCCCGGCCCGGCGCAGCCCGGCCGGGCGCAGCAGTCACGTGCCGGGCGGCATCGCGCGATGACGCCGGCGGCGGCAAGACACTTGTTGGTGGCCGGGCGCGCGCGCGAACTCGCGACTCTCGGCAACTAGGGCGCAGGGGCCGCGGCAGCAACCGGCGACACAGGTAGGCGGCCGGCGACAAGTAGCTACTCTCATGTCAAGCTAAGACACGACACGCGTCTAGATTCTCGATAGATATATCCAATGTACCTGATGATTACAACAGAGGAAGTTGTCGAAACGTTGTCATCTTTCTATAATACTTTTTTTGTTGTTGTCATCAGTCTGATTTAATACAATCCCTTCCTATTCTGTGATAATCTCAGCTCAACATACCCCTTACATTCCACCTCCTCAATTATCTGCTACATATCCAAGGTGTCCTCATGAAAACTCCCTGATTTAAAGTACAATTAAAAAAAATTATACTCAAAAAGTTTTATACAAAAATTTAGCGCTCCTCATAACTTTTAAGCGATGTTCAATTTCTACTCATGTACGCCAAAGCATGTCTGGAGTGTTTGAACAGATTGAATCCACAATTTTTTTTTTTACAACAGGCCTTAATTCTCTGTATATCTGGAGTCATTCCATCAAACGCACGTCGGAAACTTCTTTGTACAGCAATTGGTGATGATGTTCCAGCATATCACATCACGAACTGGTCTCTCTCTAGTGAAATAGTCATTTTTGATAATTATTGAACACCTGAAACAAAATTAAAACACTAACATAAATAATTACACAAAAAACTTTTTGAGTTGCTTTACAGGATGGTGAAAACTGCAGCGTTCTATATTTAATAGCTTTTTTCTATATTGCACCTTGAAATCAGGAAGGTTTCATGTGCACACCCTAAATTCTAATCTTTGTCTTCCTCTGCAGTTCTTACCTTACATTGTTCTCTCCACTAAAAAAATTAACCAATCCCGTATGTCTCAAATTATGACCTGCCATTCTGTCTCGTCTTTGTGTAAGACTCTTCCACAAACGTGTTTCATCACCCATCATTTCCAAAACTCTTTCATTTTGTACTTTATCTTTCCACTTAATTTTCAACATCCTACTATAGCAACAAATTTCAAATGCTTCAATTTTCCTTCTTTCTGGTACGCCTAAAGTTCAGGCTTCGCTACCATAAAGTGCTGTGCCCCATTTATAGTGTTTTAAAAAGTTATATCTGAGTCCTAGATCTATATTTGGAACTAAAAGATTTCTCATTTTTATGAAGGCTCTTTTTGCTGTTCTGCTTTTAACAACATTCCTACTTCTTAAGCAGCAAAATTCACTTACTTCTCCTATCGTATTCGGCCTTATTTTTATCCTTAATCTACTGTTATTGCTATCATTTCGGCTGAATTTCATCATCTTTGCCTCGCTTTTATTTATATTTAGTTCAAAATCTTCTTTCAATATCCCACTGGAAATCAGGGGCGACTATGTCAGATTAACACGGAGAGAATCCCCGTTCACATAAAAGCTGTGACAGTTTGTAGCGTTTAAGGTCACTGCACGGTCAGCATGTAGCATTGTGTGTTTCTTGTATCTGTTCTTGGCTTCGATGTTGCCACAGTTAAACAGATTCAATAAGTATCTTGTTTTCTCGCATTTAGTTTTATTCTGTGATTCGTGTTCTTAAAAACAAAATGAAACCTTGATATGCTTTCACTTTAAAAAAATAATAAAAATAAATAAATTAATAAGGTCTCTTGACTAACACGAAGCTACAACATAGAAAATCGTACTTATTATTCAAAGATTGCAAGTTTTCCTTAAAAATGTGCCTACAGAAGAAATTTTCCTATATAGTTCACTCATATTCGTCTTCAAATATTCTTTCAAATTCCACAGAGTCATAGAAATTTCCAAGAAATTTTTTTTTTTGTGATTTACTTAATAATTTAAATGAAGTAATTACTATAGTCAAGACTTATTTGCCAGCCAACGACATTAGCAAGAAAGCTCGTAACTATAGAAACTCAACATCCTCTAAGAACTCGGCATTTTGTCAGGGAAATTTAAATTATTTTGACTAATACCAAATTACAACAGTAGAAAATCTGATTTCTTCTTTGAAGATTGTGAGGTTTCCTTAAAATATACTTAGAGAACCAATTTACATATAAAATTCATTAATATATTTCTTCAAACATTTCTTCAAATTACACATAGTCATAGAAATTATCACGAATATCCTTTTTTGTGGTTTACTTAATTGTTTAAATAAAGTAATTACTGCAACAAAGAATAAATTGCCAGCAAACGAAGTTAGTAGCAACTCGTAAATGTAGAAACTCAAAATTCTCTACCAACAAACAACTTCACCTTTTGCTAGTTTAAATTTTAAAAAAATCTTGAATATGGTCAGACACATTGTCTTGATACAATATCAGTTATGCTAAAAGTTCACGCATGTCCCATATTTTTCAATCTCATACGACATTGTTTGTAGTCAATGAAACCAAGGATTGTAGGAGTACCAGAAAAAGGAACAATGAAGCATTTGAAAATTGACGCTATTTAAGGACGTTGAAAATTAAGTGGAGAGATAAAGTACCAAACGAATATGTTGTGGAAATGATTTGTAGGATGTAGGAAAGAAATTTGTGGAAGACTCAAACAGATAGAAAAGACGCGGTGGTGGATCACGTTAGAAGACATGCGGGATTAGTTAATTTGTCAGTGGATAGAATAGTTGGGGGAACAATCACAATCAAGCTCATAATGGGGACGTCGGTCCTGACAAAAATATTAAGGTGAAAAGGTTACCTCACGATCGGAAGTGATGCAGGATTGCATCAACAGAGGAAAAGAAATTAGGGTCAACTCTTCCCGTGTTGCTAAGTGGAAGATGCAATTTTTTTAGATTTACAGAAAGCCTTTGACTCTGTGCCACACAACCGCCTTTTAGCGAAGCTTCGAGCTTACGGTATATCGGATCAGCTTTGTGAATGGATAAAGGATTTTCTAGCTGGTCGGTCGCAGTATGTTGTCGTTGAAGGAGAAAGTTCTTCTAATCTAGATGTTACATCGGGTGTACCTCAAGGAAGTGTAATAGGACCACTTCTTTTCTTAATTTTTATAAACGATCTCGGAGACAAAGTGAAAAGCCTTTTTAGATTGTTTGCTGATGATGCGGTTATTTATAGGGAAGTAAGAACTTTGGCCGATTGCTTAGAAATTCAGCGCGATCTGGATGTTATTTTGGCTTGGTGCGCTGAGTGGCAACTTACTCTAAATTGTAAAAAGTGCAAGACAATGAGCATAACTAACAAAAAGAATCCGATTGTTCAGAAATACGAGTTAAACAATACAGTTATTGATATGGTCGATTCTATTAAATATTTGGAGTAACAGTACAAAGGAACATGAAATGGGACATACACATTAATTCTTTAGTAGGTAGAGCAAATTCTAGGCTGCGATTCATAGGTAGAATCTTGAAAAATTGTAATGAACAAACAAAGGAGATAGCGTACAAATCTCTTGTGCGTCCACATTTGGATTATTGTTGTGCCATTTGGGACCCGTTTCGTAAGGGATTGATCGAAAGTATAGAGAAAGTACAGAGAAGAGCCGCTCGATTCGTGACCGCTTGCTACAGTCCTTATGAAAGCGTCACAGAACTGATTAGTAGATTAGGTTGGGAGTCTCTGGTAGATAGACGACACACGTTTCGTTTAAACTTATTGGAAAACATGCGTACTCCAACTTTCACTCATGAGTGTAGTGAAATACTTCTTCCACCAACCTATTTGAGTCGGAAGGACAGGAAAGATAAAATTAGAGAAATTAGGTGCCGGACTGATTCTTATATGAATTCTTTTTTCCCTCGTACCATTAGGGATTGGAATGCACAGCAAAGAGATTAGCTTTGGTGCTGAGCACCCTCTGCCACCCACAATTTTGTGAATTGCAGAGTATATATGTAGATGTAGATGTAGATGTCACACAGAACCAGTAAACAGCAGAAAAGTCGATATTAAACGGATTATATAAGTGACTGACTGTACATGAAAATTCCAGCTTAGTATACTTGATGTTAATTTTTCGGTAAAGATTGTCAGTTTCTTGTCTTCTAACTCATGTTTCATGTTTGCCTTGCTGATAAGTCATTAAACTTGTTTCTGAATGTGTTCCTCAGTTTTTGTAATAGTTAACTTACTTATATTTCCTTTTAGATTCAGAATGTTCTAAAGGTCAGAAATGGTGACATCTCAGCTAAAATTTATGTGAAGCTTTACCGAGCGTGGTGGGTGAACGGTTAACGTTCTGGCCTCGCATTCGGGAGGAACGCGGGCTCGAATCCCCATCCGGGCATCCAGATTTGGGTTTTCCATGGTTTTCCCAAATCACTCCAGGCGAACGCCAGGATGCTTCCTTCAAAAAGGCCATGGCCGAATTCCTTCCCTTTCCCTGTACCCAGTCCCATTCCGCCTCTAATGACGTCGACGAGGCGTAAAGCAACAAGCAAAAAAAAAAAAAAAAAAAAAAGTGAAGGTTTATGTTTTAGTAGAGATATTTGCAACAATAATTCAGTTTCAAAGTACAGCGTCTATACAAATGTAAAGGTAAGTTGAGAAATTCTAAATTTCACAACATACATTCTATTCAATTATTCTCAATGCGTGGTTTGAGTTAATTTAGATGTCCGTTTCAGAAAATAGCTCAAAGTTAATACTTGCGGATCATGGAACGTCATAATAGTGACGAAGCTAATGTAGTTATTTTACATAATATGTTTAATTTGTGATTTGTTCTAGCAAGTCCAGTTGCAGCGATGGTTTCGTTGTTGCTACAGACTGAGCAGACAATATTGTATTTGCGGTTGCTGTGAGGCAATTCTTAAATTAAATGAGAAAATAGCTGTAGAACATTCATGTTTTCAGTCGTAAGAGAAATGCGATGCTCCACACTGGAGCACATTTGCTGGAGAATCACTCGTGGGTGTGTCAGCTCTGAAAAAGAGGGAGTGGCAACCTCGCCAGTGCGTAAGTCTGACAGCGCAGGTATTCAAGATATGAACCGTATCTGTTACATTCGTCCTAGAGAGCTTTATATTAGGAAACTAACGGTTAGATGAACATAGGACACCGTTCACCATATTTATGTTTTACCAGTTAACCAGTGAGAAACTATAACACATTCAATCTCCCCCCCCCCCCCTCCCAAATACGTGATTCAGTCTGTTATTGTGTTGTTGATATTAGTACTCAGCATAGTGCATACGCAACATATCAAAGAGAGTTTATCTTATGTATTTATTTTATCGTTTAGCCAACTAAGGAGGGCGTGGAACCATTAATTTGCATTGTCCTTCTTATTACTCTTGCTCTTCTTCTTATCAACCCAAAACCTCATGATCCTTTCGCTATGTGCTTGACGTCTCTCTTGTGTCCATACATTCTGAGTTTCAGATTTTCTGCTATTGGCATCTTAGGGGCAAAATTATGTGAAGTGATTAACTGTCTATATATACTGCGTGTAGAAGTCAGTGGGTGTTGTTTAACTTGTGCGTGGGCTTCTGGGTTTCTGTAAGCCAGCATGCTTTGGTTTTTCGGGGTCTGTTGACGATGTGAAAGATTTTCTTGGTTAGTCGTGAGTCATCCATGCATGCTATATGTCCGTAAAATTTCAAGCATCTTTTCCGTGCGATTGAGGTGAATCGTTCGGTAAGTGAATACAGTTCTTCTGAGCTTTTGCGCATCCAGTTGCCATCATGGATCTTGGGACCGAATATTTTTCTCAGTATCTGTCTTTCTATTTTTTTCGACTCCTTTGACATTTACCGTTAATAGCGATGTCTCTGTCGCATACAGTGCTCCTAGAAGAAGGACGGACTAGTAGTGATGGAGTTTGGCTTTGGTGAAAAGTGATTTCTTATTGTAAGTATTCCAAGTAATTGTATATGCCATTCGCAGTTTTTTTTTTCGAGGGTTTTGCGGGCCTCTTTCTCAGTTCCAGTATTCCCAATAATTTCTGCTAAATACTTAAAGTGTTTAACTTGTTTGATAGTGCCATACTTGGTCACAAGTGGATCCAGGTTTGTGCTTTTGGAGTTGGTATATTGTGATTTCTCATAAGAAATTTGGAGGCCGGTTTTGATCGCTATCGCATGAAGCTTCTCAACAGCATGGCTGGCTTCCTCAGGAGTTCTTGTAGTTACTGCTAGATCATCCACAAAAGCAATACATTTTATGTTGAATCGTTTATCCTTAGTTCCTGTATATATTACAGATATTTCTTTTTCCATATGCTAATGATCTAGTCTAGTACCAGGATGAACAGGGGTAGTGATAACCCATCCCCTTGTTATATATCATTTTTAATTTCAAATGATTCAGAGATTTCACCAATAAATTTCACTTTTGAAGTTGTATTTGTCAAAGATTGTTGAATTAACTTAGTGGTTTTTTATCTACTCCGTATTTAATATTAACGTATCTTTATATGCAATAATATATCAGGGTACAATAAATTTGATTTTTTGTTGTTGTATTTTTTGGTAATTGGTACAAAATATTATTACATTTAGCAACTCTTGAAAAGGCAACATTTTGGATACTAAGCAAACCTGACAAAAGAAAAGGGGAAAAAAAGAGTTCATCTTAGCTTTCTCCATTAACTTCAATTTCGGGTAAACAATGTGTTTTAACGTAATGTAACTCAGACCTTTAATGAAATTATATTTTAAGAATTATTTGTAACAAGCTGGGAGTTCAGAAAATATGGTTTTGTATATTTCCCTTGTAGTGATCTCTAGAAATCATGGAAAACCGGAA